>OZ023166.1:2196615-2419355 GCA_963678695.2 Diplodus puntazzo
CAGACAAAAGACAAACAGATCAAATCAGCTGATGCAGGGGAGGATGAGATGTATAAAAAAAAAATCAAAACGCAGGAAATCAAAAGAAACCGGGTCAGATATCCCACCGCTGATCCTGTGAGCCCACGTCTTTACAACTGAACTGTGAGCAGAAGCCACAGAGGTGAGAGGAGCGAGAGGTCGAAGGTTAAATTAACATCATGCAGATGATGCGCGAGCGGCAGATGGACGACAGATTCACTCGTCTCTGCAGCAGCAGACCTGCAGCCTCGAGGTAAACACGCCGACTACATACATCTGCTATTCACGTCTGAACATCACTTTAATTTTAAAACAGTTCTTTGAACAGCCGTCGCAGGTCAAAGGTCTCACACCTGCACAGAACACATGACCTGTGCTTTCACACCATCTTCTTCCTGGATTTTCACATTATCGCTTCCCTTCCTTGGTATTAGACCTTTCGGAGCGGCACCGGAGCCCAGGAGGTCATCCGGAGTATTTCAAACATCCATCTCATCTGCCTGCTCTCTGACCTGCAGCAGCTTTTCAGACGCCTTCCATCCACACGACAATGAAGACTTCATCCAGGTTCGCAGTATTAAACCGCTGACGCTGACCTCGAGTCGATCTCATTTCAGAACGTTTTCTTCCTCTCACACTCACCTTCTGCTGCCGGACACGTGGTCAGCTGTTCATTCATGTTTCAAAGGTGTCTCCATGTAACGGACGGGTTCATTAAACTGCAGCGATGTTTCAGCTTGAACTAAAAGAACGAATAAAATCTGGGATATGTCAGGTATGACCAACGTTTACAACCCCGAAGGATCAAAAAACGGAACGTTTTGACTCAGGTGAGCCATTTATGATCTGTTTAAATAATTCATAAGGATTTAAATAATTCAAATAATCTGCTACCAGGTGACAGATTATGAGACGATAGACCCTGAGATCTACAATCCCCTCACTGCTCCTACAGCGACAGGAACACTAGCCGATGTGGTGGCTCTTTTTGTGTCTCTTTGTAATCAGTTTGTGTGTCTGCTGGCATTTTGTGTCTCTTATATCATCCCTCTCTTTGTAGTCAGCTCGTGTCTCTTCGATGACGTTTTGTGATTCAGTCACGTTGTGGTAATTTTGTACATTTTTGTTCAGTCTCATAAAACGTATACAATGATTTGTGTTTCAACATTTCTATTAAAGCATTTAGTAAAAGATGATATGTGAGTGTTGATCTTGAAAGTGTGCAGGTTTTCCAGCCGTAGTTAGTTTGATAATTACCAACATGTTTCAGAGTCTGTATCATGTTAAAGTATTACATTTAATCAGCGGGGTCTCGTCCATATACTGCAGCATTTAATTAAAGCATCACCTGTGACGCTTGAGTGATGAACCATTCGAGGATGATTCAGTTCGACCGTCCTACGACAGCAGCCATTTTAAACACTGTCAGTCCTGAGTTAATCTATTGGCAGAGGAGAGAGGAAGGACAGCGTTTGGAGAGAGAGAGAGAGAGATGAGAACAGAGTTGAAAGAAGAAGCTGGTTGTGTGAGAACTGTTCAGCAACATGACGTCAATCCAAACCCCCCAAAACCCTCCCACCACCGTTAACCCCAATCCCTGCTATTTATAGTCTGAAGACGCCCCCCCTGCCTCCTCCTCGTCGTCCCTGCAGGAGCTCTGCAGGAGGAGAACTGGTTTCACCCACAGACACACAGGCAGACGAGGAGCAGGCGACGGCTCAGTCGAGAGAAGAATTAAAGACTGCAGGGATGAATCTATTCAGTCCGGTTCTGCACCAAAGCCATTTAACATAAATTCACCTCATACCTCTACTGTCAAAGCGACACCTGAAGGTCCTTAAATATATATATATGTGCATAAGTTAAATCAACGACCTGCCATGATGGTCTACATGGTGTTGAGGACGCGTTTTTAAATGCTGTAATGAAGTCAGGCGTCACCGATTCTCATTCAGGTACGCGGGGAAAAACACTCCGGCTCTTTTGTTTTACTTTTAACAAATCACGAGCGTCTAACTCAAGAAAGCTGCGACATCTTCTCTGCAAACTAGTGTCGGGAGGAAATTGTTTTGCATGTGAGGCGTTAAAATGGCGAAATGGTGACAGCTGCTAGCTTGTGATCTGATGTCGTTTTTAGCCTGTAGGTTGCTGAGTTTGAGGTCGTCGTTTCACGAAGCGACTGACATTTTGAAAGCTGTGACATGCAGACGAGCAGGGAGGGGAACGCTGTCTGAGGAAGGCTCCCAGTGACAGGCTTTATACAACAGGTGAGTCAGACACTGCAGGTTGCATTATGGGTAATGTAGGCACCAGGTTTTGACAAAGAAAGGAAATAAGCTCTCTGCCTCTGCTGCATCTGTAGCTTTTAGATGTTTCATTTGATTTCTATGAGATGATGACAGTACTGTGTTCTTCGACTCATGAAAACCTGGCGGTACTTTCCCGAATCGTCTCGATCGGGTCACAAACTTTATCAGACGTCGTCCGCATCATCCACACTTTCAGACACATCAGCACTTTGTTAACCGTCTGCTCTACAGACCGCTTCCTCTCTCTAATGTCACCTCTCACTGGGTTTACACAGAAACAAACACAAGTCAGCAGATTCTCTCCGACACTGCGGAGGCTGATGTGGCACCGCCCGTCCTCTAGGGGGCGAGTGACGCCAGCGAGTCAGCGGTCAGAGCCGGAGGTGACACCGGGAAGATGCTGCCTGAACACAAACACACACTCGTAGACAGTAACAGACTGGGAGTTTAAAGACGACACACTGAGAACAACCGCGGTCTTTACTGCTGGTTACTGAGGGATTAGAGCAGGTGAGTGTGTGTACGGACCTGAAAACAACGGACTGTAGAAAGAAGAGACGTCTTCAAACCACGTGCAAGAGTTTCGACTGCACACATGCTCGATAAACACAATCCTGAGAGCTCGGTGTCTGATGTCCAGTGTTGGCTGCAGAGGCGAGTAAATCAACAAGTTACAGATGTTTTCTGAGATCAAATTTCAACACCTGAGCGTCTGTTTGTTGCCGACTGATTCTCACTTATTGCAAAAACACATGACATGAGATGAGTGTGATACTAATTTTCTCATCCAATTCTCAGAGGAAAAGAGATTAAGCACATTTCCAAACACGACTTTACGTGTTGAAACCTCTCGAGTTCCACTGCAGGCGGCGTCTGGTGTGAAGAAAGAAAAGGCGGCAGTGAGAGTGAAAATACTGGAAAAGGAAAATCTGTCTTTGTGTCAAAGAGTCAGATTCCAGGCAGTCGAGGATGCCACAGTCTCTCCACTCGGGCGCCTGGAAAGTGATTCTACATGCCGCAACTAATCAGATCTCCTTTTTTATGATGCATTGCGGATCTCAAAATGAGACCTCGGCTGTCGGTGTTACCTGTTGATGCAACACAGAAGGCAACGAGAAGGAAATGAAGAGGAACAACTGCTGAGCTTTAATAGAATTAGCTGGAAAAGCTCGGAGGCAAAAAGGAAAATAAATTATAGGGACAGTGAGGAGAGAAAAATGATTAAATGCAGCCGAGTAGTTGAAGAGGCCCTACAGATGTCAAGCAGTCCCACTAATATTATGTAATTAATTGTTAATGGCGGCATTAAGAGGCTCGCTTCCCTCATTGAATTTGCAGGCAGCAGTGTGTTGCTGCTCATCTTGTTTACACCTTGTCACACCGATCCAAGGCTGACGGAAGAAAAGAAGATGAACCCACAGTGTGTTTTCACATCACAGCTGGGAACCTTTTCATTCCCACTCCGTAACCAGCTCGACGCACAAAGAAAACGTTACGTAAAACTCAGAAATCGAGCTGCTGATATTCAGCGTTTTCTCACATCCGTCAACGTGTGCCGGGTTTCTGGGAACGTCTTCCTAAAGAATTAATTAGTGAGTGCTCACAGAGAACAGTACTGTAAGTCTAAAATACCATCGTTTAAGACGTGAAGGAGTAACGATCGCACACGCACTCCCGTCACTGCAGGAAAACCTTTCACTTCCCCCGCTCTGCTTTAATTTCTTCCTGACCTCTCTCTGCACTTCGTATCACTCTTGTAACAGACGCTGGGTAAACTGTCAGTCGGTTGAGACTCAGACCTGCAGGCACCTCACTATTGATTGTTTGTAACGTTCAAGTGCTGTAGGGAACGGCGGCGTTACTCTGCTGCAGCTCTCCATATAAGTCCTGTTGACTGAGTGTCAGCAGTGTCATTTATCACAGGAACACTAGTCTGATGGGAAAGTTCAAATCTAGTGATCTGCTTGTCAGACAGTTCAGAAGATAGTTTAGGGACATATTGTGGATTTTGAGTTGCGTTATTTGGTGTTAAACGCTGTGATTTTCCCTCCCGATGATTGACGCTCACTTATCACCAATTAAAGGTGATGGACAGGATCCATTGATCACGGAGCTTCACTTTGTTTTGTTCTGTTTGGGGAGCTGATGTGAACAAAAAAGGATTGACAGCTCATCATGCAGCAAATAATCAACTTTTTGAATCACTGTCATCATCATCACAGTGCAAAGTATTTTATTAACAATCCGGGAAGTTTTATTAGCTGAACACACGTTGCCTTTTTACGTTTCTGCAAACCAAGAATCAGTTAAAATGTAAACGTGTCGCACGTCGAATGTCAACATTTTCTACAATATGTGCCATCCAACGTTTACAGTACATGTCTGTTAGTGACTTTCATTGTGGGAAAGTGGAGTTAGAGAGCGCTGCCAAGCCAGTGACCACTGTTTGAGACTGTGCTTCAACGTTTGTAAGCCTGAGCAGCCGTCGTTAGCTGCTGCTGTATTAACGTACAGATGTTCTGCTGTTTTTTTGTCTTGATTTGTTGCCGTGTTTGTGGCATCACAGCGTCTCTGTTGCGTTAATTTTATGACTTTAACGGTTTCAAAACACCTCGTTTAACAGAGTCGTGTGTGTGTGTGTGTGTGTGTGTGTGTTTGGGACTGTGTACTAACATTAAATCTTTCCAGTGTTACCAGGAAAAGGCCCCTGGGAGCCCGTGATGTTCACACTGATAATGACTTCTCGACTTAAATGGCCCCCGGTGGAAACACCATCCGCTGCCTTTTCACACTCAATATCACGACTGTCAGTTCTATCACCGTTACTGCTGCTACTGATGGTAAATATCTGGAGACTGGAACAAAAATCAATACAACTACAAGTCTTCAAAATAAAAAAAAGAAATCCATTCATGACAACTGTGTTTCCATACGTTACATAACTCAACAGCCGCTCCTGTAATTATCAGATGTGGACAGTTTCCAATCCGCCCTGTGAGCTCTGCACGAACATGCAGCTGTGTCCAAACACAGCATCGTTTTATTGATCGGTCAAAATTTACAAGAAAAGTTGCATGATTGGAAAACAAAATTAAATTCACAGTCGTGCAGAATTCACCGATATGCTGTCCTGCAGGGACTGAACAGAGCGAGCATCAGCCAACATGACAGATATGAAACCTAAATATACTGAAGGCGACACATATTCTAACCGTTAGCTATGTGAGGTAGCTGACGTAGATCACAGACAGATGTGTGTGTGTAACGCTGGAGACAACGAGCTGCGCTGTGTGTGCAAACAGTTACAATAGCAAATCAAGTTTACTATACAGTGTTTAGTTTGTTAGCATGCAACATTTTAGTGGAGACATATTTTTCTTCAAGTGTTCAGAGCTCCCTCCCCTTCAGTACAGTATCTTCAGTACAGTATCCGTACAACACAAGGAGATCTTTGTATCTGTATATGATTTTAACTTAGCAAATGACAAACTGACTCATCAACAATGGAGGACGTCATCTCCTGCCGTCACTGGCCGGCTAGCCTATATTCAGCACGAGGACTACGAATAATATGACATGTTAAAATCTGAAAAGGATCCTCAGGCTTGATGTTGGACGCACCCTGTTTTTTTCTCCTCCCGATAATGCTAATGCTGTGAAATCAGCAGGAGGAGAGCTGGTCACAGGCAGGATAAGCTATGACACTGATCTCAACATCTTTGGGTTGAACAGAAGTGTTACACGTCATCAGCTGAGGAACATTAACGTTGGGTCAGCACAGTAACCAGCTGAGATGGAGCCACGCTGCTAGAGAGGCTCAACATACTGAGCACAGAAACACACCGATTTAAATATCTGCTTTTCCTCCCGACGCAGTGAAGCCCGGACCCAGAGCGGCTCAGCGGAGAAGAAAAACAGACTGTGAAAGAGAAAATCTCAGCGGGCCTGGACTGTTCACACGGTAATTGTCCAATTTATGCGAACCGAGCTGAGTGCCGGGGCAGCGCGGCCAATCGGAGCGCCGACGTGGATTTTTTTTCCTTCTAAATCCCAGAAGGGAGCGACGGTCACCGGGTGGCAACAGAGTGCTGCGTTTCATACGGCAGCCGCCCGCGTGATAACAGAGCTCATTTAATTTCCTCTGTGTGCTGCGAGGCTGCATATCTGTGTGTGTGTGTGTGTGTGTGTGTGTGTGTGTGTGTGTGTGTGTGTGTGTGTAGAAATAGGTGTGAGAAAATGAAGGTAAGTGGAGGAAGATTGTGAATGGTCTTTGTGTGTGCACAAAGACCATTCACCAGGTGTGTCTAAGTGTCTTCCCGTGTGTGTGTGTGTGTGTGTGTGTGTGTGTGTGTGTGTGTGTGTGTGTGTGTGTGTGTGTGTGTGTGACAGGTTTTGTCTGTCCTGCCGTCTGTGTCATGACTCCTACATGTACTAAAGCTTCTGTGTTTGTGCACAGGGAGAAGAAGAAGGCAGATGTCGGCTGCAGGTTGTATCTCAGGACCCGACAGGAAATGAAAACAGACGGACGGTTTCTGATCCATATCGTTTAAAAAGCAAAGCAGAGAAGAGTGAAGCCGGTTTTCTTCCCTTTACCTCACCGTCTCTTAGCGAGCATGCGACAGCAGGGAGGCGTTCAGGTACTCACACCAACACGGGTCGGACGGCGTTGTTCATGTTGCCGTAGGCCGCCCGGCCCAGCAGCTCTCTGAAGCAGCTCTCTGCCAGCGCCGCCGGGTTCTCCTCGCCATCCTGACCCACCACTGAGGGTGTGCTGGGGTGACCCGCCCTGTCAGAGACACACAGACAGACAGACAGACAGCTCAGAGTGTGTATCGGCAAAAAAATAAAATCATGGGGCTCAGCAGGACAAACACACCAGCCAGTAAGAGTTGGACCATCCAGAGTTAACATGGCTGAGAATTAACAACAGCAGAATTATTTGGAACCAAACTGATTTAATTCAGCAGACAGAAACTCAATGTGTTCGGAACAGTGTGTGCAATAACATTTAGAGGGATTAAAAACAAGAGAAGAAGAAAAACCGCCAGGAGATGATGGAGATGATGGAGATGAGAGAGAGAGAGAGACAGAGAGAGAGAGAGGAGGAGGAGGAGGAGGAGGAGGAGGAGGAGGAGGAGGAGGGAAGAAGCACTAAAGATGGAGGAGAGACTGAAAAGAAATCAATCAGAGAAGCTGAAAAAAGAAACGAATCAAATGAAAGAGTATCGACTCGCCTCAATCAGCTGTGTGTGTGTGTGTGTGTGTGTGTGTGTGTGTGTGTGTGTGTCAGTCAAACGCTGTAAGAAATGTGTGAATAAGACATTTCATCAGGTAGTTTTTTTTATTGTTCTCGTCTACAGAAGAAGCTTTTACTCTGATGAAAGACGTCAGTGATTCACGAGTTAATAAGATTCTCTACAATGAGGAGAAAATTTTGCATTTTGCACGTTTTCATCTTTCTTATATCCTGAGCAGATATATTCTAACATGTAAGTCAAATGTTAAAACATAATCCAAGAGGAGGTGAAAGCTTCCTTCTTCTGATGTTTTTATGATTAATGATTGAATGTCCTGGTGTCACAGTTCAAACTCTTCACTGGTCTTTGAAAACTCTAAAAACCTCCGAGCGGCTGCCTTCAGGTTAACGCTCGCACTCAGGACAGATAAAGTCGTGATTTTACATCTGAAGGTTGCCAAGAAAACTAAAAAACAAAAAAGGATAAAATCAACTTAATGGAGGTGGTTTGATGTGACTTCAGAGGTATGAGAGGCGAGGCAGAACGAAATGCACGAAGGAATCAAATGATGGAGAAAATAGAGAGAAAGACACTGATGGAGGCTCTGATACAAGAGAAGAAGAGATGGAGGGAGAGAGAGAGAGAGAGAGAGAGATGGAGAGAGAGAGAGAGAGAGGAGAGAGAGAGAGAGAGAGATGGAGGGAGAGAGAGGAGAGAGAGAGAGAGAGAGAGAGAGAGAGAGAGAGAGGGAGAGAGACAGAGAGAGGGAGGTGGCGGATAGTCGATGGAGATTAAATCAGCTGTTGATGGACTGAAGCAGATGAGACACGCTGCACAAAATGACGAGCAAAAAACGCAATTTTACCCCCGAATTAAGATATTTCAGTCACGCTGCAGGAGAACTCTGAATCACATGACCTCACTGCAACATTTCATTACGGATTCTTCTTCATTTATATGAACTTCTTTCATCCACTCACACAGCAGCACTGACTGAACAAAGAGTCTCACAGGACGAGGGGCAGAATCTCTCGTCCGCTTTCCTCACAATGTTTCCTGTTCACAGAGGAAAGTGGAGACCGACAAATGTCAAGAAACCACAAACCATAACATCAGTTTGGGATTTCTGATCTAAAGGAGACTTGGATTATATCGCAGGCGCTTCATGGCAGTTCACAGCAGAAAATCTTCACTCCAATTTTCTTTTACCGAGAAAAAAAACTGTTTCTCATGAACCAGAAGATTGTTCGATGAGTCAGAAAGCTTCTGAGTGATCACTGATGACATCGTCTCTGTGGTTTTACAACTACGGCTGCAAAGAGTGAAGAATAAAACTTGTATCTGGAACAGCTGGACGATAATCTGTGACATCCAGTCGTGTTTTATCCCCCGACTGATTGATACGAACAACTCCCGTGAAGCCTCGCGTCCATGAGACTCAACATTTGGTCGAGTTAAGGCACCTGAAGCTACGTAGAAATGTTAGGGACTAAGATTCAGACGCTGTGTTGGTTCATCCATCCGGCCAACCGCCTGACTGAGAGGTTCAGCAGGAACTAACACATCTTCTACGTTTGCTTTTGAGGGCGGACAGTCTTTATTCACTCAGCTTCTGATTTGTGTTCCTCCGCCCTCCTCGCTGATCCGACAGCTCAGCCACACACGAGATGCAACTTTCTCCCGCAGAGCTGCCAAGAATCCAAAGTCCTGGCACGAGAGCAGGCAGGCGCCCCAATATGTGTCATATGGTTAAAATAATGCAATAGTAAATCACTCCCGCTGCAATGAGCCCGCTCACAGATGGACGGCAGGCAGCCGGGTCTCAGGAGGGAAACAATGCAATTACTGTCGGCCCACACAGGCGGTTCAGGGGAAATTAAATGCTTATTGCTTGTTAGAGGCAGCGACATGAGAGATAACAAAAAAATGGAACTCTCTCTGGTGATAGAAGGTGAGTCGGTGTGGTTTAATGAAGTGGACAGAACAAACTTAGTGGAGGTGGAGATTGTTTGTGATGATTGCTGGTTGGAGAAAAACGCTAAATAAATGTTGAACTCCTTCTGAGGACGTAAGAGTTTGTGAGTTTAGATTCTAGACACGATCCTGCAGGCTTCATTTAGCACATGTCCTAATGAATCAAAGGAAATGATGCACAGGATATTTAGACTTTTTCAATTAACTTTAATGATGTAGCTGCCGTGGCGTTGAATATTTGGGCACGGCGGTGATCAAACATGAATAATAATAACCTTTATGGTGAGAGGAAGTATAGCATATAATACGACTAATCACAAGCTACAAGTATTAAGTGCTTTGGGGAGATTTAAAAAAAAACTATTTAGAGAAATATCACGAGGACAGACGTGTTATTCCAAACGGTTCCAAAACGACTGTCGGAAAACATCATTTCATTATTTTATTTTGAAAATCAGTCATGTACGACTGAACCACATGTGTGTATTTAATCAGGACCACAGAAGAAGAAACAAAGGAGCTGCGATACGCAACGGAAAAATAAGCAGCTGGAGGTCAAAGTCATTTTCAAGGTGTCACTGTGTGTGTTTGTGTGTGTGTGTGTGTGTGTGTGTGTGTGTGTTTCATTGTGACACCAGGAGAGCTTTCCTTCATTCTCCGAGCCTCCACCTCTGGTTTCTGCACGCTGACCACGTCCGCCCTCCCCGAGAAGCAATTAACAGAATGAAACGCCCTTGACCACAGCTCCCCGCCAGGTCCTCCGAGGCTCGATTAGTAAAGCCCAAAACACGGCGCCGTGGGGTAAAGTGACCGCAGCTGTGTTTGGGAACAACATTACCCGACGCAGATTGTGTTTGTGTCTCGTGAAGGAAAAAAAAAAACCAAAACAACACAAGCGAACACACCGCGGTTCGTCCTCCGGAGCGGTTCCCCCCTCAGAGGCCGGCGCCTCGCTGTGTTTTCGTGTCACGCTGAGTCACGCTATTAAACTCTCCAACTCTGCTGACGGACATTTTGTTTGACAGGATGCTGCTGGACTGCAGCGATGCCGAGCTGCTTCGGGAGGTCAGAAAACAGCGGCAACATCATCGGACTGATGTCCACCTGCCGCTTGCAGGATGTTCCCATCGCACAGCTGCACAGCTGGACTGAAGACGGTGTTTGAAAAGGCGTCTGCACTCATCAGCTCTACAGAACCTGTAGCTCCTTTTGGATTAACAGCACGTCCCGCCTGGTTCAGTTACAATGATTTAGTCAAACTGATCCTCTGAGCTGAACAGCCAATCAGATTTCTCTCACCCACCGACTCCACCAACCAAATCACCAGAATACATGTTTGTTTGTACGTTTCAGCAAAAGTTCAAACTTTACGTTTGTTCAGGTTGAATTTCTCTCTCTGTGCTGATGCTCTGGTTAAGTTTACTTGGCTAGGGTTGGAAAACATCACGGTTTGGTTATAACATCTGATTCAGTCGCAACAAAAACAAAGAGAAACGTCCTCAGGTGTCCTTAAAAATGTCCAGCGGTGTGACTCGAACTGCGGTCTGACGTTTGGCAGCTTTGTGGCTCATCACGACGTCACCGACATCCTCTCCACCTCCTGATGTGAAACTCAACTAATAAGCATTTCATGTCAATAGCATCATATTCTGGAGGCTGATCTGAGAACTGGTCCACAGACGCTTACAGCCCGACACTGGCCGACAGTCTTTGGCGTCTCTTCCTGTAAAACCGCAGCAGAGACACCAGACCCACCGAAGAGAAGTGAACCGCTCGTCATGAGTCTTCAGTCCGACTCTTGCTGTTACTGCAGAAGCATGAAGCGGCGACATGACAGCGTGATGTGTGACCTGATTACAAGATGACCATCATGATGATTACGGTGCAGTTTGGACTCGGCTGATTTTTTAATAAACGATATCTGATTGAGCTGGACTGACACTCAGGATCACACAGCAGACTAATAAACTCTTCAGACGGCTCATCAGGGGGAAGACTGTGATTCGTCTCTGAGATCATTATAGCTGCTGATCCAGGTGACTTCAGACTGAGATGGAGTCTCCAGGGTTTACCTGACAGTGAGCGTTTGTGTCAGGCCGGACAATATATTGATATTACACGGTTACTGTGCTGTGAGACTGAACATGTGTTTCTCTGGTTTTACAGTCAAGTGATGTCATTTTCTGAACTTACCAGGCTGTTCTGATATCCGTCTTTACCTACTGAGTGTGTTTGTGCAGAACCACAGGTGAGTCCAACTGAACGTTTCTTTATGTTGCTGGAATCTATGTTGCTGTGCTGATGCTCTGGTTAGGTTGAGGCACAACAACCACTCGGTTTGGGTTAGAATGACATCCTGGTTTGGATTCAAATACCGGTTGTGGTCCTTAAAAATATGGCCATTATTTATTGATGCCACAAAACCAGATGGAAACAATCTCAGGTGTCTTTAAAAACACCTTGTGGTGTAACAACAGCCTGAACTGAACATCGCCGTCTTGTTCGTTGGGTTATTTTGTGTTGAGCTGAGAGTGAACAAAGAGTGTGTTTCATCTTTTCAATTCAGCTTGTGATCTCGGGGCTTCGATTGTTTTTTCCTCGTCTTCCTCAAGTCTCCAGCTTCTTCAGTTATTTAGCTGCTAACGGGCTGCGACACATTTTGCTGTGAAGCTCCAGAAATGTTTAGCGGACTACAAAACTTCACCGAACTTTACATCACACAGGTGTGAAGAGATGATGACTACATTTTAAAATTTTCTATGAATTTTACAAAGTGACGACAAGGAACTTTTAAGTTTTGTCGATTCTTGCGGCCAGCGGCTGCTGTTGAACAGATCTGAGCTCACGCCTGCTGGTGGCACGTTCATTCTTTTTTTTGGAGAGACTGCAGGATGGATGTGTGATTTTATATGTGATACGTGTGATCGGACCCGAGCACGGGCGTTTATAATAACTATATAAAGACATCAGTCTGTTCGCTGATGGTCTCGTTTGCTGTTACGGGTCGTTTATAATCATCAGAGGACTCAGAGACTGTTAATGAACACTGAAAAGTTCCTCGTAGTCACTTTAAGAAAAACAGGACTCAGCAATAAATATCCTCACTTACCAAGAATTTTAAAAGCATAACTTAAAATTCTGCACACTTTAAATTAAAGAAATGGCTCAACGGCCAACTGTGAAGGCTGCTGGTTCACAGAATCTATGGAAGAGTTCAATATGGTAAATTGGGGGAGTTGACGTAATAAAAGAATCCAGCCAGAAGAGCAATTGGCAGATTTGAATGAATTGAAATGTGATTTTAATATCCAACGATGTGTCCTCCCTGTTTAACCTCACACTTCCTGCCTCTCCTCCTTCACAGAACAGACTTCCAGCCTCTGATCTGACTCGACGATTTGCTCATTAAGTTGCAGGAAGACCATCAGAAACGGCTGGCATGTTTCCATTAAAACGGAGACGATCCCCGAGGGGATGAAGGAATATATGCACTGTGATTATATGTGGATTAAATGAAGGCCATATTTCCATTAAATCATGGAAGATTAGATGTTTTGATTGGACTGTTAGGAGCAGGAGAAGAGAGAGAGGACACAACTGGAGGATTGGAATGAGAGATGATTGGATTTTTAACTATCGAGAGCCACGAGGAAATTAGAGATGTTCTGATGCCATTTTCTCCTTCCCGATACCGATCCGATACCAGTGCATCTTAAAGAAAAGGAAGAGGAGGAAGAAGAAGAAGAGGGAGAAGAGGAGGAGGAGGAGGAAAGCAGTAGTGGAATAAATCTGAGAATAAATCATTCTCTCAAAACGTCCTCTTCCTTCCGCTGTCTCATACAGTTTAGGGAGAGCAGTGTCGTCGTGCTCTTTGGAGCGATGCCTCTTCGACAATAAGTTTGCCGGTGCTGAAACACTCGTTCCGTCCCTCCAAACTACGTCCTTGCATCGTGAACATGTCGGCGTGTCACCGGTGGGGCTGAGAACAGCTCTGATTATCTGTTCAATCAACCTGTGACAATATTTCCCGACGATAAACTGTTTACAGCGCTGTGAATATTCACTGCCGTCTCCGAAGCGAAGTCTTCTTACAACACAGAACCTCTATAAGAGGCGGTCGGGGGGTAAACACCAGAGACGTGACCCAACAGTTAGCTTCAATGAACCGCGAGGTAATCCGTCTCCAGCCTGAACAAAGTTGTTTGAGTTAGCCCGAAACCCGACGGAGCGTAAAGAACAGAGGCTGAAGATCAGTGAACATCCTGCGAGTCCTCTGGAGTCGACACGGACAGTTTGTTTTGATGTACGGCGGCCGGTTCTCCTCCGTGAGGTGGAGCGTCTCGTCGCTGGAGGAGCAGCAAGTCTTCTGAAGGACAAGTACTGGTGATCTACGGCGTGTCGTCTGGAGGACACGGCTGCTGTGTTGTTCCCGACCCTGCTGGGCTCACACGCAAGTCAGACTGCTGAACTCTCAAACTCAGGACACAGGGAAACTCTCCGGCTGCACCGGCGTCACTTAAAAACATATATTCATGTGCTCATCGTGTCCACAGTCGCTGAAGGTCGTTATCAAGGTGGTTCTTTCATGTGTAGGACGACATTTTAAAACTCAACAGGAGAAAATAGAGAATACGTTTGTTTTTTTGGGAACTGATAATTACATCAGCGCTCAGGTTTGCTCAGCAGGTTTGAAACATTTCACTAAATGCTCTCCAAACAGTCCAAACAAGCCCGAACCCGTCCGACACACACTGCCAGCTCCTCTGACACGCTAAAGGCAGCCTGTCGAGGATTTCACCACGCGTGATGCCTGCAGCGACGTTTCTGTGAGCAGGTCCTCGTCCCTCCAACCCCCCCGACACGATAACAGATGAGTTTTCAGTTTCAATGTCTGGTACATTTTACTGTTCTCTGCTCAGGATGTGCAGCGACACACTGGAGGTTTGATTCGAGCCTCTCGGTGTCCACTGTGGGTCTCATCACAGAACCATGTCGAAATAATGACAGCCGGACGCCGTCCAGGGTCGGATCACTTCCTAAACCCCTTAATTCCTCCACATGTGATGAGAGGAAGTTGTCGGCACTTTAGGTAGAGAAATGCATCAGTGGAAGAAAAGGAAGGAGAAGAAGAAGAAGAAGAAGAAACACGACGAGGGATTCAAAAAAGAAAAAAGAAAAAAAAAAGACAGGATCCAAAAATAGCTTTTTGTTCACATGGAAACCACCAGGATGAGACAGAGAGGAGAGGAGGCCGCGGTGAGAGAGGGGAAGAAAGGATGGATGATGAGAGGAGGAGAATAAATACGATGAAGAGAGGAGGGAAGAGGAGGTGGAAGGAAACGATGGAGGGTGGAGGATGTGAGAGGAGACTCACAGGAATTCCTTTTGAATATTGTTGAAAACTTTGAGCCGCAACAAAACAAAATATTGTTTTTTGGCGTCTCAAACATCTTCTGCAGGTCTCCAATAGACTTTTCTGCTTAAACAGAAGTAAATGATAGCTGTGTGCAGGCGCGTGGGCGAACACAAGGCGTTTGTTTTGTGGCCGTCAGGCAGAAACAGCTTCACCTCAGGCAGGAGGAGCTGCAGACGCTGCTGAGGGAAGGATTCTGCCTCCACGCAATTAAAACGCTTGTTTTGATTTACTTGTTTCCATTCAAGACACAAATACACGCGTTTGTCCTCGTTTCCTCACGACGATGCTACGAGTCAGCCTAGAACAGCAGCTCGACTTCTGACACTTTCATTTACTTCACGA
The DNA here is from genome assembly GCA_963678695.2 of Diplodus puntazzo. NCBI lineage: Eukaryota > Metazoa > Chordata > Actinopteri > Spariformes > Sparidae > Diplodus > Diplodus puntazzo. The sequence goes on from OZ023166.1 coordinate 2,211,915, forward strand.
ATCCTCAAACTGTCTGATTATTTCCAGCTGACATTATCAGATATTTTCAGTGTGGGTTTGTTAGTTGGGGGCTTATTTCCCTGCCTGTATTAAGATGTTGTTGTACTAATCTATGGAGTTTTAATTCAATGTAAAACAGGCACTGTATTTAATCGGCCTATATTTTGCCTGGCAGCGAGGTCAAGTGTTAATTCTACTCTAATTTTGCACTATTTGCAATTATTTATTCCGTTTCTCCTTCTTAAATTCTTAATGGTAGGTTGTGTTTTCTCTCTCAGGCAGACAACATGGCTACTAAAGATCTGTTAGGCGAGGAAAAACTAAGATGAGATGAGGGATGAGAGCAGAACAGGGAGGAGAAAGAGGAGAATGAAGACGAGAATAACGAAAAGACAGTAAAGATGAGCTGACAGGGGAACGTGGAGAGCAGAGCGTTAAGCTTCCTCTCCTGCCTCGCTGATCTTTGCCATAGATCTGTCTGCTGAACGCAGCGCTCTCAGTCCCAGGAGAGGACGAGGAGACGCAGAAAACTCCTCAGTGTGACACATTGCGAGGATTTCCTCCTCCACCTGGACTACAGGCATCAGTCTGAGGATTGAACCAATATAATGAGGTCTGAGGTGTGTGGAGGCGTAAGGAGGGCGGAGGCTTTAACTCCCAGGATCGAGCTGGTGGTTTATATTCCTTCAGCTGACACAAGAGATCCAGAGCGACTTACATCAGATCCAGCAGCGAGATTTACTTTAGATCCCGACTCTTCTCGCACCGCAAGCAGCGAATTAAAACGAATAAAATAAAAAGGTCAAACAAAGAAACCAGAACAACACAGAAGAGGTCAACAGATGGAGCCTGTTCAGACCGGAGCGTTAACATCCAGCTTCCCAACGCTGGGACAGACACACCCGATGGCTTTTACACAAACGAAGAAATAGCTTCACGCAAAACATCTGCTGAATTAACAAGAAGGTCCAAATAATGCAGAATGAGTCAGAGACAGAGTTTCACAGAGTTTATAAAGTGTCTCCAACTCAACAACTCACTAAACTGACACATTTGTTAAGGGAGTCTGGGGACTTTCTCCACGGGGACAAAGAAGCAGCCTATATTGTTCCTGTTTAGTGTCTTTGTAACATGTGACATGTTTAGATCAATAAAATGTGACCTTCTGTTAATGTCACTGATGTTAATGAATCAGTGTTTTCACTTTACAGTCTGATTGTTTCCACAGGTTGTTTGGCGCTTCGCTGCATTAACCTTGAGCACCTCCCGGACTCGTACTCCTGCTGCGTAGCCTCAGCTCACTAAACTCTCCTCGTTTCCCCGAAGAGACAATAAAGTAAAAAAAAACAAACAAGTAACAAAGCGGAGACAGCAGCCGGCTGTGTGAGTAATAAATCTCCAGCTGCTGAGGTATGATAAGAGAAATGTTTGTGAGGGGGATAAAAGGTGCAGAGATACAAAAAAAAAAGGTATTTTTCAAACTTGAGTTATGATCAGGTGAAACTCAAGGGCAGCACAGTGAAGTGAGTTTCATTTTCCTCCCTCTCCTTGTTAGATCCTGCACGCAGCATCACAACCAAAAGAGCTTTCTCACCATCCCGATGTTTTTGTTCATTTTCCTCTTCATAAGTCTCAGTGTTTGGTTGTTTCCTCTGTTTCCTAACGAGCAGCGGACGGTGAGCTGGCCTCCTTGTTCAATGACAGCAGGAGGTGAGGTTTTAACTGTTGGTCCACTAATGACAATCGCAGTCATCTAGATTTTGATATTTATTGACTACTGAAGCAGTTCAGGAGGTTTCAGACCGGATCGGTTCACCTCTCACATGAACAGATAACCCGGGCCGACCTTCAGGACCGACACAGCTCTCCACCTGGGTTTTTCTTATGATTGTCAGGAGGGGCGTTAAATCATAACTGAACCCGGCCTCACCAATATTTTAATTTTAAATTAATATGTTGATTATTTTCTCAATCAATTTCTTTTTGGGGGGCTGTAAAATGTCAGAAAATTGTGAAAAATATCATGTTGTGTGTTTGCAAAGACCCAGAATCGACTAATGAAACGATTCGATTCGTTGTTGCAGCTCTGGTCTAAACTTAACCGAACTGTGACTGTTAAACACAAGTGTGTTACGTCTGTCAGTGGCTCCAGGATCAGTGATATGTGCGATCGATCCATAACGTTCAGCTGTGAGGACGTATTGTTCACGTTGCCTCCTCCTATCTGCACGTCTCGTGAGAGCCGGGTATTTTCAGGAGCTAAAACTGCGACATCTGATCTAGACGAGGATCACAGGGACGTTTGATGGTGTGCAGAAAATGTTTGCAGGGGATTTTGGAGGTTTACAGACTTAGTGACACCGGTTCTGATACTGGATGTGGAGGCTTAAATTCAGCCTGAGGATCACAGAACGGAGCGACGACAGAGAGGAAAAGTTGGGAGGGATAAACCCTCAACACACACACACAAACACACACCAGTTTGAAAACAAGACGTCACTGAATGTTGTAGCTTCTGTTTGATTTACAGCATTTTGGTCCATCAGAAGTGAATTGTGGGATATCAGAGTCACTGTGAGCTGCTCTGGAAACAACAACCTTTATTTTCTGAGGTGGAGGAAAGTTCGGTGTTGCAGGTGAAGTGGTTTACTCCACTGATTGCCTCCAGCGCTGCATGCATAATTGATTGGCTTGGAATTACTGTGTGTCGAGGTTTGGCCCTTTAATAAGGTCGCCTCGTACACTAGAACGATCCTCACCTCAGGAAACCTCTCACTTCTCTCCCCTGCAGCTCTGAATTCACAGAGGGGGATATCAGTAAAAAAAAAAAAGCAAACGTGTCCAGAACTCTGTGTGATCAGTACCTGTCCAGGTCTTCGCTGTCCTGCATGTTGAACAGCATGGACGGAATCAGCTTGTCCATGTGCTGCGGCTCCCAGATGATGGCCTGCAGCTCGTCGTTCACCGTCTTCCTCACCACACCCTGCAGACCTTTGATCCCGGCCACTCGGATCCTGAAACACAGGACACACAGGACCTCTTAGATACAGAAATATCCTCAATGAAAAGGACATAAAACTGCTTCCGTATGGAAACAGAAGAAGCAGCACTCTAAACAATAAAACATGAAGGAGACAGTCCTGATTGGACAAGCAGCAGGAGCAATTTGGACTGGAGATCTTGAGTTCTTTTAAGTGTGACTGTCATCTCGAGCATGACGACATCACGGGTCATTTATATGAAGGACAGTGACCTCATGCTATCTGTAAAAAGGATCTCGGTGTGAGTTAGGACCAGTGGGACTTGGGTTGCGTCTCCTCCTCATCCATCGCTGTCAGGGGTCGAGTCATTTCTATTGATTATACTTAACTAAAAAGCTCACGCGAGTCATTTTTAGATGCAGCTAAAATCAACGCAGTTTGCTCTTCGTGTTGCTAACACTTGATGATTCATCAGGTCGTTAAAACTACTCACGCTAGCATGCTACAGAATCTGTTAGCATCTTAAAAAAGTGCAACATGTAGCATACTCCAGACCAACAGGGCGCAGCAAATCATCAGAGTGACTGCAGCCAACTGCTGCTAACCACTGCTGCCATTAGCTAGCTAGCTCTGTTAGCCGTGCAGCTAGCAGACTAGACTGAGAGCTCAAAGCAGTAGGAGTGTGTCTGTATTCACACAGCTAGCACCAGAGCTGTGAACCGTGAGAGGTCGGGGCTAGCTGGTTAGCACACGCCCATTATTATTTCTTTACATTTGGTTAATAACTGCTGTTGGTTTCTTCATCTTTTCAACAATATTCTTACATATTGAACCTTTAACGTTCTGTAAAACATTATATGTTGTAAATAGGGATGCCCCGAGCCGATCTATAGGATCGGGATCGGGGCCGATCTGGGCATTTTTCCGCTGATCGGAATCGCCAATTTTGAACGTAGACCCAGGCCCGATTTTTTTTTTTTTTTTTTTTTTTACGTCAGAGCACAATTAGTGGAAGAACGCAGACGCGTGTGTAAAGTTACTCTGGCAAACCTGTGGATAAAATGTCAGCAGTGTGGAAATAACTTCAATTAGAAAGCGAAAGTAGTCCAACGGCGACATGTAACATCTGCAATATGGTTGTTTCGCGGAGCTGCATTTACTACTCATTTGATACGGCATATACAAAACAAAAACTCAGAGGATACAACGTGTTCACTCGAGAGTACAGGCAACAACACCGAAGCAGCAAACACTCGCGGATACTTTCTAAAGGAAAGAGAAATATCCTCGAGACGGCGACATGGCCACAAATATTACAGAGAAGATAACTGAATTCTCCGCTATCTCCGTGGGAGAGGATCAGGGTTTTCTTCGTCACCTGGAGTTTTTGAATCCCCGGTATGCCCGACCATCTCTGCATTACATTATTGACTCCACTTTCGAGTTACAACGCGCCGGTTTGCGCACCAGTTTCGTGGGTCATAAAGCAGAGCATGTAAAACGGGCGATAGAGGAGATTCTGAACGCTGTGAAATAGACAAGCAACACGTCCAGGTCATTTTACGTGTCAACGTAAGGAATATGTAAAAAGCAGTGGATGATATGGAGGAACCAAGCGTGGGCTGCGTCTCTCACACTTCAGCTGCTGTACACGAGCTGCTGTCACAGTGCAGCGTCACACACTCACCTGCTAACACAAGGAAGGTGGTCCGTCGATGTTGTAATACCATATGCAGAATAAGAAAGAGCCTTATGAAAGTATATACTTTATTTCAACAAAATAAAAATACTATTAAGGAACAGCTTGGATGCAGGTACTTTTTTTCTTAATGCAGCTGTATTATCCAGGACAATATTAGTTAAGGCTAAGTATCGGATCGGGACTCGGTATCGGCAGATACTAAATATTAAAGGACTCGGATCGGGGTAAAAAAAACCTGATCGGGACATCCCTAGTTGTATATATTAAAACATTCATGCTACGTCTCATTGGTATCTTCTCCTGAGGAATCTAAGACTGCAGAGTTAGCTTTAACTTAATGCAACATTTGGTACGTTAGCGATTTTTAACGTGCTGTGAACATGGTGGAATAATTCTGTTGAGCATGCTACACAAACGCATATGCTCCAGTTAGCATGTTCAGCGACATTCAGCGCTAGGACTTCAACATTTTTACACTATTGTTGGGCTCCGTATGATAAAAGTGCTAAGACACACGTTAGCATGCTCAGCAGATCCAGACACTTCCTCTTGTATACTTGGTGGATCAAACGACCATGTGATGATGTAATGAGCTCATTCCTTGAGCCATGCTGATATTCTGCCTAAAAAATAAATAACTGGAAACCCAAAATTTCTTCTTTGATCCTGTGTGTCAGCTAACGTCATGAGCTCGAGCTGAACTGGTGTTCTCAACTTTGACTTCCAACTTTTCTCTGACTTCTGAGGAGAAAGAAATCAAAGTAATAACACTTTGTTTCATTAAAAATGTCCAGCACTAACACACACACAGAACGCACACACACACAAACATATAAACATCCTGCAGTCTGCAGAGCACGATCGCTTCAGGACCAATCAGAGCGCAGCGATTCTGACTTCCCCATCGGCTATTTCTGTCTCTCCTCTCTATTTCCGACATAAAGCCCGGTATGAGCAATAATATGAAAAACAGGGTGGTCGACCTCGCCTCAGGCCTAATCCAATAACCACCGGAGAAATTCTATTTGGGGAATTCCTCTCTACCTACAGCGAGACGCCGCCGAATGGAATAATGAAATACAGGCTGAAAAAAAAAAAGGAAAAGTGAGGAGTCGCACTGTTTACAGCACTGAGCCTCAGAGGTATCAAGCCAAGTCGAAAATAAAAGCAGCACGCACACGCTCCCTCATACATACAAATGGAGATGTGAGTGCATTTCTATGCAGAGCAGCTCGCACGCCTGCACAAACACGGCGCTCACTGCTGCAACCAGCCGCAGTGACGCTGGAGGAGGGAGGTTATTTCTGCCACGTATAAGAGAGAGACGTCTTCAGGTAGTGTTTTAATTCACTGTCCAACAGTCAGAGGGTGGGCGTCTCAGTGGGAGGGGACATCTTGTGAAGTGCTGTGTGGTGTCAGAGCCTGACCCGACCCTCTCTGCCGCCGCCGCTGGGCTATTTTTACCGACTGGCAGCAGAGGGAGTTTCTCTGTCTTCAAAACAATGACAAATTATGTTTGCGTGACATCTGGCTCGCTTAGCAGGCTCATTAACAGCAGAAGCAAACTGCTGATGTGAAATCGCTCCACGTACAGACTGACAGACAGCATGTGGAGGAAATTGGTATTTTGTACGAATGAGCCTGTTTTGCATGAAGCCGTCCTTTATTTCCACTTTAATAAAGAGCCCTTAGAAAATTCACCAGCTCAATTACTTTACTGCCATTATCGTTTGGCTTTTCCACGTGGACCTTTCATAAATTGGCTTGCACCCACTGAATAATACCTGGGCACAACAGAGAGCTCACTCACTGTGTGTAGAAAAACATCAGATACAACATCTTTCATATTCAGCATTTTGCCCAGAGAAGAAGCATCAATCCAATATAATTCAGCGTTATTTATCCCTGTGAGGGCGGCGTGCCATTTAAATCAACAGATACTGCTGAACAATAGAGAATGTGATCATCTGCTCGTCCTTTGTGATGTGCTCAATAACAGACAGGAGGAAGACGATGTGTTTAATGTTTCTACCTCATTTACTGGATGTATTTTTGTAAATATCTGCTCATTCTGAATGTGACGGCAGCAACATGTTGGTATGTATACGTAGAAGACGACCTGTTTCCCCCGAGGTGGCCGTGAATCTGCTGCCAATTACTTTCACTATCGTTATTTTTTACATCGTGAACTTAAAAGGATGTTTTGCTTCCTTTTCAAGCTATGAACTCGGTCCTGAAGACGACCGGCATCTATTGAGGTGAATCGATCAGCACACCTTTAATAAGACCTCTCCTGTTTCTGTTGTTGTCTCTCTCTTGCATGACGGACACTGATGTGATGATCAGATCCTCAAACACTTAAAACATTTATGATTTTCATCCAGATTATGCAACTGAAAACTGTAATTTTCTCACCACTACATCTTTGGCTGTCGGTAAACCGTTTGCGTGCAAATGATTGAATGTTTCTTTTGTTTACGTTTTACACGAGAGACCCGACTTTGTCTGAATCGAGGTCGTAGATAAAAGGAAGAAAAATATTTTTATCACCAGACACTGAAATGCCTCACACTTAAAAGCTGAATGCTGAACCGGTAATACACTAATTAAGTTCTGAACAATCATCTGAAAGGATTCAAAACCAAAAAAAATATCAGCAATGAGACTCAACGTTCATCTCGTGTTGAAAATGTATCAGAGCGGTTTTGATCCAAGCTCGCGGTCGAGCTGGTACTTTGAGAGATTCTCTCTGGTGCCGGAGGAGTTCTGATATTCGGTGTTGGACTCGGTGATGTTTCTGCGTCCCTGATCTCGTGTTTTGATGAGTTACATATTTCATTTATACTGGGAACAATGTCTCAGAGGAGATGAGGATGAGTTGGGTCATCTGGGAGTAGATCTGCTGCTCTTTGGCGTCAGAAGGAGCGAGCTGAGGTGGTTCTGGCGTCTTGTTAGGACGCCTCCCGGCCGCCTCACTCGGGAGGTGAACCGGGCAAGAGCTACTGGGAGGAGAGCCCGGGGCAGAACCAGAACTCCCTGGAGGGACTTTATATCATAACAGATTTATTCTCTCAGGAACGCTGCACATTTTTGCACAGTCACATCTATTTTCACGTACACACAAGGACAATTATGCTTATTTTTATTCTAATAGTTTTAAGTATATTTTATTGAATTGTTATTTTATTCTTTGCTATTGATTTCCCCTCTGTACTGCTGTGTTTCCTGTGAATTTCTCCCAAAGGGGGATCAATAAAGGAACATCTTATCTTATCATCTTATGGATGGATGGATGAGAATAATGCCAAAGCAACAACAATAACACCCAAGTTATAATAAAGTAATAAACCAACATTTCCATCAGGCAGGTGAGCTCATTTCTCTGTAAATCACTCGACGTTCTCACATCATTTAAAGCGAGCTATTCTCTTCATTTCATCACCATTGTGTCTTTCAAACGCTCGTCTTTCAGCGAGTGAAGCGAGGCGCTCCTGTGGTGGTGTTAGTGAGCCGTGCGGTCTCAGTGGGAGGGGGAGGCCATGAAATATGGATCAAGAGATATATTTAATTCTGTATTCAGAGGATTCAAGTGGGATGAGACCTGCACTGGTGGAGATTATGTTACAGACTCTCCTCCAGCTGGATGTGTTATTGGTGCAATCCATCACTGCGTTAAAAGAGGGCGGCCGCCTCTGAAAGGTGGGATAGTGGATGCAGATGGTGTCTTCATAATAATCAGAGAGGATGCAGCAGCGGACAGCTACAGAATCACATCCGAGCAGCGAGAATCAACGCGAGCGATGTGTGTGCAGCGTTTCATTCCGACCAACGGGACGGGAGAGTTTAACTGAAGCAGCTGATTTCTTCAGCTGCAGCTAATTTTCTCCACATGAAGAGAACTAATCAGAGAAACCGTCTGCAGCGACAACCATCAATCAGCTGTTTCTACGTGGATGTGAGCGCCGCTAACACCGGCTTCAAGAGCCGAAGAACAATATCTAGATTTAAATAATAGATTATTTATTAGATTATTAATGAAGGAATACATCTGTGAGACACGGACTCTTCTTCATGAGCGATGCAGCCGCTCTCTGGATTTAATCGGTGATCAATACGTCATCTTGTATTAAAAGAGACGTCAGACTGGACACGTGATCAAACGACGTGTGTGATTTCATATGAAAATGTTTCCATCTAGCGGATGAACCACGGCAGGTATCTCAGCAGATTATTTTAAAACAGAGGGGGAACACAAAGTGGCCATATTTGGCTAATAATGGTCTCAGTTTTTAATATCCAAAAAGTCTAAATGTGACAAATGTGACACGTTTAGTCAAACTGCTGCTTTCAAAGTAAAACATGAGCGTCGAAACTCAGCAAACTACATGTCCGGAAACACGGTGACATAACTGGACGAAAAGAAAGAAGAACAAGAGGAAATGAAAAAGAGTTTCTTTGGATTGTCAACGTTCAGAAATAGTTGAGCTAAAGAAGCTACGGAAGATCCAAATTCAGTTTCAGTTTTCAGAAAGTTACAAAACGTTTTGTGCCATCTTACATTAAGAATCCTGCAGATATACAGTCAGTATTTGGATGCTGAGCTTTAAAACTATATCTGTCATCAAATGTCTCTGAAAATATGAAGATATTTTTGTTAGGGGCCAGAATCGAGCCCCGAGGGGTCCAACATGGAACACCATCAGGAAAACAGGATAGAATATCTACAAACATGAACACAGAGGAGCTGAGATACACTGTGTGTCTCTGTCTTCTCACCTGGTTCTGGTCTCGGTGTCTTCATGAGTGGAGTGGCACATGGCGCTGAACTGGGACACAAAGAAGTCGTAGCGGCGGTGGTAGGACGGCGTGTCCTCCTCGATGTTGGCAAACTTCACAAACTGGAGAGACGACAGGAAGTGAAGGGAAACAGCTGTGAGCGTCGGGTACCAAACAAACGGTTTCAAGTTTAAGTTGCTCTGTTGCAGACGAGATGCTGTTTCTCAACTTCACTTTATCATCAGTTTCATAGTTTACTAGCTAATCCTGTGAAAAATGACAGAACAACAACAGCAGCAGACACTTTCAGTGTCGAGGTGTTTCAGCATGAAGGAGGAAAATAATCACAACGGTAGAATATAAAGCGTGCAAAAAAAAAGTGTGTTTGTCAACTGTAGAGAGAAAACTTCAGAGTTTATAACAGACAGACGGGGAGTTCCTGAAATCTGGAGCTTCTGCAGTTTAAGATGACAGTTCCTGGCGAGATATTAATGGAAATGTGGAAAAATCGATCTGCCCCACGATATAAAAGAAAGTGAGAGAATATTCCTGCATCTGTGCCTTTATCCTGAAGTTAATGGGGTCTATTCTTTACCGAGACGGAGCCTCCGTTTAGATCCACCAACAGGCCTCACTGTTGACTTTACACCTCTCAAGAAAACAGACACATTTTCACTGGAGGTTTGTAAGATTTCAGGACGTTTCCAGCGACGGAATAAAAATTCCCTCATGTCTTTGTAGCGGCATGAACTGGACGTGATGGTGATCATGATAATAACCGCTCGAGAGCCGCCCCTCCTTTGGTCCAGCCTATAATTTCCTCCCTCGAAACAAGCGTGAGTGTCCTCTGGAGAGGCCTCCTCGGCCTCCTCACAGTCAGCTGCGCTCGAGTAGCGCCTCTTGCTACCCTGTCATTGTCCACTGCAACAAATTGCCTCTGCGCACGTCGGCATCGGCAAGCGAAACCCCGCCAGTCTACCTGGTAATTTCCACCCATTTGGTGCCCAACCTTTCCTCGGGGTAATGGCTCAGATGGAAGGAGGTATATTCTGGCAGCTGGCTCACACAACAGCAGCATCACCTCAGCTTCCCAAACCTCTCACCGTGTTAAATCCAAGCGTTAGACACATAAATGGAGGGAAATAATTGCTGGGTTGTGTTTATGAGGTGACGACTGCAGTGTGGGCAAAGCGTGCAGGCCGACTGACGGATGCACTTCGGTTAGATTCAGTCATAAAAAATCAAATCACGGCAAAAGTGTACCCAATGAAAAATGACTGATAGTCAAAACAAAAGACAGATTAAATAGACCGTTATGTTCTCACCACGCTAGTTTCCATGGCGATGTCAGCGCGCCTGCTGAGCAGTCGGATGTTCCTCAACTTTGGTGAAAATATCTCAACAGCTATTCGATGTGTTGTTTTTTACAAATCGTCTTCTGGGGCGACGTGAACTGTATCTTGGGGGCAGAAGGTTCTGGGTTCACAGTCCAAAGACATGCGAGCCCGGTCACTCGTAGGTGTGAGTGGTTGTTCTCTATACTTCAGCCCTGCGATGACTGCCGACTTGTCCATGGTGGACCCCGCCACTGTCAGCTGGGATCGACTCCAGCAAGCCTGCGAAGGATGAGCAGCTACGGATGATGAATGTGTTTATTTCAATGACACCTCGCTGTTGTTATAGAGGTTAAAGCCTTCATGGTACAAGAAAGCATCAACCAAAAAACTGGACTGTAGCGTGAAATACAATTAAATAAATCTGAAGTTTGGGGTCTCAGCTGTGCATCTTGATCTGTTTCAGCTTTTAAACTTGCAGAACATTTAAAAAGAAACACTTTCCATTTCACTTAAAGTGAGCAGAGGACTGAAGCCCCTCACATGGAGAGGATTAAGTGCTTCAAGTGGAGATGGGGTAATCGTGGTTCGACCGAGGATTCATCATGTAAATAAGACTAATCAAAAGGCGACAGGCTTCATGCCTCACCGACGCCTCGTGGCAAAGCAGCTCAACAATGAGAAAACGAGTGGGCGATACAAACGCCAGCACAATTTGTTTTGCTTCCCTCGGGGCGGTTTTAAAGAGCTCCATTTTAAAAAGGTGCCATTAAAAAGTCGTGTGAAATGGACTGGTTTTTACTTATCAAGGCATACTGATTATACAACATGTGGTAAAGCCAAGAGTGGGATCCATTTAAAGAGTCATTGCCAGGGAGCCATTTTGGTTAAGTTCCAATCTCTCCTCCGAGCAGAAGCACGATGAGCTTTCAGGAAACACGCTGGTCGATTAAAGAACAGACGACTTTTTTTTTCCAATTATGTCCTCAAAGATTGGGTTGATCCTCTTTCACAGGTCAAACTCGCATTTCAGGAAAGATCTGAACTCAACTTGTGATGTACGGAATTAAAAGTTTTGTCACAAGTTTAAATTAGTTTTGATGGGAAGTGCAGGCGACAGTTTGTCTCACATGTACAAGCTGGGCCTGTTTCCATACGTGATGATGAGATGAAACCTGGGAAATGACTGATTTCACATTTTGACCGCTGCTTTGCTGCTGACTGTGTCGGTGTTTCGGCCTCGCAGTTTGAGGGGGAGGACGTTCGCCGACTCGAGCCAAGAAGTTTGATCCTGTAGCCTGAAGCACTTTTCATAAGTTTTCCCTCGGCATTAGTTTTGATTTCAAGTTGTGAGTGCAGACTAATAAAAGAATGACAGAAGCCACTGTGGGTGACATTTCTGCACCGCCGTCTAGTCGGCGGGTGAGTTTGTCAAGAAAAGGACACGGGAAGTTAAACTGCAGTTTGGAGGCGACTGTCAGAAATCCTTCGTCTGCAGTTCATCACAGAGAAGAGTCACAACGGGCTGCTGCCTCCGGAGGCCTGACTCAGGTAATGATGACGAAGACGTTCCCGGCCTGTTGATGGTTAGACTGGGAGTTTGTTTCCCTTCAGGTCCCATCTGTGCCGAACGATCATCAAAAATCACCTTGACAGCTGCGACTGCACGACCTCAAGGCAAACCGGGAGTTGAGGTTAATGTATATTTACCGTCTGTACAGCTGCACTGATCAATATTTTATATATCAAACGGAACAAATGATCCAAAATGTAATTTTACCTCGCTGTTCCGACCACGACGACCTGGAAGTTCTGCTCTGATCGAGCCGATTTGTTTTCATGAAAGCTGCTGCTTCCTGTCCGTTAGCAGCCCCCTTGCTCGCCTCTACGTCACCACACTTCTCTCATCACTCGGTGTGTTTGGTAGCAAAGAGTTTTCATCCTGGGATCAGAACTGAAAGCTCCTTAGAAATAGTTGCTGTAGTCAGGTGTAAGGTAGTTACAGAAGTATCTGCTGTCAGAGTCACATTCTGCCTGGTGATGTTTGTTTTCCACGACTCCGGCAGCCTGTGAAATGTTTGTCCAGCGCCGTATTTGTCTCTCTAACATCGCTGCTTAAAATCTCGAGCATGTTGTCAAGCTTCGACTTCCAACAAGGCGGGATTGAAAAGACTGCAGTTCATATTTCCCTAATGGATCAACAGATCGATTCTTTTTGTAGAAAACGTGTGTTTGCACCTGCTGCTGCTGGTTCTCTTTTACTGTCGTTTGCCAATTAAAGAGCTTCTGGTTCGGAGGTCTGAGCTTCACACAAAAGGCCTCAGACACAGAACAAAGATGTCACTGTGGACTAATGAAGGTCTCTCTGTTAGAAGAGGATCTGGTATTTCACTGACCAACTGTGAGCCAACTGTTACAGCAGGAGTCTAACGGCGGGGAGGCGGGTTACTGGTAGAGCTGAGGTCCACTTCAGGAGCATCAGACTGATTTATGGTTGACGTGGACACATACTTGAGGAAATCATACTTCCAATTTATTGTCATTCCAAACTCTTTAAACTCAGGAAGCACTCGAGAACTTTCTATTTCATAAAAGTTGGGCATGACTCTGATCTGGCAACGAAAATAAGAACATGAGAGGAAGATCGAACGGACAAACCGAAGTACAGATTTTTCTCTCCGTGCGGCTCGTCTGGCTCCACAGGCTATAAATACCCGACGTATGAACTCCCCTGTGTGTCTGACTCAGTGGCTTCATGTGTCTGAGTGTGGACCTATGAGTGTCTCTTCTATTGAGATGGAGCGGAGGAAGAGACACTTCGAGCCGTCGCAGTCTGCCAATTTCCTGTGACAAAGTTAACGGGCAGATAAATTTGGAAACGGCGAGCGGCTGGCAGAGAAACACTGTGGTGACACACACATCTTCACTGAAGGTACACAAATAGAAAGACTTACATTAGACGTGGTAAACGGTGCGTTTGTCTAATTAATATCCAAGTCTTGGATTGATGAGGGAACTTCTTATCGTTTATTTACAGAATGATTCGTTGTCGCTCTTCTTCTTCTGTTAACTTTCCCCTTTTGTTCTCCCGGTACAGTCACAGATTTAATCTCTAACGAGCAGTGTGAAGAGAGCGGCTCAAGTCCTACATGGATTTTAATGAAAAGTCAAAGGTGCAAGCCTGGTGGCCATGATGCATTTCAGTAAAAAAACATCTAATCACAGAAATAAAATGTTTGTTCCACTAACAGCCAGTGCCACATTTTTCCAAAAAAAGCCCGACTTCCCAGGTACAAAAACACCCAGAACTTCACGGCTGTGTGGCCCGATGAGTGTTGTGACTCCTGTTGACTGAACCGGCTGAACTGGAGAGATTAAATGAACCGAACGGCTCAAATTCTGACAGTGAAAAGAGTCATTTTGCGGGGGGTTGTCCAAAAGACGCATCCCTCATTTCTTCTTTCACAATGTGAGCTCATGAGAAAAACCATCGCCTGACGATTCGCTCTTCCTGAGGGCTCGCTGACAATCAGCTGGAGTTTATTGGTCACATATTCACAGCCCCTCGTCTCTGAAATGTAGCTACAATTTCAAAACTTTTCCTGTTCCTGCGAGGATCTTTCCAGTGGTGAAATACTCATTCTGTGACCTCTGACCGTCTTTTGTTCCTCACTAGCTTGTCATGTTGCTGATGGAGGATTATGAAGTTGATTCTATTCACAACAGCCCCAAATGTGTGATGTGTTTGACTGAAAGCAGCCGGACACTTTCAAACTGTCTTTCAACAGAACTGCTGCAATTTGTGTAGCGGTGTGTTTGTGTCGTTCTGCAGACATCTCAGACAAACTCATTAAACTGATAATTACCCGACAGAACAAACACGAGTGTGTCTTCTTTCTCCGCGACATGTTAAAACCAAACGCCGACATTAAACAGAGGATCTCAGCTTTGTAGCCGGCGCCACAAGGAAAATTTAATTAACACGGCGCTCACCTAAAGGCGGTGTGAAGCCAACACACACACACACACACACACACACACACACACACACACAGCTACCTGCCTCTGCTTCCGCTGTCCTCCTCTGTCAGAGCCTAAATACCACACATAAATAATGCAAAGGCTCTCACATCTAAACCTTCGGCTCTGTTTCCTGCTCACATGAACCGCCGACAATGGCGAGGGCGACGGGCTCAGAGGAGGAGGACGGAGAAACTTCTGGTTCACCTTCAGAAGACTCGGGAGGAGAAACGGGGCTGACATTTGCTGGCGGCTTTTAGAGGCTAATAACAATTAGAGTCGTTCACAGGGTGTGGTATAAATGGTATACAGCCATTTCCACCGCCAGAGTCACAGTTAAATCAGGTATATAACCAGCGACATGAACCTCTGGGCTGCAGCCGACTGATGTGTTTGTGTGAAGAATCTTTTTTATTTTTCTAGAATCTTAACCAAACTAATCCAACATGTTGAGACGAAAGTAAATTAATTCTAGTATAAAAGCTGACGTGCTCAGATTCAGAGGAAGGTGCGACGCAACACTTTCTCACGAACAGAGGAAAACAATCATTTGCATAGAAAGCAGCAGCACTTCAGAGGGACGGAGGAGCAGCGCGGCAGATTATAGGAGGAACAAACAAGTGTGCCTGAAATGTAAAATCAGCTTTTAGGTTCCAGCAAAAGCCGAGGAAGTTTATTATAAAAGTCGACAGATGCTGATTTTGATCATTACCAGCTGAACATGTTTTTTTAGACAAAACAGTCGAAGAGAAAATGACAAAATGGAGCAAAAGTTCACGTCAGACGAGTCAACAACACCAGTGAATTATACTGCGAGTTAAATAATCAAAGTGTAAATCTAAAGAGATAAACTGTTGATTTAATCTCCGTCGCTACGTGAATAAAGCAGAAGGCGTTCTTGTTTTTTTAGCCACCAGTCGTTTGTTAGAACAAATTAAAATCTAATCTGTTTTAATCTTCTGTGAGCTCATTTCATTTCTCACCTCCACGTTTCATCACCATCCATTTTCTCTACGCAGCGTTTCCATTTCCATTACTCCTCATGCATATATAACTATACGTAAGGCCCCGTCAAGTCATTACAGTAAATTATGTTTTAATTTATTTTTCATCAACTGACTGAGAGTGAAAACGGAACAACAGTCTTCTTTCTTCTTCTGCTTCTTCTGTGTGTTTGAAGGTCAACATATGAAAACTGTGTCCTTGTCTGTTGTCTTACCGAGTTGGTCCCCAGGACCTGCAGGTCCGGTTCTCTGGACTCCAGCAGCTTGGCCACCATGTGCAGGAAACTCTCCACGAAGGGTTTGATGCTCTGAGAGTGGCAGGCCATCAGCAGCTGGTCCAGAGCCTCCATGGCTATCACCACGTACCTGCACGCAGTGAGGAGAGGGAGCTTCATCAGCAACATGCTGAACAGTGAACGACACAAAGACTTTTAGGGAATTTACAGAAATAATCTAAAGAGCTTAAATGTCAAAGATCACGTCCTTCAATATCTGAACGATGAAGCTCCAGAGTGCTTCTGTAGAGCTTCACCCCTCTGCTCCTCTGAACAGTAAGAAGCACTTTTAATTGTATTTTTTTTGTTTTAATGTGGAGGTGCAACATCCTCTGATATAACATGTTTATAATCTTTTCATCTCACTCCTCTAATCTATTAAAGGAACAGTTGAACAAAGTTTGAGAAGCCCGCAGATCTCAGATGGATTTGAACAGACGTTGTTTGCACCGTTGATGCTCTGCTGAGCTGCTGCAGCCACGACAGACGCTTTCAGCTTGGCAGCTACACTGAAGATGTCAGCGTAAAAAAAAGGTTTCACATCTTTTCAAATCAATCTGGGCTCTCTGGGCTTCAGGAGGCTCGATAATGCACCTGATGAGCTGTGTGGAGCCATTGTGTGTTTTCTCTTTAGTCTCCAGCTACTTCAGTTGCTTTGCAGTTTTTCTGTGAAGCTCCAGAACTGTTTTGTGGACTACGAGGACTTTACCTGAACTAACCCTCAGTTTATAATATAATAATATCACTGGACTCAATATTCACCATCTTCAAGAAAGAGCTTGTTGAATATGTTCCAGTCTATGAGTCAAAACCTGTGAGCTGATAATTCCACTTACAATAATAATAATAATCGTTATTCTGTGACAGTAGATGTTAAATGATTTCTTTAAAAACTGTGTTTGGAGACACTTCACTGTTATTCTAACAGTAAAGCAGTGAGTCTGGGTAACATGACTGGGGATAATAATAGCTTAAGGAAACACTCCTGTTGTCTCGTGGCTGACATCAGGAGTCTGTTCGTTTAAAAATATGAATTCACGCGAGCAGAAATCGATCGGTCTGACTCGAAGCTTCGTGTCGTCAGCTGCCACACGGACGACAAAAGATGGAAGAGAGAGACAGATGTGTCTGTTCTCAGCTCCAGGGAATAGAAGTCACAGCCAATTAAACACCATTTCTGACATTATAATCACTGTATTGATCAGGTGCTGCCAGTCTTCTTTAAGAAATGCATCAGGGATGTCTTCTTCTTTTTTGGTCTCTTAGCTCATTTCAATTACTTTACCAAGAGTGGAATTAACTGTTCAAGGAAAGACAGATTAACACAGACGAACACTTTCTGATGAGTTTAACGATGCTTCTGTTATAAGTTATTGTTAAGTGTTAGTTGGGCAGCTCATGATGTTCTTTAGATGGAGAGCAAGGGGTTCCTTCAGTGCTTTTTCAGAAACAATGTCCCCTGAATTCATGAATGTTCACTGTCAGGATAACTGCACTAAAAACTGAAGCAATATTTTCGTGTTCTCATGCACAAAGACCAGGAAGAGGAAGAGAAGCCGAAAGAAGCAGACAAATCCAGCTTTTATCCACTTCTGCAGGTAACAAGACACAACACAAGCGTAAAATAAGAAAAGGATAAAGACAAAAGCTCTCTCACCCGTAGCGGTGTCGCACCACATCTCGGCTCAGCCTCTCGGCCAGGTACGCACCGATCCTGTCCAGCTTCTCTGGAGCCGACACCGCGTAGAAGGTCAGCTTCTCCATGTCCGATTTACTGAGGCCATCCTGAAGGAAAACACAGGGCAGTTTTAAAGGTCCAGATTTAAAGGATAAAAAAACAGATAGGTAGGAGAGACTCAGGCACAGAGCCAGACCTTCAGGAGGAGTAAACACCTGGAGTCACATCAGATTCTGCTCTGATCCGACGGGAGGAGAGCTCAGAGATTACTGTTTAACTTCTGGGATTAAAAAGGTGATTTTGATTCCCTCCTGTGTATCAACCTTACTGCAGCAGTGATTCGGAAGGTGACCTTCACTGTCGGGGAAATTACTTTACTTCATGAACGTTACAGAGAGGAGAAGGGCGGAAAAGTCACCAATGATCTCGCAGTAAAACTTGCACGGGTAACGTCTCGCTTGTGGTGAACACGCCATTAAACAACCGCCATTGCTGATGACGTGGCTGAGGCACAAATGTTCACAGATCAGATGACGTTCTCAAGTCGTTCCCCGAGTTCCCTCCTCGCTCTCTGATTCTCTCCTGGACGTTACAGCAACAGGCGACCAAATGAAATGTACGGTTACCTCGTGTCAAACTACAGTGAGCAGAAAAAACACTTCTGCCTCATTTAATCTAATCAGAGCTCGTGTGCACGGGTCAAGAGTTCACTGTCTCTGAACGGGAAATGTGAATTATTTTTAGACTCATCGTCTTTTCAGAAACTTATAAAAAGGACAGTCTGAACTTCAGCATGAGAGTAAAGATGCCGACAGACCGCCGGTATAAATATATTGTCGCCAGGTGTCGTATGTAACGAAGGGGGAGTTAGTTCAGACCGGCTCTCCCCTGAGTGTGTTCAGCTCCTCCGGCTCTCAGCAAGTGATAATTAATTTGACAAGGTCTCGACCATTCGAGCGTTTCCATTTCCCACCGCACCTGGTTGCTTACGCCAAAGGCCCTTGAGAAGATACTGGAGAAAAAAAGGAAAAGTAAAGCCCTGTGTTGTGTACGGGACGAACCTCGTACACATTTGGTGTTTTAATTAAACAGAGGTCGAAGAATCACACAGGTGATAATAAGTTGTCACGGTCCTCTTATCAAAGCCATGTCACATCTAATAGCCAGATTTATCAAAGTCTGGAGAGTTCATGTTGCTCCTTGATTGTCCAATTATTTCCGTGTTGTGGGCGGGAAGCTCTCTGGCGGTGGAGGTGTCACTGGGTCTCCACAGCAATCTCAACACCGAGACAACAACTGGGCACCAAACAGTGTGAATAAAGACCCGGACTGTGACTCTGACCGCGACTCTGACTCTTCTGTGTTATTCTACAAGCCGTGTCAGTTCCATCAACCGATGCTTTGAGCTGCAAGCGTCTGCAAAGTCATTTTTCAATCATAATTTGATTAATTCTTTAATGCTAATCGCCCTCGTTTCACTCAGGAACAAACAGCCGAATGACAGAACTACTTAAGTATCAATTCCGTCTCTTACAAGGTGCGACAGAACTTTCCTACACAACCGTTCTATTGGATCTAATCCGCGACATTATTCATCTCTATCTAATAAATTGGATTTTCATTCAGAGGGCAGTTACAGGCCGCTGGAGTCAGAGACAACATATTGACCTTCAATCTCCACTGAAATAACTTTCATTAATCTGAAGGTGTGTCATGCTTGCAGTCACTTACTTTGGGGTCCTCGGGGAAGATGTTGTCCACCAGGCGTTTGTACCTCGGCCTCAGCGGCCCACAGCAGCCGCAGACTCCTGCAGCAAAACGCAAAGACAGGATTATTAGCAAAGGTTAGCTCGAGATGGAAGAAGACAATGCGCATCAGATATGATTCTCCACGTTCTCCATATGTCTCTCTAACTCAGTGGAACAGCTCAATGTCACAACTCCTATCTGGTGAAGGAATGCAGACGACGTAATGCCACAATTGGCTGCAAAACAATATTTTTTCATCCTGCTCCTCTGACTCACATCGAGCTCTGTGAGAGGCTGAGGCAAACCAAGGTCACTTTGGATTCATGAGGCGGCTGTGATAGGTTATCTCCTATTGACTAAGTTGAATTAGTATGACCAGCAGCCGCCTTCTGAGTCAGTGAGGAGTGATGAGTCATCAGAGTCCAGGCTCAGCGGTTTGAGGTGACGAAGTTAAAGTCACAGTGGAGACGATTACGGAGCAGCCGACAGGTGAACCGACAGGAAACTGCTGGTGTGACTGTGGTGCGTTTACTGACATTTAAAATGGTTTGAGTTAGTTTCATCCTGCAAGGTCGGTGCAATCAATTAACTCTGGTCCCGGTTTAAAAAGGGTTCAATCCAACAGTAGTTCTTCGTCTTTTCCCTGATGAAACAAATGTTTGAGAACAAGTCTTTGACATTCTCCTGTCGTCAGGTAACTTGGACCACACGCCTCTTCAAGACTTGAATCATCTGTCACCAGTGTGGAGTTCTGTATTTCTGCCTGACCACCAGAGAAAAGTGGAAGAATTCAACGGGTCGTGGTTACATGTAAAAGAGGTCGAGAGCGTCTGACTGACAGTGCTCAGGTCACAGTGAACTGTTACCTGCCTGTGGAAACTGCTGAATCTGACTGACAACCCAAACTAGAGGTCATCCAAGACCTTTTATATCATCCACATCACCATATTCTAAATCCACAGTTAAGGTCATGATTTATCCTTCTAAGCTGTTCGTTCATATTTGGTTTTAACTAAAGTTTCATTCATTAATTTCAGTAAATATCATCATCTAGCCGTGACGACAGGAGCAAGCCGTCCAATCACAGCCAGTCAAAAATCCTCAGACTTTCTCGTGTGTGTCGAGACTTCTGTGATGTTCTTTCCTGATCAATGAGCGTGACGATCAGAACAGAGTGTCTTTAACGAAATGTCAGTGCTTTGTGTCTGAAGGAGCGGCAGACCACAACCGGAAAGGTCACAGCAGCATTCAGCTCGTCTGACAGACGATCAATGAGGGAAGCCTTTTAACATCAGACCCCAAACATCAGACAAGCATGTCAAATGAAACATACTCGCACGATAGAAGGTAAAGACAGAAATAGAACTTGTGGTATGATAAAGGAAGCTCTTAATGCGGCAACTCCCAGTGGGTTACAACACCGGCTGACAGCGGACTGTTGGCCTGGAGAGTCAGAGGCCTCAGCAAACACTACAAAGGTCTTGCAGAGCTGAAAGTATCACGTACAGGTGCGTTGGATCATAAACCGACTGTGAAAGAACCCAAAACTCCTGCACACTTGAACATCACAAATCATCAAACTTGTCATATGGATACAATTTAAAAATACGTCGAGCCATCCATCCAGAAATTACAAATCCTGAAAGCCGACATCAACCTGCATGTCGCTTAAAATATCCTCCAATCAAACAGCCACATGACAGAGCGACACCACGAACAGTCGTAACCGCTTTATCTGAAGACAGCAGGTCCGACACTGAAGCTCCACCCGGCTCTCTCATGGCTGCACACCACCATCATTACCTGGAAGAGCCACCTGCTTTTCCACCTCAGACTCAGGAAATTAACGTCTGGGAGGTGGGGCACTTCATTTCCCAGGAGTCCCTGCTCAGACAGTTCACAGAGCTCCCAGGGTACCTTTCACCTTACGTAAAGACCTCTCAGGCGACGTTGGGTCACCTTAACACCTCCAGAGTTTATTTCTCAGCTGAGGTGCAGCAGAGTTTGACGGCAGCCCCCCGGGAGTCTGGATATTAATCAACTTCATTAACGCTATCAACGGCCTGTCACCGAGGCAACCTTTTGCAGCGCTGCGGCTCCAAAACGTTCATTATAGATCCTGCAATTACCTGCCACATTAGGGCGCGGAGCGGCGAGGGAGCCGCTGTGTTAGTGCAGTGTGACCGGCCAGGTTTAATGGAATTCAGCTGAGAATGTGAAGATGTGAGGAAAAGAAAAGTCCACTGACCCTCTGTGAGCCTCCAGGTCCACGTAAAGTCACCCAGACCAGAACAATGAGAATACTTTACTTTAACAGCACCTTTCAAAGACTTTACTGAATGCGGCCACGGATCAGTTTGTACCACGGGCCTTCAAAGTTACTTTATGTGGTTAGAGAATACTTCTGAATCATTGCTGGTATGGTTGGCTTTAAACTGACAACCTTGAAACTGTCTCAGTCTTCTGTTGGATTATGAAAACGTTTACTGTAAAGCTGTCGCTCTGACTCACCTGACCTGACTAACGTACTTCCTGTTTTCCTGCAATAAAAACAGATTTACACAACAATCTGCTTTCTGTCCCTGTAGCGCATTAATTCTCTGTGGACAATTAATTAAAAATCACAAGATATTTTTCCAACGATCTGATCAGGAGATGATGTCACGCTCCCAACATGCTTCACTAACCGAGCTCATCGTGCTGTCCTCAGCTCAGGAGTCACACTGTAAAAAAGTTAAATATCTTCAAGGCCAAAAGTTAATTCCCAGATATATCGAGTAAATCTTTTGTCCTTGCAGGAACACAGTTTGTAGCTTCTTTACTTTCCCTCAGTCAACGTTTCACTGATGATAATTAAAGTGGAAAATCACAACTTTGACCTCGAGCGTTAACAAATTTTAGCTGCAAGACTTCGTGCCCGGTGGCTGACAGAGTGGCACATTGAAAACACTGTTTACAGAGAAACAAGCTAACTGCTGATGGCTTCTCTACTCTATATCATCACATTGAGCATTTAACATTCAACATGTCAGTGGACAGATGTTCTTTAGATACCTTTTCCCAGGATGTTAGGTTTTCAACCGTGTCTTTTTGTTTGCAGGTCAGCAGGATTATATAAAAGATATTTTTGGTTTTCAGATAAGAGGATGGATCCAAAAACATTTTCTCACTTTCTTTTAAAGTGAAACTCTCACCAAAATGCAACCTAGGCTTTGTTTGTGAATGTATCCGAGTCAAGCGTTTGTTTTAAAGCAGAATTACAACAAAAGCGCCACTTTTAAAATATACCGTATTTTCGTTTTTGGGGTCAAACTCCTTTTCAATGGGAGTGCTACGGGCACTTTTACGATAGCATCAAAATCTCTATTTTTAAAACAGTAAGAAGGCTCGACACAACATGAAACTTTGCTCGTAGCATCACCAGGGTCTCTACACATGAACACGAGCATTGAGAACATTGTTTGTGTACACAGAGTTACTAAAAAGAAGGTTTTTGAACAACTCATTAAAGTCACTATATTTTATTCTGCTCGATGCTTCGGAGAAAATAAGATGAGTGAATACAGCACCGTAAAATAAACAGCAGGTTTGGGTTGAAAATAAATTATTTAAAGCCTTCAACAGTGATATTAAGGAGGCCTGACTTGGTGATTTACCACTGAACCTTCACACCTGAAAAAGGTGAAGATGCATAGATGTACATGAACACACACACACACACACACACACACACACACACACACACACACACACACACACACACACACACACACACACACACACACACACACACACACACACACACACACACACACACACACACACACACACACACACACACACACACACACACACACACACACACACACACACACACACACACACACACACACACGCGCTGGGTGGGTGTTGAGTCGCAGCAGAGTGTCTGTAGACGTTGAAGATGAAATGAAACACCTGGGAGGCCGCGGCTCCTCCTGCGCTCAGATCGGCCCTGAGCTGCAGAGATGGTGGCGATACGACAGCTTTCTATTTCCATCCTCATTACTCTGCCTGTGATTCGCTCCTCCGCAGCCACTCAGGGGGAAAACGAATCGGCCTAAATGGGAGTTTGGTTTCAAGTGTCTGACTGAGAGAATACGAGTGCAATTATGATCTAATGCCACCGACTGCCTGGAGGTGATTTCTGCCTCTGCCGAGGAAAACGTTCTGGTATCTGCAGCTTCACAGGTTCGCTCCGTGTGTCAGAAACAATTATGTAAGAAGAAATGCACAAGGGTTAGGATCATTGAACATAAACGTTTTATTGAACACAATGATATTAATGATCCTGTTGCTGTGACCGTTTTAAGAACTGAGGTTTCATTCATCAAGAGGGAAGGTCATTAAAACAAGGGACTGCAGACAATTAATCAATGTAGATGATTGATGAATTGTTTTAATCTTTCGTGATCCAAGCTTTTTAAACATGAGCTATGAGCTGAGCTGTTCTGGGTTAGGTTGGCTGGAGAAAATAAGATAATTTAGAAATGTTAATCCAGCTTGTGAGCACTTCTGAATGGAACCTGATGCAGAGATATAAATCACTGAGCGTCTGTAATGCTTTGGCATTAAAACAAATCTATTTCCTGCACTCAGGCCCGGTCGACTTGTTTGTTTGTGTGCGCGTAGAGTCATCGGTGGAAGAAAATGAATGACAGCAGCTCCAAATTATATTAAAACCCATTCCGGCTAAGAGCATCATGGCTTCAGTACTGTAATAGAGGCGATGCATCAGTTTGAGTGTCCAGCTATAGATCTGCACAGAGGGCTGCCTAATCACAGCGGCGAGCGGCCCAGAGATCGAGAGATTTTGGTGGTCACACGGTCTGATGAATTATACCCCAACACAACTAACTCAGCGGGCTGAGAAGAGGCTATTACAGAGGAACAGATCCATCATCCTGCTGCCACGGAACACAACGGGAAGAAGAGAGAAATTAATAACATGTAAATGCTTTAACACCCGCCCACCGTCACGTCAACTGAGATATCTTTAGAGATACGCAGCACAGCAGGAGATTCACAGACATGTTTTATTTCAGGAAACACGTTTGACCGATTGTTTAAATCTATGTACATCTACAGTATTTCTATCGTCCGTGGATCTAAGTACGGCTTTTTCATCAGAGTTGCATGTTGGGTAAAGATTTTTCATCATGGAGCTGAATGCTGCTCGGTGCCGACCAGCACCTGAGCAGAGCACCAACCAAATCTTTATGTTTTATTGATTCATGGGAGACCTGTATGTCCAGCCTACATACCAAACACTGAATAAACAGACAGAGAGCAACACACACACACACACACACACACACACATACACACAGAAGTCAGGAGCCGGGGGTGTAGCATGTGGATGTGTTCATCTTCAAAGCATCAATGTGATTAAATAATCTCTGAAGAGGAAACTTCACGAGTAATTTACAGACGGCCAGGTCTTAAAAAACGTCTCCACGCTCAGCAACGATCAGATGTTCTGTATGACAACACATGTTGTATAATCTGCATGAAGACAGAATCAATATTAAAACAGTTGTCCAGCTGCTAAACGTTTGAACGGGAATACTTTCATTTCAGTTAAGAACCAGAATTACCACATCGGGTTGACCGTCGCTCCGAGTCGCTGTTCCTGAGCTGTGGTGCAGCATAAAGGCCAGAACATAAGAATGTTATAATATCATATCGCCAAAGAGCATTCAACCTCTCAAATTATCATGTGAACTCTCGAGTTATGGCCAAACATGTGCTATGTGAGATCGCAGTGATCTTGACCTCCAGCATACATTTGGACCAAGTCTGAAGAAACTGGCTCGAGGCGTTCTGAGGAAGGACAGACGGACGGATCGACAGACGGCCTGAAAACGTAAAGCCTTGGGCCACAGCTGTCGGCGGCGCAGAGGCATGAAAAGATTTCTGATATGAATTTTACATTTCACGACTCCCACAGCATCATGACTCGAGTTCAGTGCAAACCAAACACCTGAGATTACGGACAAATATCAGAGCAAAACTTAAATATGTGTTATTCAACAACACACCACTTTCGATTCAACATGGAAGCCTGAGGTCTTGTATATACGCATGTGTATATTCTCAAAATAAAATACTCACAGTGGGCTGGATGTGGTGAGTCAGTATTTCTATAGTCATGTTGTGTGTCTGGGACAAAATAAACCTTCATGACTCAACAACTATATTTAACATGTTAAGAAAAAGCCCCACAGAAGCTTTTCTGTCAGAAGTGGAAACATTAATTTAGATTTTTCATAATAATGGGAAAAAGCAGCTGACCAGATTCATTATTATATTTTAAAATGAGCTGTAACATCACTGAGACTGTTCAGGAAGTCTAACAGCTCATTTATTTTGTCTTCTCTCTCTGCTTGAAAGGTGAAGCACAAAATAAATTGCACATCATTTAAAAATGGGGCTCAGATAACGAGGGTTTGGTGTCGAGCCTACCGGACTTCAGTATGCCGGGTCTGTTTGAGGCTCGGCTGTAGTTGAAGGCTCCATCAGCCTCGGTCCGAGGCACCTGCCGGTACCTCCTCAGGATGCCTCGTCTCAGGTTGACACAAAAAGACGGCATGACTGGAGTAACTTCCTGTTCCTTTCAAACTGTGGTTTTCACAGGTCGCACGGCTTCAGCGGTCAGACATGAAGTCTTCCAGTTAAAGAAATTGTTTCAAAGTAAATCCAGCACCAGAGAGTCGGGCGATGTTTCACTCAGAGAGCTCAAAAATTCTAGTTTCCGCTGCACCTGACCAGGTAAGACCGACCACAACAACATCCCAGCCTCACCTCTCTCAGGACTCCTTCTGCCACAGGTTCTTTAGAGACATCATCACTTTGACAGACAACGAAACCAGCCAATGGGACGTCAAGTAGGAGCTGCATGTCTATCAGCGCCTGGGATTACCCCTCATTCTGACAGAGAAGACGAGACGCTGCCGGGGCTAATGCGGGCCTTTCAGCGGCGGCTCGGGTTACCGGCCTCTGTGTTCAGAGGAAAACGTGATCCAGCGGACTGATGAAGACAAAACCTGGAACCAGAACAGCCTCGGAAAGTTTTATTCAATCCATAATAATCCCCGACAACAAACTCAGAGAAACATCAGCTCTTCACAACATGCTGTGTGTTCATGTGTGCTTACAGTCCGTGACCCGTCAACTGTAACCGGATCTCTGTTCACATCATGTAAGAACGCTGGTTTCCTTTATCACCTGAGCAGACAAAGGTACACCTGGTCAACACAGATGGATTCTGCTGGAGGCCTCGTATATATTCTATTCTTATATATATATATGTGTCTAATGTTATTTGTAGTGAACACGTGCATGATGAAGATCTTCTTGGCAGCATAACCAGCAACTACTGCTCGTTATACTCTCTGAAGTAGTCGGCTTCAGAAATCTGTAGCTAGCTGCCGTTGGCTAATTAGCTCAGTTAGCGGTGGAGCTAAGGGGCCCTTATAGCTGACTAGACTCCAGATGACCATTCAGTTTATGTCCAGTTTGAATGAAGTGTGTTTTATGAAGAGTTAACGAGGAGATAACGCTCTTCATGGCTCATTTAAAGAGGGAAACTTGAATTCAGACTGT
Organism: Diplodus puntazzo; assembly: GCA_963678695.2. Taxonomy (NCBI): domain Eukaryota; kingdom Metazoa; phylum Chordata; class Actinopteri; order Spariformes; family Sparidae; genus Diplodus; species Diplodus puntazzo. The sequence goes on from OZ023166.1 coordinate 2,239,078, forward strand.
GTACGTTTGTATTTTTCTGTTTGGTAAAGAAAACCAGTGTGAAAATATTCCCTTTATTGACTTATTACACTAGCGGAGTCACAAACGTTCAGTTATGAATTGAGAGTCAGAGGAGACGAGTCACTTCTAAGACTCCCGCTGACAGGAAACATCCGACAGGTTGACTTTAATTAAAACATCAATAACGGTATTTCCTACTCAACTTCATACAGGGAGTTTACTTTGAGTCAGTCCAGAGGCTGATAACTGACATATTTTCTGTCATTTTCTTCCAGCCTTGAGTATCCACTCAAAGACAAACAGCCCGACGCAGTAAATCTCACCTCCAGCAGCTCTGTCGGCTTTAATCTACACCTGAACCGCCTGTGAGGTGCTAATCTACAAGATTAAAGACTGCCTTCAGCCTTCCTGATTAATTCTTGGGCCTTTGACGAGCAGATGAAAGCCGTGACAGCGTTCTCACTCCACACTGTCAGTCTGACGCCTGACAACATCTCTCTCGCGGCGCCCTTGTTCTGCTCAAGTTTTCGGGGTTGGAGACGAGTGAGCAGATTGCCAACACGCCCCTGCGGGGTGATCGCTGCTCGCTGGTGCGACGCCGTCCTTGGAGATGAGAAACATTAATAAAGAAAGTCTGTGAAGTCGCGAGACAGAAGTTTGATTTAAATGAGCCAGTGGTGTCTGAAGGACAGCGACGGGCAGCGCAGTGTCGGAGAAAATCATCCTGGGTCAGATTTGTGAAGGCAAACCCGGAACAACCCTGGTCCTGCAGGACTACAGATGAGGACAGTCGGGCACTGAGGGCCATTTCAAAGATGAAGAGCTGATACAGATCCACTGAAAAGACGCCTCACTCCGCCCCGATGCTGATCTGCAGACAGATCTGTTAAATGGTAACTATTATGCTGAAGCAAAAACATGTTAATCCACTTCATTCTCTTCACTGGGACCCTGAACGCAGCATTAAAACCAAAGCTGGCTAATAAAGCTAATCCCGTGAATCCAGCAGCCTAAGAAGGTTTGGTGTATAAAATATCGCAAATCAGTAAAAAGTTTATCGATCCAATGCAATCATACGTCAATACAATGACGTCAAAACTGAAAAAAAGCTGAAATTAATGACAGTTACAGAGCTGGGATTATCAAAAATGACTTCAACAAGTAATCCATCAGAGCAGTAGCTGCTTATTTTTCTGACACCGTGTCAATGGTTTACACTGATGATGATTTCAACATTTGATCCGTGAGAAGAAAAAAAAGACTACATGAAGCCCACGGAGACGCTGTAAATGATATTCAGTCCAAAGAAATAAATCTGTCTGAAGTTCCCGAACTCAAACCCGCACAGGACTCAGGCTACAAAGAAAACTGCAGATTAAAAGATGATCCCACTTTTCACATCTATCTCAGAAACAGCTGCTGAAACTGTCAGAGACACAGAGGAGCAGTAAAAATGAAGAGTCACGACTGTAGAGTTAGAAATAAAAGTTTAACTTCAACACGTAAAACTATCAAAGTGATGGATGACGGACGTGAGAGTCCTGTGTGCTACATCTACTCATTCAAACACGCAGATCTAACTGTTATTTATGCATCGTGTGAGCGGTGTTTGCTTTCTTTGCCTCTGAATAGCTGGTGGGCTCATTGACTTGCATTACCACGTCCTGCTTTTGAACCTTGAAGGGCGCATGCACAAAAACAGATGATGACCCATAAATTTACAGCCTCCCCGTCGCTCTGCTTCGGTCCCGGCCAGACGGATATCTAAATTTATACTGCTTAAAAATCTGTTTTTGTTTTCTCTCTGTGGCCCGCAGTTCTGGCCCGGTTCAGCAGCAGTCTGTCAGCAAGATTATCTGACCGCATGCAAGATTTCTCAGCGATGACACATAAAAAAAAAAAAAAACAGAGGCACCTTTTAAACTTCGGCAGCTCCAGAGGAACAAAACACAGATGTTACAAACATAATTATGGTCTTCATCAGCCTCGACAAGTCTCTACGACTGGCCGATATTTTATTAATGAGAATACACATAACTGGATATTCGATATCGTTGTATCGTGATACGAAAGTGTTGTCTCTTCCTGGTTTTAAAGGCTCAAGTGATGTCGTTAGTAAATGAACATTGCAGAGAGGAGAGCGCCGAGTTCAGAGATGATCTGAACTCCAAACATCCCACTCAGCGTTGTTAATGGTTCATACAAAGCACATTAAACTACCTTCTACGAGCTCTACAAGCATTGGTCTCGCCTTTTGTAATTGTTCTTCCCACCTACAGCTCATATTGCACAGCTGATGTTCCAAAGACTGAGATCTCTCTATTATTTACCTTTTTTTTCCTTTATGGAAGGGTTTTTTCTTTTGGCCATATTTCAGAATATACAAAATAACTGATGTGACGACATAAACTTGAACTCACGTGGATACTTTACCAGGAGGAACATCAACAACATCTTATCTGAGTCTTAATTTGATTCTTCCCTCACACACAGAACTGTTTCTCTTGTTCTTATTTTATGAAAAATATCTGTTTCACTTTTTCACCTCACAGAGGTTCTTCATCGACATTCCCCATTATTCAAACAATAACGCCCTTTCAGATGGATGAGAGGACATCAGACAGTATCGTACTGAGCACACTCACCTACCGTGTGGCTCTGCCTTATAAACGTTTAACCACCACCAGGAAACACTCTGCACTTTCTGATAAATGTGTTGTGTTCAAATTGAATTATGATCCAACTGTAGATAGTGGATTTATTGCGGGAGGGATGGAAGCTCAGTATTTCTCATTTAAATATTCATGTAGGGTAGACAAAGGCAGGAAATGGAAACCGAGCCAGATGAAATCCCAGGGTTCAGTTTCCGAGACGGAGGAGGAAGAGGCGGTGGTGGACGGTGTCACGAGAAACCCGATCTGCCTGGAAATGCTCAGGTGGGAGGGCATGAGATGGTGACGCACATCCGAAATCTCGCAACAACAAAAACAATAAAAGGATTCTCTTTTAACCCAAGACCACCACAGAGGACACAATTCATTAAAAATTAACTGCACAAAAGACTAATTAGTAACAAAACAGACTGCTGTTCCCATAAACATTACGTGGAATCCTGATTTTAAAAAGGAAGGATGGAAATGCAGTGTTAGTTCAGGATTTCAAGGTTGGCCGTCTTTTCGACCTTCAAATCACCAACCAGGTCTCGACAGGTTCTCCATTTTGGAAAAGGAGGCCGACAGCAGGATCTTGAATCCATCATCTCAACATGAAGCCTAGAATATCACAGTTTACTTGAATGACCACAAAAAGACCCTCAGGTCTGTGTCCAACAGAGGACAACCTCATCACGGAAAAACCACGCAGGGCATTTCCGAAAAATCTTCAGCCGAGCCGCAAGATAACGACCAGTTGTCCGTGTCCATGTCCCTCGGTATTCAGGCGGCAGTGTAGACGGCAAGGGGTCCTACTCAATACCAGGGAGGTCTAGTTAATAATGTGAACCCTGAGAGTACATCCAGTGACATTTGGGCCTTTAGAAACACATTAAAAACAGAAGCTACCGTCCCTCCAGCCGGCTGTTTCATCAGTCTGCCAGCGAGGGGGTAGCTAACACCCAGAGGCTCGAAGAATGACTCCAACGGCCGAGCTGGGAGATCCATCAAAAGCAGCAGGGGAGGGGATGATTGCAGCGCCGGCCCATCTATCTCAGAGCGAATTACAGCCACCGCAAGGGAGAAATCAACCACAGAAGGGAGGAGGAGGAGTGGGAGAGGTGGATGGAGAGAGCGAGGAAGGCAAGGAAGAGCAAAGAAGGAAGGAAAAGAACAAAAATGAAGTGTAGGAGGAAAAAACAAAGTAATAATGGAAAGGCAAAAGTAAGAAACAGAAAGAGGGAAAAGAAATAAGATGATGCATGAAAGGAGAGATTAATGAGAAGGAAGAGACAAACAGAGGTAGGAAAGATCCAGAAACGGGAGGCCATAGGGAAGCAAGGAAAGGATGGATCGATGCAGAGGAGGAAGTCGACGCTGACAAAACAGGCTGGTTAGGCTACAAGGTGACAAATGAGCCCAATATTCAGTCCGCTCCTCCTCCTCTGCTCAGCCGGCATGCTCCCCTTCACCTCCACACAATGAATCTCTGAAGAGACTGAAGACGAGGACATCCATCATCCATCTGATGTCCTCAACAAACCCCGACCCTACAGACAACACATCATCCAGGTACCATAAAAACAACACTTTCCTTTTTATTGACCCTCACGTATTTTCTAAAATGAGACTCCCACACTTGCAACAAGGAGTATCGCTCTCCACCATCCCTGAACCAGCGTCTCAGGGGCGGGACTGATGTAACTGAAGCTGGTGGGCGTCCAGCGGGAGGGAGGCGGTGCGATGCAGAGGCGAGACACAATTACCTGTCTAAGCCTTTTATCGATGGAGGGAGATGGAAGTAGAGGATTTAGCTGCAGATTCCTCTTCATAAATCCTCAGAGGGCTCAGGAACCTCCAGCAGGTCAAGGTTCGTATTGCTTTCTCAACAGATCTCTGGTCATTCTTTCACCGTGATGACAAAGAAGCTACACAACAATGACACACACACGGACTCATAGTGGGGACATTAATCAAGTTGTGCTGGTTACCAAACTCAAACAAACCTTAATCACAGGTGACTAATCAGAGCGAACAAAACCACAATCAAGAACGGAACAACCGCACTGATTAGTCGATTGGAAGAAAATTAATCAGCAACAGTTTTGTCAAACATTGGCAGGTTCGAGCTTCTTGAATCTGAGGATTGGAGGGTTTCTTTGTTATTGATGACAGTCCAGAACCCAAAGAAACTCAATTTTCTGCTGGCTGGACAAAGGCAGCAATGTGAAGATATCTGCTTTGGTTCTTGGATATTGTGATGAAGAGTTTCCAAAATGTTGTGACATCTTACAGCCAATCCTACAACGACTGAACGACCGTCTTAATGTCGTTTTTTAAAGTCAAGGAGGATGTTAGTGGAGAACTGATCTGAACTTCAGCTTTACGATGAGTTAATAGAAGAAAACTGTGAGACATCCAGTTACTAATCTCGGGCCAGGTGATAGAGCAGAGTGTTTGAATCAGAGACAACACCGGGCCAAACAGATAAATAGAGTCGAGTATCGGCGGCGTAGCGCTGATAAAACGGACAAAATGATGGATCGTGACTGAGAGTGAGCTCGTTATCAGAAGATACAAATAACATCCAGTTAGAAAAATGAGCAAAACCAGTTTAGAGCTTCACTAGATATCCAAACACATCATTATTCCCTATTAATCAAAACAGTGTTGTCAATCAATCGTGTCGAAAAGCAGCAGGAGGAAAATGTTTGAATAAAATATTAACCTTCAAATCGACTCTTAACTCCAGACTCTCCTGTTTCCCACTGGAGTATTTATACTTGTTAACCCAACACTGATGGAAGCTGGTGGTGGAGTAAATGTTCTCCAACAGGGGGCACCACACCGCCGCGACGGCCCGATTCCTAGATTCTGTTCAGACTCCTGAGTGCAGCGTAATCCAGCCTGGTTCTCGAGTTACCGCAGAGGGTCGGAGTGTCGCGGAGACCCGGTGACACCGACGTGATGAGAAAAGTTCCTCGGCTCTGAAGGAAAGATAATTGGAGCAGCGGAGCTTCACAGAACCAGTTATTAAATCTGACACCGCTCAGATAACCCAGACAAAATAACTGATTATCAGACGTTTGATTTTAGACCTCCGCTAATTAAAATCGCTGTCGTACAAAAACCCGACGTCAGTTTCCAGCTCAGTTCACAGTGAGATTCACCAGGAGGCGTCAAAGGGTGGAGGAGGGTGGAGGAGGTGGAGGAGGTGGAGGAGATGGAGGAGATGGAGGAGGTGGAGGAGGTGGAGGGTGGAGGAGATGGAGGAGGGTGGAGGAGGTGGAGGAGATGGAGGAGGTGGAGGAGGGTGGAGGAGATGGAGGAGGGTGGAGGAGGTGGAGGAGATGGAGGAGGTGGAGGAGGGTGGAGGAGGTGGAGGAGGTGGAGGGTGGAGGAGATGGAGGAGGTGGAGGAGGGTGGAGGAGGTGGAGGAGGTGGAGGAGATGGAGGAGGTGGAGGAGGGTGGAGGAGGTGGAGGAGGTGGAGGGTGGAGGAGATGGAGGAGGTGGAGCTGTTCACTGCGTCAACTTAAGCCAGATTTATGCTTCTGCGTCGCGGCGACGGCGTAGCTACGTCGGCGTAGCTACGTCATAGACGCAGACCCCTACGCGGACCCTACGCCGTAGCCTGACGTGCACCTCCAAAAAATCCTGACTACGCGTCACGTCGACGCGTCGAGACGCGAACGGCAAGGACTGTGATTGGTCGGACAGACCACCTCCGCAAATGCCTCCCCGCGCCTGCGCTTCAACATTTGTAATAACAGCATTTGTTGTTCGATATCCACGAGCTCCATCTCCAAAAACACCCGCTCCATCTCAGTTGCCATGGTTTACTGTCTGACCGGAAGAAAACCAAGGAATCCGATATGAACCCCCCACGAAACCAAACAGACACAGCCACACTGGTGAATTGCAGAACAACGCGTTCCTCGACGCAGAACTTCGAATGCTCAATGACGGCGTAGGGTCGACGACGTCGCTACGCCGTCGCCGCGACGCAGAAGCATAAACCAGGCTTAAGGCAACATGTTTCACCGTGTTTTTAAAGTTCATTTTAACAATATTACGATTTGGATCTTTGTCTCACTCGGACATCTGCTTAAAAAGAATACATGACATCTTTGGGATTTACGTGGACTGGAGCACAAATAAAATGTACACACATATGTACACACGTATGTACACACACACACACACACACTTCGTCAATGCATGACATACACAGAGGTGATACATGTGTGACACTCTGTAATGGCTTTTCTGTGACATTTCCACAGTGTGAACGACTCAACATCCATCCAGAAGGTCCCAGTTGGCCGCAGCGTCAGATATGTTGCTTGGACAAACACAAATACTCACAGGGAGAGCTTTCAGTGTGTGTGTGTGTGTGTGTGTGTGTGTGTGTCAGTGTGTAACTGCTGAGGTAAAACAATGTGTTATCAGGTGCATGTGTGTGTAAATGTTAGATTGTGCTGGTTGTGAATAACCTCTGATACATGTGATCACAAGACTTTTTATGTAACGTCAGGTGATTAAACTCAGCGCTACGACTGCACCGGTAGTTGTACCTGGCCGGGGATCCTCTGAGGTCGTAATACTCGACCTGCGATGCACAAGATGGAGGATATCCAGTGATCAGCACCGCCTGTGGCAGTCAGGAGGGGTGAAACAGAACTGAACTGATACAGGCTCGCTCTGGACACAGACGGCCACGGGGCAGAATTAAATGTCATCCGCGAACACTGAACTGTGCGAGGCCTCGGCTGCTCCCTGAGAATGACGACATGCTTTGAGTCTGAAAAAATCTTCCTCATCTGAAACCAGTTTCTGTAAAACAGCCTGCGACTTACGGTTATTTTGATAAAAAACAAAAATAAAGATGACGCCCTCATACGTCCACAACTCAAGGACAGGGAGCCTTTTATTTTCTTCACATGAACTAATTGATGAATCATGGCCGCTCTACGAGGATGCTTTTATTGTGGCCTAAAATACACAAACAGAGTTCACACACTCAGCTTCTCAGTGTGTGTGTGTGTGTGTGTGTCACTTCACAGGCTGACAGAGTGTGATGAGAGGTGTCAGTCTCGTAATGAAGCCGCTCTCAAGTGTTAGCCTTGGAAGCTGAAGGGGGGATTCTCAGGGAGATCTCTGTTACTCAGCTCGTCTCTCCAAACACAACAGACACGAGTGACCGTGATACAGACTGCAGCCATGAGAAACTTCACTGCGACATGTCTGTACGCACTCAGACTGGAGCATCTACAGCCACAGAGCATCTCCACGCAGCAGCCATTTTCCTCTGACGTCATGCTCAGAGCAGGAAGCTCAGATACTAACACAGATCTGTTCCAGGTTGCGAGTTCCCTGCTTCCTGATTGATCAACTGAAAAGAACACGTGCATAGAAAACATATAGTGACATCAGGACATATTTAAAGATCTAACAACAGGTTTGATAACACATTATTTGCAGCTAGACAAGAGCTAACGTTAGCATTCAACCACGTCCGTGCTAACTCCATCTCACTTCTTCTTTATTCCCGATCAAATACTGAGACTGAGACGTGACAGTCTGAGAGCTAAAAAGATGTTTAACCTTCAAACTCGGGCTGCGTATGAATGAGAACTGCATGTGTGCCGACACCTGCTCACTCTCCTGCACACACCTGTGATACAGCGGGACCAAAGCTGCTCTCTCTGCAGCATTTCAAAACATTTATATGACTGTGTTCTAAATCTGAGCAGCTCAGAACGATCCAAGTCAACAGTGATGGACCTGCTGCTTCACTGATGACAGTCGCAAGACATCAAGAGATGACTTCCATCTTCTATCTGCCGTCAGTTTCATGTCGGCTGACACCGGGAGCTCAGGCTGAGCGATGGAGGGATCAAACCCCTGCTTTCCTTTTTTCCGCCCACAGCGCTGAGATACGTATCCATCAAAGAAAAAGACGAATCACCGTCACACAGGTTCCTCTGACTCCGTCTGTTCAGATCTACTCGATTACGTTTGAATCCTGAACCTGAGAATGAAACATGACCAATAAAATCATGTTTCCTACAAGCAGCGGCCGGATCTGATGAACAAACTTTTTACTGTAACAGCAGGAAAACTGAGACGCTGTCCAGTCCGGGAAGCACAGCGGGAACTCAATCCTAATCGCTTTAGCAGCTGATTCCTCGCTCAGATCAGGCTGATAAATAAATAAATAGGGTCATTTTTAAAGAGAAATGTCGTGAATGTCAGAAATATCTCCAAGTGCTAGAATCTGATATTTTGGGATGGATTTATTTTAATACCAACATCACAGTCAGAACAGTGTTCAGACCCTGAAATGGCTTTTAAACCATTATGCCAAAGTGAAACCACACATAACTAACATGACTTTCATTTCAAACTACTCTAAAAAAAAAAGCATAAATGGACTTCTCTACATTGTAAGTTCGTTGCTGAAAGAACAGAAGTTAAATAATCCTCTGGTCTGCCAGGAAACTGAGGATGCTCGACACTCTGATCTGTGAGCGGGGAGATTTTCTGCTGCTTCCTCTTTTGACAGACCGTCTCAAAGTCTCAACGAGGCAGCGAGCCGACTGCCAAACGCCACCGCGGGAAAGGAATCTACAGCATTCACGGGCATATGGTGCTGTTGACGCAACGCCACTTGAGTTTACTTGTGCTGAAAAAACACATCTGCTGAGCTGAGGGGAAGTTAAACAAGAAGAAAAGTGTCTTAAAATACAGTTCAGATTGTTTCCTGTGACGCTGCTTCACTCCACAAAACAGACTTTTAAAAACACAGCAGAGGTCTGAAATATTAGCAGAGGAGCCGGAAAACAACGATCAGCTCAGATCTGCAGTCATGGAAACGTTTCACAGATCTAATGCTGCTGTGTTCTGGAGACAGCTGTGTGTTTCACTTTATGTTTTAACCTACTGAACTTCTTCCACAACTTCATGACTCATGTGAGCTGAATCATCAGCGTCTGAGTGGATCAGGATTTGGGCTGAATCCAATTTTGATTCTGAGGTTTCCAATTTTTACCCTGATGGAGACAGAAAAGCGTCATCAGCATGTCCTCGCACAATCCAGCCATTTGTGTAAATATGCTAACCCCTTAATGCTAACAACTGTTGGGTTAGCATTAGCAGAGACTTAATTGAGCTCTGACACGGCTGTAAAAATGATCTTTGAACAGGGAAGTTGATATGAATGATAAGCAGTAGCAGTGCATCGTGCTCCCAAACATGTTTTATGGACCAACTTGCACGTGGCGGAGTGGAAAATTAGTGAATTTTCCTTTTTGTGTGAACTGCTCCTTTAAGAAAGCTTTTTCTTGTGGGTTTTTTTTTTCCAGGTCCCCATGAATCTGATTTGGGTTGGCAGCGTGCAGAGAGCAGCTTCATAATGTTGCTGATAATATTAGGACTGGATTGGAGCCGTGCATCAATATTACCCGCCACAGATCAGAGTCAGAAACAAACCGTGGTGTTCTGGTGGAGACGCACCAGCAGCTGAGGAGTGAGGACAGACGGAGCTCTCCTGCTGTCTGAGAGGACGGCAGGCGACGGACATCACGTGACTGCAGCTGCAGAGGAGTGATGGCCGGCGTCCAGCAGGACACCGAGGCAGTGGACCGTGTAATTACCATACTATACAATTTATGGAGGTTCTGTCGCTGCACTGAGCGGCGAGACGCCTTCAGGTCCGAGCGTGATGGAGCAGAGAGCCGGTCGGAGCCCTGAAGCTCTGCAGTCAGTCATGTGACTTTAATCTGCCATAATCTGGCCGTTGTTTACTTTCTAACAGCTGTTTGTTAAATTTACTCGAGGTGGTTTGACTTTGACCAGAGCGGGGACGTTAATGATTCATCGTTAATCGATTCATCATCGCTACGAATATATAACAGTTTTATTATGTCTTAACTGACAATCAGAGACGGGCAAAAACACATTTAAGAGTATTTTACAATAACAGATTATAGATATTTTCTTTTCAGATATATCCAAATAAATAAATGTACTGGAATGAGAAAATGTATTGAATTAAAATTACAAAATCATCGCTTCAGGGTGGGTTAGATTTTGTTAGCAGTTGTTGAAATCCACTGGCGGAATGAAATCATGATTTTGTGTTATTAACTGTTTTAGTTAAGTAACTTTATGTTTATTATATCTGTTTTTTTTAACCCTGAACATGATCTGTGTTCGAGCTCAAATCAGAGTCGGCTACATAAAGAGTTAAAACAGTTTGCCAACGGAAAAAGTTTATTCATGATTCATTGACGATCGACTGTTGAGGCGGCCGACTATCGACTAAATAAATGACTTCAAACTTGCATGATAACATTTTGCTAGCAGCGATCATCAACCAGAAGCTCAGCAGGTGCCGCAAAAGCTGACTGAACACATATTTCCATAAAATTGTGAAAAACAAACTGATATATTTTTAAAAAAAGAAAGAACGCCGAATTTACAAGAAAACCCAAATAGTTAAGAATCTGAAACAGACAACGCTGCATTACGTTTGTAAAGTTTCTCTAAACTTAACAACTCACAAAATCGAGTGAAGGGAGTCTGGTGAGTCTACATAGTTACTGTTGAGTGTATTTGTAAAATCTGACATTTTAGCATCAGGTTCGCTCAGTTGAAACTGTGTTCTCAGACTTCTGCTGCCAACATCAGCAGGTTAAACCACATTTTAGTCAATTCAGAAAGTGCACAAACAGCCGACAACTGGTCAGAAACACACCCTCATTAAACACTGCAGACTAAACATCATAAATCATAAAAATCGGCGATCAATATTCAGCGGAATGAGCACGATTGTTTATCATGGCTTTGCTGGATCTTGCCACGCTCAATCAATTGCTGATCAATATCTTATTAAGTTTAATAAGGTGCGTTTGTGCTGGAATTGTACAAATACACGAGGCAGCTGTGAGATATTGAAGAAGTCTCATTTCATCTTGTTCGTTTGATTTTGTTTTATCTTCAGCACAAACCGCTTTAATAAGTTATTTTTCTATAAAACAAATTGAACAGCAGCAACGCGTCGACTACACATTCCCCGACTTAACATTCACAAGCTTCACTTACAAACCCTTTTAGCGCGGGTGAAGTTTACGAGAGGTGAAGTCAGAAACAGCCTTTTAAAACAACTTGTGTGTCTTTTAAACCCAGAGAGCAAATCCAATTAACTGGGACTGCCTCCGAAAGAATCTCTATCAGCAATCAAATCTCCTTGATCTGCCAGAGACTGAATTAAACTGATCACATTAGGACTTCAGCCACGGGCGTATCAATTAGTCCTGCAGCGGAGAAAGAGACTCCAGGAACTCAGTATTCTTGGAAGAACAGCTGTCTCAAGTTACCCCCCGTTTCATTTTGGAAAGTGAGAGCATCGGAGCTCTTTACTAACGTCCCTGTGAGGCTGCAGCGACACCGAGCACGTAACACGAGCTCAGATCAGATAATAAGAGGCCCCGACCTCAAAGTCACCTGTGTTCTGTTTTGGTCTTATATGTGCTTTAATTTGTGGATTCATCTGAAATCCATCCATGTTCTACTTTTATTTATTCCTCTCTAAGCACAGATGAGTTTCTGCTCCGAGGCTCCGACTGCAGGAGAAACACATTCATACGAACAAACAGCCAATAAAATAATGCCCTTTTGTTTTATGTAAAATTGAATTGATTAATATGAATGTACGTGATTCACTTGTGTGCAGATCACACGTGAAGGTTTATTTTCAATTCACAATCATTATTATTATTGAGAAATTTACATTTTTACATGTGAATGAAATACATTATGTGGAAATGTTCATTCAAATTCATTCAGTCTTAACTTTCGTATCTTTTAAGATAGATCAACATTGATGAGACCAAACTGATCACTCAATAATAACAATATTAATAATAATAATAATAATAATAATAATAATAATAAAATAATAATAATCCCTCCTGACGGTGTTGAAACCCGTCATCATCCGCGAAATCATAAAATGTTAATGTTTCAATCATTTTGTCCGACCAATCAGGAAGCACTTCTTGTTGTACACTTCCACCAAATCAGATCAAGGACGCCTAGTGAGGTCTGATCACTCACAATCTATCAACATCATCAGCTTTGCTAATCAAAGCAATGGCACACACACACACACACACACACACAAAGCAATCAATTCATCCGCGGCCCGTCATAACTCCGTGATAATATCTGCAGTTCTGCAGCTGTCAGCTGTTATTGATTCAAACCGTCTCGTCTGAGAGTCTGTGATTTAAAATATTCATAATTAAAAAGCTGAGATTAAAAAACACCCACACATCTCGTTAAAGTAATTTGTGGCTCTGGCTGTCTGGACCGAGTTCATCTGGAGGAAGAAACCCGAGAGCTCCACACAGCAGTCAAACATCACGCGTCTCCGCCTCGGTCACCTGATCGCAAACCTACAGAAACCAAAAGCTCGTCGTCAGATAAATGTTCGGAGATGTTCAGTAACTGTCAGCAACATGTCTGAACAAGGAGAGAAGGAGTAAGAAGAAGGAAGAGGAAGCTCGAGGCAACACTGACAAAAATCACATCTCATTTTCAGGCTGGTCAGGTTGAATCAGGCCAAAGAGAGAACGTTAAACTACACGTGGCTGATCTGGAGTCTGTTTGACTCTCTCTCTTTTGTCTGACGTCACTCAAAATATCTCCAGTTTGAAATCTGATGTAAAAATGACTCAGTTCAAAAACACCTGATGACTTTTTGATGTCGATCGGAGGCACACGAGCTTTGGAAGTGTTCACACTGTAAAAGGTCAACGAGGAAGGTAATTTTAGCGATGAGCCCCATTTGGACAGTTTAAAATGTAAAGTGGGTTCACTGCAATTATAACTTCAGCTACAGGATCATTCTGATCCCATCTGCACTGACCAATCTGCTGATTTTCCCTCCTTGATGACATTTCTACTGCCATCAGGAAATAAACTTTTGCTCTCATATATCGAGAAGTTCGCACTTCACAGCAAGCATGCTTTAATTCCGTGATCGACTGCGAGGACACACTAACGAGGGACTGGTAGGTTAAACCAGAAGACAAAAACATCCCAAAGCAAGTCTTCCAAAATAAAATTTAATTAGGTCACGACTGGAATCATCAAGCCAAAGTCAAAGTGCAACAAATGGCGGGAACAGGAACATGAAATCTTTCTTTCAGCCAATCTGAATGATCTCAGTCATGAACAAGCTGTGCTGAGAGATAAATAGAATCGACTGATTCAAAAAAACATCACTGAGATAAGAGAGGCTGCTACCATGGTTCATTTTTACTGTTATATTGAAACCAAGACTAATATTTTCATTAAAAATGCATAAATCACAAACAGAATCCTTATTTAAACTCAACACACTGTCCTCCCTGTCAGACAACAACTTTCCATTAAGATTATCAATTCCAAAAATGCAGATCCAATCGTAACTTTATGTACTTTCCTCCCTCCATAAGAAGAGGAAGCAGCTCAACGACCTGGAAGCAGCTGGAGAAACTGTTCTAACTCTCACATACGTCAGGTTTTCTATTAGACTTTACAACATACTAAAAAACCTCACATACTGTTGCAGCACGTTGGTGAGGAACTTTGGTCAACGCTGGTAAATATGCTAAGCTAACTGAAACAACTTCTCCAGCCGGCTGCTTAATGAAAGGAAGATGTGGATGCAGATGTTGACGCCTGGTGGTTCAGGACCGCAGAAGACAAGAGGCACATCCACGTGAGATAAACATCAGCATGTACATGTAGGAGGGGTCAGCGCTGGCTGCAGGCATGCTAATGTTAGCTGCGTCTGCTGCAGCAGACCTGGCTCACAGGCTCTGCTCAGTTTGGTACTGTGAATCACAAATCCTGCAGTGAGCGTTGGTGTGACTCACTGGGGCTCGTTGCAGAGCTGACATCTCGCTTTCTCTCCGTAATGTTACTCTAAAGATGCTCCGAAAAACTGGCTTCAACTGATTTAACGTCAATCTGTTCTCAGTAGTGTCGACGTCACTGAGACGGTGTGCTTACGGTGCAGAGTGAGAGTCTTCAACCCTCTGATTAACTGACCCTTTAAACAGAGAAGCTGCATGTTAAACACTCAAATTCACTGTGACGTAAAATATAAATAATATAGCAGCACAAGTTTATATTGTCATTCAGGTATTGTTGACATAAAAACCTGTCTGAAGTAAAAAGTAAAGAGACAGCAGGTACAAAGGTGTGTGTGTGTGTGTGTGTGTGTGTGTGTGTGTGTGTGTGTGTGTGTGTCTGTGTGTGTGTCAGAATGACTGCATGCTCAGTCAGCTGTTGTGTCATGTTTATTTGTGTATGTTTTGTAAAAGTGCGTGTGTGTGTAGGTCGCTGTATATTTTACAGTCAGCGCTTCTGACAGCAGGATGTGTGTGTGTGTGTGTGTGTGTGTGTGTGTGTGTGTGTGTGTGTGGTGTTTGCTCTTCAATCTTTGCGAGGACTCGTTTGAATCTTTACAGTGAGCATTATTTGGGACTCCTGCCGTCTCCAGAGGGCTGCTGGAGGTTTAACTCCTCCTTGTAGAGACGAGGTGAGCGTGAGGTCACAGTCTGGGTTGGCTTTACACGTTTAGCTGCTCCACATGCATTTAAATAAGGGTCCTCACAAGTGCACAAGTACACGTGTGTGTGCGCTTGTAGCAGTGAGGTGGCAGGGTGGGTGGGCGGGACTTAATTGAGCATGAAAGACAACAGATGACCTCTGGTGCTGCAGCGCTGCCGCCAATCAAACATCTGCCAGCCGGAGGCTCAAGGACGACCGCAAACCGCCCAAACGGCCGCTCGGCCGCGCAGCCCTTCATGCTCAGATTCACCTGTAGACACAATCTGTCCACTGGGGAACATTTTATTTACAAAATGTCTACATCTCTGTCAGCTACACCAGCGACCGAGGGCTGAGACTGCTCCTGGTGTCAGCCGAGCCTCTTCAGTTAAAGCGAGCCAGCTCAGTCTCCAGCACACGAGGCTGGCAGCTCACGTTTCTGCACAAGAGACACGTCAAAGGTTTGACTGTCGCAAACGTGCGTCGTCACGTTCACACTGTGCGATTATGAGCCGGAGGTGATGATGGTGTTAGCCACAAACCTGGACAGTTTGAAGCAGACCTGTTTACCGGCTGTTTTTGTGGCGACCAAAACCAGCTACTTTTCACAGGAGGCCGGACGATCTCCATCCATGACGGAGGTGACAGAAGCGGTGTTTTTGTGATAAACCTAACCAGAGCATAAGCACAGCGTTGTGACGAGAGAGAAAGATAAAACTCAATATTTCTATTGATATCATATGTTTAGATTATATTTCTAGGACTGTTTTTAAGTGATGTCTACTGAGAAATGTTTGGAAACATCAACATGAGTTTAAGCCTACAGACTTTTTAATATCTGGATGAAAGTGATCACTGATGAGTTCCTGAATTAACAATAATGAGCGCCTCACTTTACAGGTAGATTGAGGTTTACACCGGTCCATTCATGCATCCTGATCCAAAGCTGGTACAGAGTCCACTTGGATCCACCTGGGACTTAGACATTATGATATACTGACGTTAGCCCCACAGCAGAACCTCGGCTGTGTGACTACCGGTCCCCACAAAGCCCAAACTTCAGGAAAAGCTCAGCTGGGCTGATTTGATAAAAATAAACGGTTATTATACCTCCTGTAGACACAAATACATAAAGTAGACGCTGTATTTAATATATCTGGAATATAAACAACCTGACTTTAGGGGCATTTTAAACTCTCAGGACCTGAAATCACGTGAGGTGAATCAGCACCAGCTTTGATTCATAAAAACAATAACCAGAGCAACAAATCATCAATCACGAGCATCATATCCCCTCCCTCACTTGCTACGACGACATGAAATCTGTGCTGTCGCACCGATTGGTCTCGAGGTGTGTCTGTAAAGCTCAACCAGGCAGCTGATTGGCCGGTGGGGATGAGTGGGCTCGGCGGTTCAGCCACCGAGCAGATCAATGGCCGCCGCCGTGCAGGCTTGTTCACCGAGACACAGACCTGGACTCTGTTAGCCTCCCTTTCTCTGTCACTGTCACACACACACACACACAACACACACACACACACACACACACTCGCACAGTGGGGTTCTGCCAGGCTGTGCACATTCACACACACACACACACAAACACTGGCGAGTCACAAATTAAAAAACAGCCCCCTACCCGACTCGTTGTTCTCTGAATCCATCTTGGTGGAGGCGAAGTGGAGGACGGCCTGCCAGGTGGACCTCGATGCCTCCGTCTCTCTCTCTCTCTCTCTCTCTCTGTCTCCTCCTCTCTCTCTGTGTTTCCTCCCTCTCTCTCTCTCTCCCACCCTCCCCCCCTCACACACTGACTCTCATCTCTGACCTTGCAGTGTTTGTGTTTCCCCTCGCCGGCAGCAGCAGCAGCAGCAGCAGCAGCAGCAGCAGCAGCAGCAACAGATCTGCTGAAGGCTGCAGGTGAAGCTGCAGCGCTGCAGAGTCCAACAGCTAAAACACTCAGAACCCACTCGGTACCAAACACCCTGCACACACACTCACACACACAGCACATGCACAGATGACTGCAGAGATGACATGATGAGTGTGTATTCTGCTAATGTGTGGGTTTATGTGAGCGTATGGTTGGAGATGTTTTAATCATCCTGATTGGAGTGTAATTATGCAGATTTATTGAAAGAGGCGGGTGTGTGTGTGTGTGTGTGTGTGTGTGTGTGTGTGTGTGTGTGTGTGTGTGTGTGCAGTCTGTAGAAGTGTGTGTGGGCCTCTGCGGTTGTGTAACAGAGAAAGTTTTGTTTTTTTCCAGTGTGTGTACGTGCCTGGATTCCAACCTTGAGCATGAGGACATTTTTAAAACATCTGGAACATCTGGGACAACATTTAAAGAAAATTTGAGACAACAAGGTCATTTTTTTCTGAAAGTAAATTGCTGATAAAAAAAAAAGAGTAAAGCGGGGAATTTAAAAGCGTGAGACCTTTGAGGAAAGTGAGGAAATGTGAATAAAGCGTGACATTTTTAGAGAGATGACATTTTTGCAGAAGTGAGACATTTTGTCAAGTGATGAGATTCTGGAAATTGAGGATGATTTGGGGAAGTGAGGACATTTTAGAACTTAACTATCATTGGAAATGTGAGGATATTTTTGGAAAAGTGATTCTGAAGATTGATGATATTTATCAAAAGTGATGGAGAGAGCGAGGTCGCTTCTGGAAAAACACAGCAAAGTTTTAGCACTGTGAACAATCAGTTTGGAAAGCAGGAGCATTTTATCTGAATCTCAGAGTGTGTAAGACGGTTTTAGGGCTATTATGAAACCAAAAATCTCCAGTTACAGTCGAACACAATGTGTGTGTGTGTGTGTGTGTGTGTGTGTGTGTGTGTGTGTGTGTGTGTGTGATTGTCACAGATGGCAGCAGCAGATACCGTCATGCCACATGCTATTCAGACAGCTCCGACACTAATTTTAGAGTCTGTGAGAGCTGAAAACAAAAACTCACATTGATGCTCGAGTTCCACAGAATTTCTCGGTTTGTAAACGTAATATATTCTGTGAATGTTCTAAAAATAACAGGAGTTTTTAGCCGACTGAAACTGATTAAGGTCTCATGATCAGTCCTGAAGTCACTGGTGGGTTTGTTGGTCTGTATTCGTCTGTATTAAAGAGCTGCAGAGCGTTCAGCACCTTTTACTGTTAGAGCTGCTCGCAACAATCAATCGAAAGGCAAATGTATTTTAATCGAAAAAAGGCGCTTTTTCGTTTCTTCTGCAAACCAATTCCTGGCAAACTGAAGGAAAACAACTTGCACTTCAGTGTTTTTGAGAGACACACAGGCTGCTCAATCAAATCTTCTGGATTTTCAAATGTAAATTTGGATCTGTGAGCATCCAGAGTTCATCAACAACCCGACACACTTCAGCCAAACACTCTGTGACGCTCTCAAATAATCAGTTAGACCAAAAAGTGACAGAAAACAGAATTATGGAGTGCGAGGTGACGTCTTTAAATGTCTTCTGTAGATATTCAGATCATGTTTTCAAGTCTATGTCGAAGCTGTTGGTTTGTTTTCTTTTTCAGAGATCATTTTGATTTGTTTGGGGAGAGGGTTCACTCTGTCGTTTGTTGTTTATGGTTGAATCACTGACAGCTTTTCTTTTGTGTTGTTGCTGAACTCGCCTATCTTTATTTTTAGTGAATATTATTTGAGCTTTTCTAACTCCAACGTGTTGTTCCACATTGCCCCTATTGTTTAAAGACGGTTCGTCAGGAGGTCAAACCAACATCTGTCGCTCTTTACAGATCCAGATGCAACAGTCCAAGATGGGTGAAGCCATCAATGCTGAAAGTACAATATCATAGGAGAACATTACAATTTAAAAACGGTGCTGAAAAGAGTTTTTTTCCATGCATCATATAATTTTTGCCAAAAACTCATTGCAGCTGTATCACGGGCCAAAGATTTAACGATGACATCGTGGCAGGTTTGTCGCGGTGCCTGCAGGCATCCTCAATCCTCACCTGTGTCATATTTTGCCAATTACACAATATTAAATAAATTCCACAGAAGCTCGGGGTCTCCCTGCTGCCGGTGACAAAGCCTCAGGTCACTGCGTGTTCAGACATTCTTGCCACAGACGAATGAAAAGATATGAAACACGTTTAGATCAGAGCCGCAGGGACGGTGCAGCCAGCGTCGCCTCGCCCTGAACACATGAGAGGCTGACCGGACAGTCAGACCACAGAGTGATATGACGCAGTGTGCTTCTCTAACTGATCATTAAGCTACAGGAACAGAAATGTAACACATGATAATGAGATGAAAGGCATTGTGGGAGCTGTAGTTATCATGAGAATAGGCGGATATGGAACAGTGTGAGTGAGTCTGCAGCACAGAGAGCGTATGAACGCAGAGAGGGAGGGTCAGCAGGATGAAACTGGATACTGGAAAATAAACTTCTTCCACCTCCTGAGAATGATGCATGTTATTGTGTCTGAAGAGAAAATGTGTTTTCATTCTGTGTACAGCGTTTTTTAACTGCTCAGCAAATTGGAAATGTGAACACCTGTAATCGATCATTGTCTCCAGAACAGGTTCTGACTGGACCTTGTGATGAGCCTGTTCTGTCAACTACTGTCTCAACATACTCTGAATCTTAAATAACACGATTAATGAACTCTCTGAATATCTTCCAGACGGGACAAGTCCATCTCATCTCCATATTTCAGGTATGACGCAGATCGTGTTCATCGCCTTTGTCTCCGGTGGACAGTGTGTTAGGTGTGTTAGGTGTGTTAGGTGTGTTAGGTGTGTTAGGTGTGTTAGGTAGTGCTGTGCGATATGGATAAAATCTTATATCCTGATATAGCTAATTTTATATCCCGATAGCGATATATATATATATATATATCCCGGCGTGTCTTAAGGTGTTAGAAAAGATTAGACATGTTCGAGTCGGTAACAACTTGTTGGCTGCATGTTTTGCAGATTATCGTTTTCTGGACGGTGTCTGACTTTTTAAACCCAAACCAAAGCCAAACGATGGTTCCGGTTCCCCCTTTTCGGGACACAAATCTTTATTACGATATAAACAACAGAGGGTTCTATCCTACGGTAGACATTTTTATATCGCACAACGATATATATCGTAATATCGCACAGCTCTAGTGTGAGGTGTGTTAGGTGTGTTTTGTTGTCATAAATGCTTTCTGCTGACACATGTACAATATTAGAGAAACTATTCCCACCAGACTGTGTTCATTTTGTTTATCACTGAAACATTATCTGCATGTGAATACTTGGTTGTCACCTGCACATGGAGGAGTGTTTTTAACTAGCACACAGTCAACAGGACAGTGCTGACTGAAGTAAACCAGTTATTTTCTACATGCTGCTGCTGCTCCACATCTCTGTACCGACACCTGTCTGTCTGATGTCGATAGAGACGCAAGCAAACATCGGACTACAAAACACGCCTGAGGAAAACTGTAAAATCCTTCAAAGAGCGCAGAAAAAGCGGTAAGCCCAGCGTCGCACAACAAAGATAAAAGCTTCCCTCTCTGCAAAGATGCGACCGGCGGAGGAAACAGAGGGAGGCGCGTCTCCTTTGAAGTTATATTTAGGGCAAATCCTCCTTTGCAGAACAAACCGTCTTCCACTGTGCATACAAATCACAGCCAGCGACGGAGGGAGGAACCGTCCTAAGAGCACAGGAACCGGCTGCACACGTACAATTAGCCGGCGGAGCATCAAAACAACGCCGGCCCGCTGGGTTTGATCGACTCTGATTCTTTCAGCATCCCAAACACTCCCGTTCCGCCTGGGACACAGATGCATGCTGGGTGACTTGGTTCTGTAAGACGTGAACACACAGAAATCCTCCCTGCAGGTGGTCCACATCCATTTAGACACATTTACAACACAACTGCAAATGGAAAGCTCCTCCAACACACGTGGGATGAAAACTAAACCTCTGAGGGATCACATTTCACCGGCAGGCAGGAACGACGGAACAGGATGAATTCAGAATATCAAACATGTTTTTGTGTTTATGTTCAGTGTTTCACCAAACTGCATTTTATATGAACACTGCAGCATTTACATTACAGAGATCGGCAGAAGTGGCAAACGTTGATGGCAATAGTGTTTCAGTGAGCATGAACCCACTGGATGTTCTCCAGCCATGTTTGTTGTGACAGAACCAAAACTGGATCTTTTTCTGACCCTCACCGAGAGCTTTTTGTGCCTGAATGGAGGGTAAGGCGTAAACACATCCATCTTTAAAAGGAGTTGTTGTTTTGCTGCCAGCTGACGTCATGTACTTATTCTGTTTTTACTCCACTGCTGCCTTTTCCCTCATCAGTTTTGGGGAACAATCACACTTCAAGTGACTCATTCTCAAAATTCCAGGAGAGAGACTGTTGATTTTCTTGGACGTTTTTAAACAGAAGACCTTTTCACACAGACATTACGCATCATCACGCTATGAGGAGGCGTGACAGTACGCATCATTACGTTGACATCTGTGTGTTTTCTTTAACGTCTTTTTCACCTGTAAATCTAAACATGTATCCACAGAGTGTGACTGAGATCCTGACCCTCCATGTAGATAGCAGACCCTGCCTGGCTCTCACTCATGAGGATGAATGTTGGGTTTTTTTTCGTTGGACCAGCTGACGAACCGAAGGCGACAAAGACACGGCGAGTTAAAGTTTTCTGCTCTGAATCGCGTCACATTATCACATTATCTCTGCTGCCGGGGACAGAAATGTGACAGAGTCGGCAGGACGGACAGCAGGGTTCCCCCGGTGTAATTTAATCCTGGCGGCCCGCCAGGCTTTAATTACCCACCGCCAGGCTCAGCATCATTTATTTATTTATTCAAAATAGGCTTGTATACATCAGTAACAAAGTAGAAAGCACAATGGTGACATCTTATGGTCAACACATGAACACATAGCGGGTCTGAGGTCAGGTGTCTTTTCCATCACCTAACACCCCACAAACCACTGCTACTGTCAGAAAGAAAAGGCCAGAAAACACAGAGATGTTGAACCCGCTGGTTCACCTGTTGACCAGGTGTGCAGCGGCACGACATTGGCTGAGCCACGGGCCGATGAGGCAGCTAGCACGGATGTAGCATGGATGTTAGCTCGTCGTCCGCTGCAGTGGCAGAGCAGCTTTGTCCGTGCCGCGATGGGAAACAAAGAATAATATAAGTGCGCTAATTTCACAGTGGTTTAGTCGTAAAACGCTGCTATTAAATTCAGCGTTAGATAAGCTCTGACGGTAGCTGTTTTAATTAAGTCAAAGTTTCGGTTTAAGTATGTTTTGCAGAGTCTGTCGCAGCCACCGCCAGCTTTTATTGAAGCTCCTTGAACTACTTATAGGCAAGATGTGCTAAACGCTCATGTTAGCTCTCTCTATCCATCACACCAGCATCAATATGGCAGCAAGCAGAATGCCACATTGTTTCTGATGTTAATATATGTCACTGATTATAATGAAATATCCAATAGTTAGCTTGCACTGTTTTCATGTTGTAGGCTTGTGGATCACTGCAGCATTCGAGCCAGTGATTAATATGGAGCATGGTGGTTTTAAATGCCTTTACTGGCTCCTAAAGCATGAAATTGCCCACCAATTAACTTTTAACATCGATTTAATGCAAGGCAATTTGGAGCCACTCTAAATTCTACTAACGTCATGAATCTGTCACCTACAGTTCACTGCCATCAGTCAGTTAGTGTCAGGCCTCTGTCACTAAACGAAACATGCTTCGCCGCCGGTGGGCCGACCTTCCAACCTACCACCAGGCTTAGCAAGTTTTCTGGGGGAAACCCTGGACAGGATGACAGACACTTTTCTAATTATAAATTCTGTATTTTTCTCCTCATATGAGATGATGAAGACACGACCTGCTAACACATTACTGTTGTTTGGTTTTGTAACTTTGCTCTGTGGGTTCAAGTGTGGGACATTTCTCTCTAATCTGATGAGTGAAGGATCTGTTTGGTTGTCAGACTGTGTTACTCTGTTACTGCCTCTGGTGGCGGATCAGATGTGGAACAAGACTGTCGCCCCATCCCGCCTCTGTGACTTTCACACAGACGGCGAGGCAGAGAATCGTTGCAAGAGTCCCACCTTGAAAGCACAGTGTGAATGTGTCTAGCGATGCTGGGTGATCATGTGGCGCTGCAGCTGCAGATCCAACGGTCACAGTCTGTAAGAACTGTGAAAGAAGGTCCGGAAAGTGTCAATGTAACCGTCAATATACTGTTGTGCAGGCTGAGTGTCCCACTGGGAAACAGAATCGTAGCTTCAGGACAGACATGAAGTCGACTGTGTCCTCCGTCAGTGTGCAGCTTTTCTCTGGGAGCAGATTACTCTCTGAGGAAAACACCAAGAGCTCCACACAGGTGACAGGGAATTTAGAAAGGTATTTTCCAACAGGTATCCATCCCTCCGTCCATCCATCCATCCTCCATCCAACCAACCCTCCATATGTAACCCTGTGCTCATCTGACTGACTGTTCCTTCAGTCTGAAGCAGCCGCAGTGAGAGTGAGCGACGGAGGGTCTGTCCTACATAATGACTTAATTGAGGTGGTTAACACTTTGAGGATAATGAGAGCCTCTAGACCACAACAGACCCAGGAGTGAGATCTACCAAGTGGAGCAGCACACACACACACACACACACAAAGGAAATCAGTGTCGATTATTAATAGCAGCTGCGCTAAATGTAGCGGTATCTGTCTAATTCCATTTGACCGGCTCCTGCATCATTAGTGTGTCAGTGTCAGTGACAGCCTTCACTTTTCTTTTACATGGTTTTGTTTCACAGATCAACACTGAATTTTCACCCTCAACATTTAGGCAAAAATAAAATCCTTTATTTTAAGAAGATAAAGCTAAACTCCTCGGTTTCTTAACGGACAGTCAGTTATTATTGTTGACTTAGTTAAAGATGTAATATGTAACATTTCTGCCGTTGCATTATCTCAAATATTTCGATGTTCAGAGCAGAGAAAATCGGATCCGGTTCGGTTTTGCTACAATACAAGCCAATACAGTTCTTTGTTTAATGTAGACATTCATTTTCTTTTATAAATTAGAAAAAAGGTAATTCTGTAGAAAGCTGCTTACATTCAATTAGATATTTCATAACAGACCCGGGGATCTTTTGTGTGTTTCTCACTATCGTGTATATCTTTATCATAATCTGTTTATACCTCAGTGAATAAAACACACACCTGTCATCTCATCCTGGATCTGACCAAAAACGATCCTGTTGTCTGGATCTCCATGAGCCTCTGAGCCGGACCTCCCTGAACTGGACCTCCCCTGAGCTGGACCCCCCTGAACTGGACCTCCCTGACTGTCTGTATCCTCTGCTTCCTCGTAATAATCAGTCCATAAACTCAAAGCTGTGTTAACAATCAGACACATTTTTACGTCTGATAGCACGCTCAGAAGCTGGATTAACTAAACACTGTGCAGCAGCTCAGCACATAACGTCAGCAGACAGTGACAGTTAACAGTGTACAGAACCACCGCGGTCACAGTTACAGCTAATGATAGAACACATTCAACAGCAGACAAGTCCTCAGCAATAAAACAGGTTATAGATGCCATGATTACGTTGTCGGACATGTTGCTTTTGTTTGACCTTTAAACTTAGACGGGAGTTAGAAGAAGCGTTGAGAGATTCATAACTTTTAAATCGGAGCTCGCGTATCTGTGTGGTCACATCTCTAAGTTTAACACCGATTTTTGTTTCATGTCTGTTCATTTTTACAGCCCAACTTTCTTTGCTTTAGAGTTTTTATCTACTTCGGTTGTTTAAGAGAATGCCGCAACAACGTCTTGCTGTGAAGCTCCAGAAATGTTTTGTTGACTACAAAACTCCACCTGACTTTCCATCAGCGTGGAGGTGAGAAGATAACGGCAGTAACTTTAACGTTGTTGTGTTAACAGTCATCCCTACAGAAATGTCCCAATATCAATATTAGGGATGGGTACCTTTCACATTTGAACCGATACAGTACCGATACTCGGTACCGGTATATATCGGTACCTGTTTTCGGTACTTTTTTGCGTATATGTGTGGTATTTAAAGTTATTTTGTATATTAAAAAAATAGTCAAAACTTCTGAATTTTGAATATTTATTTCTCAATAACATCAAGGAACTCCAACATAAAACTGAAGAGAACTTGAGAAAAACTTCCGCTCTAACTGACACCCGTGAAGGTGCGTTCAGGTACCGAAATGTGGTACCGACTGACTTCACGTGAATCGATACTCGGTACTTCGGGGGGAATTCGGTCGGTACCAATAAAAGTACTGAATTCGGTACCCATCCCTACTCAATAACGAGGTGTCTGGTCAAAAATATTGTGATATTGGATTTTGTCACCCAGTCACAGTATTTATGAAGAGGAGATTTTATAGAGATACATACATATCACATACTGTGATTATAGCCAAAAATGTTGTGATATTATTCGTCCAGCCTTTTCTCTGCCTGATACATGATGGAATAACATTTACTGATCGGAAACTGTAGCGAAGACCAGCACCAGGACAGAGATCACCCAGCTCATACCATCCGCAGCGTATTTGACCACATCACTAACATATTCAAACACACACACACACACACACTCTCATTGGTCCATCAGGGATCGATGTAGAAGGTGTTCCATTACCACTAATGTCATCAGCAGTTTACCAGTGGGAGTAATTACAGACACGAGGGCCGCAGGGTCCCTCAAGCTGCAGACACAAACTCCAGCATCCAGACACATCAGCAGCCTGAAACACCACCTCCAGTCACTGCTCCCAGACACAACCAGCACATCTCCGGGGAGGCTTTTTGGGCAACAGACGCCGATTTATCATCCTACTTTGTGCGTCTCGGCAGCCAACTGGGTTTTTAGGGGAGAATCGTTCTCCAGTAAAACAGCAGCTGGTTACCTGCCAGAGAGCAGCTGCTGGGGGAGAAGGAAGCAGAGGGCACGCAAAGTCCAACTCTCCCAAAATAGAAACGCTGTCAGACGTGACAACACACACACACACACACACACTTTCCGATGCCTTGTTCATTTACGCTACGCTCGACTAGGCGTGTGTTCAAGATTAAAGAGGTCAAAGTCGGGATGGAGGAATCACAAGGACAGAGGAGCTGATGGAGGCGGCTGAGGGAATCAGAGGACTTAGAGAATGTTGGATCGTCGTAATGCTTCTTATGCTGCGTTGTATTAAGAGGATCTGTGAGCAGCTGACACGCTCAGAGCAGCAAGACAATGGAGGAAAGTGCTGAGTTATTGAACATGGTGAAGAACTGAAGTGAGTGGAGGTTTGACTCACTCCTCCTACACCAGAGAGACTACAAAACTCCTGTCAGATGAGACTCCCTGCTACGTTTTTAACTATTAAGTGCCACAATGGAGCTGCACAATTAAACAACATATTATCAGAATCATAATTTCTCTACGTGCACGATGTAGTGCGTCCGCTTTACCATCTGCACGTCCTGTTGCTCCTGGTGCCGACTCTACATCACACATCTGCAGTTAACTTTAAACAGTTCATCGTGAATATTTTGTTTAGATTTACTGTTTGTCCTTATAAATACTGTCTTTAGCATTTTTGATCTTTTAAATAGATGGCAACGCCCATTTCATCGTAGCAGCCAGCTAGGCTAGCTCACAGGCTAGTTAAAAACACCTACGTGATTATCTAAATGATCACAGGTGATAAAAACATGTTAGAAGCAAAATAAATGGTTATCTATTAACACAAGTGAACTGTGACAAGTTAACTACAGACGTATACTGTAGAGTCGGCACCTGAAGCAAAAGGCTGTGCAGTTCTTGAAGTGGATATACGTTAAACTACATTGTGCAAGAGGGGAAAAAATTATAAGCAAAATGTAAGAAAACAGTTTTAAAGTTAAGTATTGTTGTGCTGCGGAGACACAAATCTTGTTCTCCAGATGTAAGAAGGTCACAAGACTGTCCAACGTCCAGCTAAACTGAGAAAGTGGTTCGGACTGACCGAGAGGTCCAGATGTGTGGCGGAGCAGAGAGGGAGGGCTGCTGTTTGGCTGTGGCGAACGAAGATAATAACAGAGAGTAATGGCAATAAAGTTTTTGATTAGATGCTGTAAAATCTAAACTGTTTGGCTGACAGTCATTCTTTCTGCCCACAGTGTACATTTACAACCCTGCACGTGATTTTTATTGTCCCAGAACGTGGCGTGCAAGTATATTTCCCCTGTCCGGCTCTGATCTGACTACAACAAGTGGCGGCAAATACTGGTAGAGATCAAACATCACAAACACACCCTAAAAATAGAGTTTCCTGTTAGTCCCAAAGAATAACATGAACAAGTAATTACCAAAGCTATGAAGAGATTAATAATCATTGGATTAATCACTTCTGCACCACTGCTTTAATTAGCATCAAAATATTTTATAAAACCATGGAACAATTTGTAACCTTAAAAAAGATGCAAAACACCAGAGTTGCATAAAGAATATCGTGTCTGTACTGTGAACGTCGCCCGTACGATTTGAGAAAAAGTCCGGAAGTTTCTGATATGAAGCGTATAAGTATCAAATTTACAAGTTAAAACAAGAAAATCATACATATATTTACATGTTAGTATAAACTGTATAATGATTTTTAGCCTGGCTGATTAAAACTGCTCTACTTCGGCTGTGATGGAGTGAAAAATACAATATAATGGAGTATAAAGCAGCACAAAATGGAAATACTGAAGTTAAGTAAACGTATTTTTACATTCCATCACTGCAGAAAGTACAGAGGCAGTGTCGGCAGTAACGCTCTACAGAAGTAATCTGTTATTTAGTTTCTGCACGCCGTCTGAACAATATAACCAACAACCGCAGTAATTTCCGTTAACACTAAAGTACTTGCGTTGCTTTACACAGGTTGTTTAAACACTGGTTCACCTGCTTAAACTGACCTACTGACCCCATTCCTACCTCCCACAAAGCAAATGCAGAGTGTACACATTCCCACTGCACACAAAAGCTGATCATCGTGGGTTTAATTGTTTTTTTTTTAACCAGTGGAAAAGGGGCATCAGTAGATAATGCACATTACATAATGATTACTTTTTAATGGCAGTAATCTTGTAACAAGTTACTTTTAAAAGTTGGCCAACAAGGGTCACAAATAGTTGATTTATGAATCAGCCGAACAGCAAAATAATCAACTGACAACTAACAGATTAATTGTTAAAATCAGTTTTGAATCGTAACTGCCAAACTTTCTTGATTTTGGTTTCTCAGATGTTTGCATGTGTCGACTTTTTAAAAAAACAGCAGTGTGTTTTTAACTGTATGTCAGACAAAACAAGACTAGATTAAGTACCAGGTAAACCAGAAAGTAGGTGTACTTCCTGAAGCTTCATTAACAGGCCTGCAGGTGACACAGGGACAACAAGATGCCTTCAAATCCCGCACACAAGCTGTGACAGTGAACGCATCACTGCACTTTTTTCCCCCACACAACTTCGACCCTCGTGTCTGTTGTAATCAGCCAAAAAGGTGTCATTAAACGCAACACTACAACACACACATTCACTGTCACACACACACACACACACTGGGCTTACCGGCTGGCATCCTGGTGCTAATGTACCGCAGTTCCTCCGTATGCTGAGCACCGATTGGTCCTGTGTTTGTCAGTTAGCCTCCATGTAGCTTCTCCTGCTGGCTCCACTTCACCTGGTATCGGAATGCAACGTTAAATCACCTGTTCGCGAGCTGTCACGGCACATTAAACACGCTGTTTTCAGTCTGAACAGTGAGGCGTGAAGCGTCTTTAACAGGCTAAAGCTGTCCGCCGTGACAACAACTCACAACCGTGTAAACACTGATTGTTGAAAACACAGGACAAACGGGAATTAGCTTGAGCAGCTAACGTGTCGGTGGAGTCTAACGGCTGCGGCGGACACACACGGAGACGTTAGTGAGGTGTGTGAGGGTCGAGCCGGTGAACATACCTGTAGGTAAACAGCAGCAGGCAGATTAACTCCTACACATTACTACAGTGCTTCCTGCTTTACGGTGACAGACACACAACACGGAAGTGTGTGTGTGTGTGTGTGTGTGCTGCGGCGGCTCCGACCCCCCCGCTGCTGCTGCTCAACGTACACCGACCGTGGAGGAGCCGGAGACGGCTAATTATAGCAGCCCGAGGCGGGGAGAGGTCCACCGTGACCGGACCGCTCCGAAATATAAAGATAGTAATGAAAACATTCACCTACAGGTTAAAGTTTTACCATAATCTCCCTGTTAAATGTTGTAAATGTATGTTGTTTAACACCCTCTAACATGAAGCCTCATAAATCCACATGACTTAACGTTTAATATCAACTTTAAACAGCGCAGCAGGAAGTATTAACGTCATATAACTCCACATTTTACACATTCAAGTGTGTTTACATGCCCTAAACTCAACTGAGCCTGTAGTCCATATGACCTGTGACACATCTGAGATGAAACATTTCACATTTTCATAAAAGCATGAAACATTTGTACAGTTTGAGACCCGGAACAGTTTAGAGATGGAGCCATGTAGCAGCCACGGCGGCCATTTTACTTTCCGCCATAACTGAATTATGTATTTTGCGTCATATCTCCTGAAGGAAACATGATAACACAGAAACAGTGATGTCAACCCCGATGTTCTGATGGTCAAAGATCACAGTGATACCACATACAACATCATGAATTAACAGGAAATGCTGAATTCAGCTATGTTGTACGAAACTAGCTAATCCAGATGATATGTTAAAAAACCTTATACTTCTTGATAGAAGTATGACACTTGTGCTGTGTTCTAATATCCATACTTCCTGTACTTACTATGCTTAGTTTGAGTACTTAGGGTGTTCCGATATCGATCACGACGAAAAGAAGTGTACTTAAAGGACCCGAATGTTGCCCTCATAACGGCAAAACATTGAGTGTGCAACGATGTACACTTTACGCACTCAACGGCCGCCATCTTGTCTACGTAGCGGAAGAAGCGGAGCCAGGCAGAGGCGCTCAGGTCGGATTTTTTTTTTAAACAGCTACCGAGACGACAGCGCCTGCAGCTGAGACGACAGCGCCTGCAGCTTTCGTCCCGCTTTGAACATCCCCCGTTCAAAGCGGGATGTTTTTGGCGGGTGACGAGCCTCGGCAGCTGTCGCGATCGTAATTTCTGGTAAGGGCACCGATTTTGGAACAACACTCACCGGCCAAAATCTGCGTATTTAGTAAGTGCGGATAGTGTACTACGTTTAAGTGTACTCATGGAAGTATGAATATCGGAACACAGCACAGGTACAGTTGTACAGTTTAGAGATGGAGCCATGTAGCAGCCATGGCGGCCATTTTACTGTCCACCATAACTGAATTATGTTTTTTGCATCATATGTCCTGAACGAAACATGATAACACAGAAACAGTGATGTCTACCCCGATGTTCTGATGGTCAGAGATCACAGTGATACCACATGAAACATCATGAATTGTTCAGATTAACAGTAAATGGTGAATTCAGCTATGTTGTACGAAACTAGCTAATCCAGATGATATGTCAAAAAACCTTATGAAACTTGGTACAGTTGTACAGTTTAGAGAGGGAGCCATGTAGCAGCCATGGCAACTGTTTTACTTTCCACCATAACTGAATTATGTTTTTTGCATCATATCTCCTGAACCAGACACAGAAAAGATTTTGTCTACAGGGATGATTTGATGGTTATGGGGTCATTGTCGGTGTTGTTATCTCGTAGGGCCACTTCAGCGTTCAAGTACTACAGACCAGATCGACCCATGTAGGTACTTTACCCGTCACTTCTCCGCCCTTCTTTGGGTGAAAACAAGCCCAATTTAAATGTTAAATGA
Organism: Diplodus puntazzo; assembly: GCA_963678695.2. Classification (NCBI taxonomy): domain Eukaryota; kingdom Metazoa; phylum Chordata; class Actinopteri; order Spariformes; family Sparidae; genus Diplodus; species Diplodus puntazzo. The sequence continues at coordinate 2,270,225 of OZ023166.1, forward strand.
CTCTGCGTTACATTAACAGCATAAACCACCTGAAAACAGAAAACACGTCTTTTTAGGTGTTTGGGTCTGAAATACTATGGCAAGCAATTATATTATGTTGTTGCTGATCACAATCAGGGTTGTTACGTAGAAACATTTAAGAAACAGTGGATGATGAGTCATTTTAGTCCCACAGTGGACGACCCGGACACACACACAACTACCTTTTTACATGTCTGGGTCATCTTTTCTGTCATTACGACTCCGATGTGCTGAAGCTGAACCTCCGTCTCTGTTTGATGCCGTTCGTGCTTACTTCCTCGACCGTTTACTCCGATCTGAGGAGAAGGTGACAACAGGTTTCAGTTCACTTCTATCGTATTATTATGCTGTTTACAAGGTTCATTTTCAGAGTGCAAGTCAGCAAGAATGGACTGGGGTGTCCACATACTTTTGGCCATTTGGTATAGTTTTCTACCACAATATCCAGTTACAGTTTACAGCTTCGATGTTCACAACGCTCAGCTTTCACTCCTGAGCTGTCGGCGGTCGTCTGTAGTTCAGTGGGTTGATCAACCTTCTATGTTTAGGTCGCTCTTTCTAAATCTGTACACAGTCATGAAGTCTTGTTAATCTCGTTAGGACCACTACACACGTACACAAAGTTTAACCGAGAAAAACAAAAGGTCCTGCAGCATCACTAATAATGGCACGAGAGGATATGTTGTCATTAAGATCACCATGACTCTAAAACTGTCCAGCAGACAGTAATCATCCAAAACTTAACCAAAGTCATCTCAGAGCTGGGGTGTAAATGTGTGTGAAAGTGTGCCGGTTGTGCTTTTTAAGCTCTTAAGGACCTTTTCTGGGCCGACTGACGGACTTAGAGGTGATTAAAGGCTTTGGCCCCACAGATGGCGTGCCCAGCGTCTGTTCAAGTCAAATGACAGACAGCAGCCAGCGGCACCACCGCCTGACAACAACAAAAAAAAAACTTTCAAAAAAAAAGAGAGAGATCCTGTTTGTGTAATTACTCTAATGCAGGGGCGTCCACATGTCGTGTACAGAGCGACAGAGGTGGATCTGCACACAGGCTTAGAATAAAGCTGGAACAGGGAGGGATGAGGGGGGCGTGTTGTGTTTACTGACCAAACATGAACAGATTTAGCAGTGAGCAACACTTCACTGTCCACCAGTCACAACACAGAGGCTTTTTTTAGTATTAATATTATCTAACCGGGAAGGTGATCCACTCAGACTGATGTGTTTACTGCTGAGGCAGGATGTAGGGGGCGGGACTCAGCTCTGGGAGGGATCACCTGACACCTGAACCAATCAGGTGTCAGTCAGGGAGGGAGAGTCAGTTTGATTAGATGAGCCAAAGAGCAAGAATGTAATAAAATAAACAGTCTTTAGTTCACAGACGTACCCAGCGCTCTCCAGCAAACCGGTTGCATATCGAACAAAGCTGCATCACAGGAAGTCGTTAATGTGGTTTTAAAGTCTGCTGCCAGCAGCAACAGTCCTGAGCAGTGACTGAAGAGTGTGTAAGGATTAAAGATGTTATGTATAATTTCTGCTTTAAGATGCCAAACCTTTGTCATGTGTTGTCGAGCTGTGTCAGTAAACATGTTTGCATGATGCTTTTTGAAGAATATCGCATTATAAATTTTATGGAAACGGTCTGTTTCATAAAAAAGATGGTTCGCTCGATTGAAGTGGATGTCGATTAACTAATTTAAAAAATAAGATTTGGTAAAACATATTTATTGTTACAATATAAAACTGTAAAATCTAAACCTCAGCAGCTGGCCCGGTCTCTCTCTCTGGTTCCTGTGTTATTGCTGATCCAGATCCTGACTGATATTTGATGCGGTGTCTCTTCAGGAGGCAGCCGTGTGCACTGATCCTCAGCAGAATATTGACAGGAGTAATCAGCCGACAGGTGAAGTCAATGAAACGTTCCAGCAGTCACAGTTTTCTCATTAGCTGCTGATTGTCTGGCTGCTCTGGGATGTTTTGGTTCAGAAAGACAGAACCGGTTTACTGGATTCTATGAACAGGCACACTGTGGATCGTTATCATCGATTGGAGGCCGACGGTCGATAGTTTGAGCAGAAGTCTTTATACTTGTAGTTTTTCCACTGATGTTAACTGGGAGTTGTCCAAAACGTCTTGATGCTTCTGTGAAAACGAACTTTGTCAGACTGATTTTCAGTTACTGTTCAGGACCGCAGCCAGCAGACGTCCAGGATTTATTGACACAATACTTTTAAGAGTGGAATCCCCTCAATAATTAAAAACTGCAAAGTGATTCAAAAGAATCTGATAGGCCATCATCACTCTTTGAAGAAGACTACTAGTTTCCATTTGAATCCATATTTCATTTTTCAATTACTGGAACTTTAATGAAATGTGAAGTCACAGATTCTGCTCTTACTTCATCTGGCGTTTGATCCGTTTAGGGCATTTTTTTGGGTTCATTTCTGCTGTAGTTTTGAAAACCATGAACGATCACGTTTGGTTCAGAGAAGTGTTGATGTGAAATGGGACGCGAGCAGCAGCCGTCCACCTCACAGTCACAGACTTTGCAACATAATTGTGAGCTGATCAAAGTACCTTTATGTCCACACTGAAGCACACGGTCACCATCGAGATAGCAAATCAGAAATCACTCACATAAATCATATGTAGCATCTAATGGCTTCTCAGCGTGCTGTCAAACGATGTCTGATGCGCGCTCGATGGTTCTGGAGGCCGATGGCAATCGACCTGTTTTTTTTTTTTCTTTTTCTTTCATTTAGTGTGGAGGCGTCGTTGCCAGGCACCGATAATCAATAGGGAGGAAGAAATCAGCTGTGAGAAATGACAGGATGTACCAGAGGATATCACACACTTGTTGAGGCAGCGCAATAAGACGAAAAACCCTGCTGGAAAAACCAGCAAAGACCAAAACCAGCACCAAATCCTGCTTTTTCCTGCAGGGAAGTCAAAGCTGTGTGCAGAAATAATAAAGCTACCACGAGGTCACCCATTGGTCTGTGGACGACCGTTATAAAGCCTCCAGTTTGGTATCTCGGCCTTTGCCATCTTGGTTTTAAGGAGCCAGGCCATATTTGGACATTCATTGATTTATTCGCCCGACACACTGATTCTTGGGAGGGAAGAAAGAAAATTGCCCCAAAATTAGAATATCCGTTGGAGCGCCATGAAGAAAAACATTTGTGACTCGGGTCGTATAAGAGGCTGAGATGTCTCACTGCTGCAACAATGAAATGTGCAGTATTTTATTCTTATGAAGCTCAAAATCAAATCATCGCTGTAGTCAGCTGGGTGAAAAGCTTCTTGAACGAACATTAAAAAGAACAATAAAAACCTTGCTGGGAACTGCTGTGAAGTAGAGAGGACGGCAATTCACTCTTTTATTAAAACACTTTCCAGGAACACTTCCTGTGCTGCTCAGTCAAAATTGAAATTTCTCACACACATATTTACCTGTGAAACATCCCTCACATGGAAGGGAATAGAGGCGTGTATTTTTATTGCGAACACATGAGATGCAATCAATCTGGCACTCACTTTCACACCGTCGTCTCTGCGGTGCCCAGAGATGGAGGTGAAAAGTGCTGTCGAAAGCCTCCGTTTGCACTTCAAAGGGCTGTGTGGGTGGAGGACAGACGCCCGCGGTGAGCTGCAGCTCAGTCATGAAAGGAGGCTGCTGGAGTTTAACCTCCACTGAAACGTCCTCAGCATCCATCAAACACCAGATCACCTCTGATGGATGTTTAACATCCCGCCTGCAGCTGGTTCTGACGGACAGGTCCAGTTACAGTCAATATGGATTTTAACCTTTGTGTGTTTTCTCAGGAGGGGGCGACGCAGAACTGAGCTGGAGGTGGATTTAACAGCTCAGCAGGGGATTCTTAGGTTCTGTTCAGACCCGGTTTCAACATCCGTCCTGAGAGACGTCAGTGGACGCCGACTCCAAGTAAAGATGCGAACGAGACATTTTGAGGACGCATTTGAGATCTGATCAAATCCACATTCAGAGGAGGTCATGTGACCACGAGAGCCACCTGCTCAACTGACTTCCTCTGTGAAACAAGGAGAAGAAGAAGAAGAAGAAGAAGAAGAAGAAGAAGAAGAAGAAGAAGAAGAAGACGGAGGAGGAAGAGGAGAAGCCTCAGCAGCAGGCAGAGTGGATTACACACTGTGTGATTTCCATGTGGTTCATTGTGATGTTAATGACATGTTTGGGCTCTTTTAACCTGCCAATGGTCACAGCAGATGTTTGATTGAACCAGTAACCACATCATCACCAGACTCCATTAACAAATGTGGTGATTTTAAGAGTTGTTGAGTTAAAACAAACTTTCTAACGTAGTGAAACTGTGTCTCTGACAGATTGTAACTCATTGTGTCCTTGTTGTAAATTCAGCATTAAATCTTTCAGCTGCAGTTGTTTGTCTCCTTGTAAAAAGTGTCAGTTTGTGGCAGCATGTCTGTACCAGCCTGTCTGCTTCTGTGTCTAAAGTGCTAAAGTCGTACCTGCCAACATTGATCAGCTGTTTGAACACACTGTTTACACTGATTTCACCATTTACACTCCATTTATGAAAGAAGAAACATGTTATTGATCTAAACATGTCACATGTTACAAAGACACTAAACAGGAACAATATAGGCTCCTTCTTTGTCCCCGTGGAGAAAGTCCCCAGACTCCCTTAACAAATGTGTCAGTTTAGTGAGTTGTTGAGTTGGAGACACTTTATAAACTCTGTGAAACTCTGTCTCTGACTCATTCTGCATTATTTGGACCTTCTTGTTAATTCAGCAAATGTTCTACATGAACTTCTTTCTGTCTTTGTGTAGAAACATGGAGTGTTTGTTTCAGTGATGTGTTTAATTGCATATAGAGCAAAGACGTGCGATCCAGTCACAAGCGGTCACTCGGGATGGATTTTAACACCAGGTCTGTTGTTAGTTGTTAGAAAATAGGTTTAACACTTTCCATCTGGGGGTAGTTCACTGCTTGTCGGTGAACTCAGCTGTCAGATTTGAGGTTGTGACGGTGTAAACGGATCTTTCCTGTACATGATGGCAGTTCTCATCTTCCCCTTCCTTTCCTTCCGACACTCTCAGTTTCCACAGTCTCACCTTCGGCCTGTAGCCTCCCTCCTGTTACATCCCTGTAGGTTTGTTTGGATGGATTTTAAGAGACATCACTGCAGAGTCGTGTCTGGACTCGACCTGACAAACCTGCACATCAGCTTCACGAATGAGCAATCGTGACTTCATCACTAGGAGGAGTGTAGTAAGCAGACGAGGGTTCGGTAGGAGTGTTTCCCTTCAACATGACGTGTCTTAGAGCGGCCATCCATAAACCTGTCGGTACGTATGAGTCAGTCTCTGCAGGAGCAACAAGTCGTCACTCATCAAAACTTCTGGAGCCCAAAGCGACATCTTTGAATGTTTTGTTTTCTTCAACCACGACCAAAACTCAGAATAAAAACTTTCTACCACCACGTCTGTGAACAACTCTCGCTCCGTCAGGCTGACAGACTTTCAACAGTGGAGGTCTTTAATCACGATGACACATCTGAACTCTGTTTTGATTGAGAGACGCCTCGTGGCAGAAAAGACATGCTGCATGCATGTTTAATTAAAGGTGAACTCCCTGTCAGTGTTGTCGTACATCCAACAAATCTACAGATTTGCTCTGTTTCTCAATCTTAACACAAGGTGTTACAAGGAGGCGTTTGTGTCAAATTACTTAACTTGGCAACAGACAACTTTTTGAACTCTAATTTCTTAAACTTCTCGTAAAACAATAGTGGACGGACGTTCAGTGGATGGAGAACACTCCGGTGTCGTGTCAGAGTCTGTTCCCTGATACTTATTAATACAACCGGCAGATTTATTCAGACTGTTCAGGTTTTTTAGCTGCTGCTAGCACCAACAGTGACACCACAGGGAAACGACAGGACTGTGTGGAGGACATGTGAGGACTCTAAAAGCTAATAAGACTCACCGTCACCGTATCAGAGCTCATAAAGTTGTTGTTAACATGATCGCAAACAGAGAATCATGCTCAGTGGGATTTACTCTCATTTTTACTCTGCTTGGGTCTCCTCCATCTCCTGAGAAGAATATCTGGCTCTTTAGCTGCTGGACGTTTTACTTTCTTCGCCCGCCTGCAGCCGTCGGTCTGTCTGCAGGTATACGGTGGTTTAACCAGAACCAGACAGGAAACGAGCTACAGGAGGCTGAAAGGATCGGGAAGAGCAGCGTCGTCAGCGGGTCTCTGTGGTTTCTCCAACGTTGTATTTAAAAACTTGAAGAACTTTCCATCTAAACTTGCTCGTTTAGCTTTGTCAGCTTTAAATCATTTTTTTGCCGGGAGTCTCGACTCGTCACTTACACACACACACACACACACACACACACAAAGAAAAGTTTCAGCTGTGAAAAATTAATAAGAGAGAAGAAATGTGCTCTGCGCTCGATGTTTAGTCTTTTCACCCCCGTCAGATGTGAGAGGTGTCTCTGCTGTGGGCTCCGTTCTTCATCGCGCCGCTAAGAATAGCAGCGTTTACATCAAGGTGAGACGGGAGGTGAGGAGGGATGAAAGCAGACAGAGATGCAGGTGTACCTGCAACTGTGAGATCTGAGGCCTGCAGGGAGGAAAAGTTTCAGGAACAGCAGGATTCCTGAGACGGAGATGATGAAATAATCAGAATCCTGCAGAACGACCTGCTCTGTTCACTAGGTTCATGATTCTGTCTAACAATAATGACAACACACAGCTTCTCCCTCCTGTTATTAACTTGTAATCTACATCTTGTTGTTCAGAGACTTTGTGAATGAGTCTGAGCTCTCTGTGAGACAGAAAGCCAAAAACTGCTGGACCGTTGGCGCTGACGAGTCCGGTAGGTGACATCAGCCGGAGGGATGCAGGATTCCCACCGCGAGAAAATACCCCGACTTCAATAATGGTGCCTGTGAGACGTGGAAACTCTGAAAGCAGTGAGTCATCCTCCGCAGAGGGAGGAGGAGAGGGGGAGGAGGAGAGGGGGAGTCTGAGGGAGAGGGAGAGCGAGAGGGAGGAGGGAGGGGGAGTCTGAGGGAGAGCGAGAGGGAGGAGGAGAGGACGGGGAGGGAGAGGGAGGAGGAGAGGGAGAGACTGAGGGGGAGCGAGAGGGAGGAGGAGAGGACGGGGAGGGAGAGGGAGGAGGAGAGGGGGAGTCTGAGGGGGAGCGAGAGGGAGGAGGAGAGGACGGGGAGGGAGAGGGGGAGTCTGAGGGGGAGAGAGAGGGAGGAGGAGAGGGAGGAGGAGAGGGGGAGGAGGAGAGGGGGAGTCTGAAGGGGAGCGAGAAGGAGGAGGAGAGTGAGAGTCTGAGGGGGAGCGAGAGGGAGGAGGAGAGGACGGGGAGGGAGAGGGAGGAGGAGAGGGAGAGACTGAGGGGGAGCGAGAGGGAGGAGGAGAGGACGGGGAGGGAGAGGGAGGAGGAGAGGGGGAGTCTGAGGGGGAGAGAGAGGGAGGAGGAGAGGACGGGGAGGAAGAGGGAGGAGGAGAGGGAGGAGGAGAGGACGGGGAGGAAGAGGGAGGAGGAGAGGGGGAGTGTGAGGGGGAGGAGGAGAGGACGGGGAGGGAGAGCGTGACGAGGGAAGAGGAAGAAGATAGTTCAGAAGCAGACAGGTGGAGGGACGACGGGGGTCTGATCACCTGCTGAGACACACACACATGCGCACACACACACACACACACGAGGGATTTAATGACTTCCATGACTTTTAATTAATATTTATACAGTCATTATCATGTAATCTGCACTAAATCTTCAGTTTGTCTTGTTTTCCTTCGGACTCTCTCTCTCCTGATGATGATGATGATGATGATTATTATTATCATCCTGCATTATAATTCAGTCTCAGTGAGCAACATTTCCTCTTTGACGGTGATAACAGCCCTCTGCAGAGCTAACGAGGCAGCTAGCGTCAGAGAAACTGACCTCAGGAGGAGAGGAAATGTGGATAAATCATCAGGAGTTATTATAACGCAGCACAGTTAAAGCTCGGTGCGTCTGGTGTGGAGGGACGGCTGGAGCAGACGGACTGATGAGGAGAACCTACAGTAACCACATTTCCCACCTTAGAGGGCAGAGTTGAGCTGCTGTCCTGCTGGGAGCTGCTGTACTCTCGCATGTAAACACTCGGCCACGTCACACGGATGACAGGAGGCTGGATTAGACTGAATGTAGGGCAAGAAGAGCAGGACAAGACGGGGGTGCTGCAGAAAAAAGGCAGATAACTGTTGAGTGCATCAGTAAACCACCATTACAATGACGCTCAACACCCTCTGTACAAACGCATAAAGCTCCTATTTGACATTTTACACAGTCAACAAGTTAATCTCACACACACACACACACAGACACACACACACAGACACACACACACACACACACACACACACACAGACACACACACACAGACACACACACACACACACACACACACACACACACACACACACACACACAGCTGTCAGAACGTGATGTTGAAAATGTTTTTTTTACCTGCAAGCAGTAGAACAGTACCAGAGGAGTGAATTTACAAGTTTATCCAGGGATCTTTCTTTTTTCCTGTAAGTAAAATGAATAAATTAAACTTTCAAGTCAAATCCAGAATCTCAAAATATGAGAATATTACGTGAGACCAACAAAAACAAAGTATTTTCAATACTAAATCAGCGTCTCCGTACACAGACGCTGATTTCCTTTTCCAGCAGAACTACTAACTGGTCTGCTCACCAAGGTCTTACTGGGCTTGATTGGTCGGTCAACTCACCTGAACCTGAACCTGAACCTGAACCCTACAGAGAATCTAAGAGGTAGGAGGAAGATGAGAGACCAACGACACAGACGAGCTGAAGGTCGATATCAAATCAACCGGTGCTTCAGTCTCCCCTCAGCACTGCCACAGGCTGATCGCCACACTGATGCAGTAAGTCATGTGACAGGAGCCTCGACCAGGTATTGAGTACACATGAACATACCTGAAGCTGCAGACTTCAGCTGCCACAGCACAACTGTGTCATAATGGTCTCCCAGCATCTTCCATTGAATCTGCTGACATTCAGAGGGGGAGACAGTCCGTCAATACCAAACATTCTCCTCCCGCTGTTTCCCAAAGACTCCTCGCTGTCTGCTCCCTCTCCGTCCTTCATGTGGACGCTCGACACGTCGGAGCTGGAGAGACGGAACGGTTCGATTGGGTGTTTCTGCTCCTTTTTCTCTTCTGAGTTCTTTGTTGGCCAAATCGTTTTTCTTATTCGAGCTGCAGCCGGCGCTGAGGAACCCTTTGATTTCTCATCCCTGAGCTAGTTGACATTTATTTCACAAACACTTGACATTTGGAAATGGGCTCCCTGTGTGTGTGTTGTGTGTGTACGCTGTAACCCCTCACACACACACACACACACACACACAGTGTCTGGGCCATTAGCAGCCTTTGTACAGAGCAGCTGGATGGTCGGCTTGTCTGCTGTTTTCAGAATTAGCAGTCTGACTCAGTTTGGACTGAACTCTGCAGGATTCCTCTAATTCAGCCACTGAACTCCTGAAAGAAAATCATCACCCCGAGTCCAGACTGCAGGTTCTGTCTCGTACATGAATCTTAAAGTGGTAAACAGTAGTTGTTCCTTTGATAAGGCAGCATCGTGAACACCCAGAATAATATACACAATCTAGCATTTGTTCTGGAGAACAGAGGACAGACATGCAGCTGTGAAACTGCGTCTCACATGGATTCCTGTACAAGAGCATGATGCCTTGATGATTAATGGCAAAGCTGTGATTGTGTTTGCAGTAGTGTGTGTGTGTGTGTGTGTGTGTGTGTGTGTGTGTGTGTGTGTGTGTGTGTGTGTGTTGTGTGTGTGTGCGACCTTCACCAGTCGTCCTCTTGCAGCTTTATTTTGGATGGCTCTGAAATGCAAACCGTTGTCGCTGTGATGAAGTCAAACTCAGCCAAGAATTCAGTTTGATCAGTTTGTCAAACAGTGACTCGCCTTCTGCACGTCACACACTCCCACTACATTCATTTTCTACAGCTGAAAAGCTGCAAGTTCGAACTCTGACTTAGTGTACAGGTCTCCTGAAGCAAAGCACTCAAGTCACTGTGGATTATAATGCTACAGATCTAACTAAGAAGCTGCTAATCATGCCATACCTTTAAGTTTTGTGTCTTAATATAAAGAATAAGAGAAGCCGGCTTACTAAACTCAGTTTATCGATGATTTGTGTGCAATATGTGACTGTTAGCTGTGTAGCTACAACATGATGAGAATGGAGTGCGTCAGGTTTAGGCACAAAATATCAGAGAAAAGACTGACTGGTTCGGCCCGCTCTGCCTCTGGAGCTACAGCCGCCACATCATCCCCACGCAATTATCTAAATGTTAACAACACTGTGCACATAAAACAACCGTAACCTATGAACAATATACATAAAGTCCACTGTGAAAAGTGAAGAGTTTTAGCTGAGTTATGGATGTAAAAGCACAGAGATAACTGTAGATGTGTACTCAGAGTTCAGTTTGTAAAGCAGCCACACGGCATTGTGCAAGTGGAGAATTTATCCACCAGAGAAGAAGAAGATGTCATTCAAGTAGCTCCAGTCAAACCTCAGACGGGGAGGAACAACGTCACCGCTCCGCACAGATCAGGTAACGTCTCTTCAGTGGATGTTTGAGTTAAATGTTTCACGTTACTCAGCTTGCAGTGCATTTTTTCACATTTGGTTTATAAAAATACACGTCAGCCAAGTGCAAACTAAGAACAACTGGATGTGATATTTTGAGGGGGTTTTTTTGTAAGCAGAAATTGAAAATGGGCCAAAAAACAGGTGGATGGAAAAACACCCTTTGTTGATTTGTTCAGAGGGAAGACGAAGGAGCAAACACACAGCTGAGGGTTTTTCTTTAACTCGCACCGCCTGTGTCAATGCTAATAACAACATCAGTAACACAAGTCCTCCCTCACACGGTGTGACGAATCCTGCACATTTAATTCAGAGACAATTATTTAAAGGAACAGAAAAACAGGAATATTACTTGTTTACTGTTTAGTGTTCTTGTCTGTAATGGCTCCCAGTGTTTGTGATGAAAAAGACTGGCTGGTGAAGTGATAATAAACCGATCCAGAAATAGATCCTGAAATCATGGAACGGAGGCGGAGAGGTTAACACTTAGCGAGGTGTTAGCGTGTTAGCTCCAGTGTTGTCAGTCTGGTTTAAACTCAGAATCCTGATTGTGACACCTGAGCTGGGTGTTAACAAGGTATTCCAGAGGAAGATACCACATTTAAGTATTTACTGTGCGCCTAAAGCAGCACAAGAGACAGACATAGATATGATGATTGATTGATTATTTTTGATTATTTTGTGAGAGTTTTAGCCTTTTATTTTTCAAGCTGGTTAAACTGTAATGTAACTGATGCTCAGATTATAAATGTCTTAACTGAACTGTAAGTGGAGAAAGAAAGAATTAAAGGATTAAAAGACTTTTAAAGCCGTGATGCCGTTCTGTCAAAGACGTCTTTTGTTTGGTGTTGCAGAGATGTCTACTGTCTCTAAGTTAGCATGCTAATCAGCTAGCTTCTCCCCTTGTCTCCTAATAATGTACCACAAAAGATGATAAATCACTCTTCATTCAAACTAGACAGTCTCTTTCTGTTCTCGTTCCGTCCAAAGAAACCCTCAGTTCACAGAGTAAGATGTGAACATATTCTGGCTCTACATGCTGCTGATGTCTGACTCTCTGTCCTCTCCTGTCTCCGCCTGCCGTGTCTTTCTCGTCCCCAGAGTCATAGTCCGGGTCGGAGCCGCTGTAAATCACCTCTGTACTGTGACCCCTGTCTTCACACTGACCTCTGTAGCCCACAGAGGCTGTGTTCAGTCCCAGTCCGAGCCCGGTTGTCCTGTTGTTGGCTCCCTCAGGCATCTGAGGTTGCAGTCCGGGTCGACACATGTCATAGATTTATTTGCTAACGGCAACAAATAGAGTACTGAGCAGCAGGAAGCGATTATACTGCTCAGAACTATATGTCATATATATAATATGTGATATGATGCATTCATGTGCTGATGACTTTAATGCAGAATCACAAGCTTTGGCTCGGCTGCAGCTCCAGCAGAATCTGCCGCAGCCTTCACTCTCCTGGTTGCAGTCTTTCTGCCCGATGTTGAACCTGCTGCAGGGACTTGATCCCATTCACAAACCGGAGCCTCACATAGGTCCAACACTTGTCAGGTGACCAGGTGTGACTTGCAGTTTGTGCTCCTGTTCATCCCAAAAGTTTTGAGAAGATTGAGGTCACGGCTCTGAGGAGGTCTGTCAAGGTCTTTCACACCAAACCGGGAAATCCATTTCTTTATGGAGCTGCGTGTTGTTGTGAACTTTAGTTTCACTCACTGATTCCTGCAATCAGGCAGCACTTTTCTGCTCTATATCAACACGTGACTCCTCTCTGATGAAACGGCTGACCTGAAACGGCTGATTGAATTTCAGGGGGAAGAGACGCTCCTGGTGCAGAAAAAGCATTACAATGCTTTGAGTGCTGTGTGGTCCGTGCTCTTGAAAAGCTCAGGGAGTTTGGTAAATTGCATTGGAAGTGAAGCCTGCATTAACATGATCAGAAGCTTTGTAAGTTGATAGCGGAGAGAGGCAGAAACTGAGTTGCTGGAAAAGGTGGTAAGAGGACGCAATGAAAGTGCTGCTGACGATGCTTCAGTCGCATACGAGTGAAATGAACAGACTGTCACCGTAAGTCACCATCCTGACTGTGTGCATATTAACTTACTAAATTATTTCAGCACAGGATGTCTTTTCATAAACCTTCAGACGACAAGGATGTAATTATGTGACTCAAAATATAAAGCGGTGTGACCTTCAGGGGATAATTGTCCATAAACTGGGCAACATTTTGGAAATGAAAATGTTAAGGTGCTCTAAGTACAGACTGACCCCGACAGGAAGTCGGTCGATATATTTTAAAAGGTATTCTGTGAGAAATGTGGTAAATGTTATGAAAGCCCAAAAGCAGGACACGAGGTGAAACAGCAGATCCCAAAATACTCGAGGGTCTAATAAAAAAAGTTGTCGCTTTGTGAGAAAAATGTTGTCATTCCTTTATATTGGATTATGTCAATAAAATTGACTTGACATGAACCCTAACACTTAGGTGACTGTATTTTAAAGATATAAGTGGACATACAGTGTTTGTTTTTGGTAACTTGACCATGAAAAAGAGCTTCTGTAGACATCTTAATAGAGTCACACAGTGGTTTTAGCACTTCATTGCAACATGTTGAGTTAGCAGACAGACTGCAGTGATTTCTCCTCCTCTCCATTCACCACTGGTAAGAACAGCTCTATTTCTCTCCTTAGCATCACTGATATTATCTGTTTGCCAGAGGAACATATATGGAAAAACCCATTAGCCCCCGTGGTATTGGCTGCATGGTTGCATAATCACTTTGATATCATAAAAGCATCACAGCGAAAAACTTTACCCTCTGGGCAAAACAAACCAACGTTTCAGCAAACATGCCCTGCATCTCTGGAGCTGCAGGACGCCCCCTCCGGCTTCATGGAGGTTTCCCTCCTCCCAGAGCTTCAATCAGTCCGTGACATCCAGCCCGCCAGCTCCAACCTGGAACTACTCTCTGTTTTTTTTATGTATTAATTTCTTTATTCTGACTGCTGTGGCATGCATGCCCAAGGCTCTGAAGGCTCTCATATCTGACTGGAGGAGAAAGTGGGGAAAAAAAAATTGGCATCTGAAATGATGTCAGAGGGAAAGATGAGACAGAGAGCTGGAGGGGTATAGAAACTGTGCATACGTTTGTTTCTGTATGTTCGTGTGAGGTCACGCTGCCGGAGCATCTGAGGAGCAGAGTGGATATGTGTCTGCTGCCGCCTCGGGTCTGTGTGCACTCTGTGTGAGGAGCGAAGCTGCTGTTCACTGAACAGCAGCTTCGCTCCTCACACAGAGTGAACACAGACCCGTGTCGTCTTCATGCCTTTTGTTTTCAAATCAGTATCAAAATCCTTCTTTTAAGGGACATAAACAACAGATTATTGTTATTATTATTATTATTATTATTATTATTATTATGTTATACTTTTAGTATTATTAATATTCATATCTAAATTTTACTGTTGTGGCTGCTGAGTCCAGTTCTGCTCGTGGTTTCCTCCCGTTAAAAGGCAGTTTTTTCTCGCCAAGTGCTTTCTCATGGAGGAATGGTTGGGTCACTGTAAATACATTAATTAAGCAGTATAGTTTAGACCTGCTCATTTAGGAAAGTGTCATGAGATGATTTTTGTTGTGAACTGGTGGTACACAAATAAAAACTGAGAACTAAAAATATGAGAAGAAACATGACATTTAAACTTACAGAGACATTTACAGAGAGAAGATGATCTTCTCTGATAACTCAGTCTCGGTTATTTATCCAATTTATTAAATGCACGTGTCAAACGGTCTTTAGTGCAGATGTCTCTGAAGGTCAATGTCCTCTGTGCGATCATCAGGGTAGTTGGTACAAAAATATGACAAGAATTTGTCCTCAAAAGACGACAAAGTTTGCTTTTCGGAAGGTTTGCGCCTCTCATTCATCTTCACGGTTTTCTTTCCTTCTTCTCTGTGTGTTGCACAGCAGTAACAGGGAATCGATATCAACTTTCACAAGCTGCCGATCCATCTGGAGCACAGCAGCAGCCTCCTGGCTCTACTGTTTACAGAGCTCATCGGTGTGGATGCTCACGCTGTTGTTGTCCAAGCTGTTGTTACAGAGATCGTTCTCGGTGTGGACGGTCCGTCAGGTGTGTACACACAATACCTCAGTATAATCTCTTGGTTCACTTGACAGACTTTGTTGTGAATAAATATATAGAATAAGTCGTATTCTCTGATTCTTTAACCACGTTCAAACATCCAGCTGTGATCCAGACGTCACTCCCTCCAACTGCTGTGACGCCTGGGCCACCAGAACGACTCGTCGCCCTTCTGCATCCTCATCCTCTTTCTCTTCTCCATTGATGAGTCACACATTGCTCCTATCAAAGCGCCAACCTTGCACACTTCTTCGTCTTCTTCCTCTGTTGTTGTTGCACCTGCAGCACAGCTGGTTCTGCTGGCGCCGGATCAACACCGAACACCGAGCGCTCCCGTCTGTAGGCGGCTGCTCTCCGGCGGCCTCGATGCTGCTGCTGTTTGTATCAGCCTTCATCCAACCGTCCTCCCTCGCTGGCTGGCAGCACCAACCCCCTCTCCCAGACACACACACACACACACACACACACACACACACATATCTCCACGCTGGTTGGGCCGCCACGCGCCATCTGCTCCCATCAAGAGCGGGTGATTGATGCACCGCCCGTATAAAAGCTACAGAGATGACTCATCGACTCCCCGCTGCGATGGCTGCTGCAGTGAGAAAGTGTGAGTGTGTGTTGTTTAAGAATCGCTTTCTCCTTCTTCTTCATAACTCGCTTCTCTTCTCCTCTACCTGTTCAGAGCTGATAAACTTTCTGATCGGTCACAAGTCACTTATTGATCAGCTGATGGAGCTGAAGCCTGTGTCAGGTGAGTGATCGACGTCAAAACACATGTCAGCTGAGAAAGCAAATCGGGTTTAGTACACAAATGTTGGACATTCTTGAAGCTGCTGTGATATTATAATATTAACAATGGAAAACATAAAATACGCTGTGTTTCCAACTTGTTCCGCTGCCCCCCAGTACCCAAAAATTGTATTGTTTGAGAACTCGATGTCCGATGGTAGGGCTGGGTCTACAATTATGTTTATATATTCACTGTTGGTCTCATGTCTGATCTGTGCTTACTGTGTACTAAAGGGAACTTAGAACCCACAATTTGATATTAATACATCTACATGACCTGTAAGCACCATCAGTCAGAAGATTGGCTGTTTCTTTATTCCCGTTATCGGGTCAGTTCTGACTCGTCTGGGTTGATACGTCATAAAGTGAAAAGGGGAGGATGAAATGAGGAGTCTCACATCTTTTGTCCACAGGAGGCGCCACGATCAATAAAATGTTTAAGTTCCTTTAGCAGCTTTAAGAATTATTTCTGTATCTGATAACATCCAGACTAGAAGAGTACCAGGACCAGGACCCGGACCAGGACACACGTGAGACTCCCATTAGCCTCAAAGCTGAGACCAAAAATGACCACATTGATTTTTGCATATTCTTTTCTAAACACCGACCTCCTCATGAGCAATATTCCCTCTAATGAAATTCTGTGGGTGTAATCATGGTGCAGAAGGCCGCGCCCTTAAACCAATAAACCAATTACATTCATAAGTGAGTGACTCAGTAGCCAATCATGAGCCCACACGAGGGAGTAATCAATAACTGGAGCTCATCGTGAGACAATCACAGACTCTGTTACACTCTGTGGGAAGTCTGGAAGGAGTCAGGTTAGCTGCTTGTGAATCTCCTCAACATCGAGTTTTCCATGTGGAGTCTTGATCCCAAAGAATATGAGAGCCGTTCTTATAGAGATCCATAGGTACAAGACTTGGACAGCCTACCTGGAGCATATAATTACACACATTCACCTGAAGTAAACTGTTGTTAGGGGACTCACTGAACATGTCCTCAGTCTGAATGTCTTCCTTATCATCTGGAAAAACAAACCGAGCTGGAGGGAGTGAAGCTGCAGAGCATGAATCAAACACAGCGAAGGCGCCGGTTTCTCGGCCCCCTCCGTCTTTAGTTTGTCTCCCAGATGTATTTTCATATCTGAGAGCGGCGGCTCCGGTAGCATCACATTGTGCCGTCGCCTCTGAATGCTGAGCTGTGATCAAATTCCTCATTGAGATGCAGATGAAGGGCCAACCTGCTTCAGGCTCAGATCGTGGCTTTGGAGGCAGCCGCCGGGGCTGTTTGTTCTTTCTCCATGATTTGAGCTCATCATCCGGTGCGGATACTAACAGGATCTCCACCTCCTCCACCTCCCTTTTTTCACGAGCAGCTGCACGGCCACTTTACCTCTCAGTGGCCTCATTGTGCTGAGTGAACCTGTGTTAAACCTCACTCGATGACACCGTGTTGGCACACAAAAGCACACTCGTGAGGGAGGAAGGACACAATGCACACACCGAAATATGAACTGAACCGAGCCACTCGCTCATGTCAGAGCACATAATAACGGACATTAGGTTTCGTTCTGTACGGGTCACTCTTACACAAGTAGAGCTCTTCACAGGCCCGCTGTGAGCCCACAAACACATCCTCACTCCTGAACGACTAAACACATCTGTCCACTGTAAATAAATGTGTTTCGATGCGTTCGGACCAGCGACAGGTGGACCGGGCCTTTGTCAGACAGTCACGTTTAGGTTAAGTTTAGGATATGGTACCTTTTTTCAGGACTTTACTCTCTGTAGTAACACAGCAGGTGGTTCTGACACCAGACATTTGTAGGCGGGATTAAAACCAGAGGCTTCATGGATTAATTAGTAATGAAACGTTTGAAATTGTGCTAAAATCACGTATATGTTGGCATCAGTCCTGCGGTTGGTACCGCTCGCTTCCACACCACAAACAGACGGCACCAGAATCAGCTCTGAAGTGAACAGAGACTCACCATTTCAAGCGGTCTCGGCCAGGTTGTTTGGTCCACTCCAGGAGTTTGATTGACACCAGCTCAAACGAACCGTATTAACCAGGAAAACGTACCAGGGAAGATGGATGGTGACGTTAAAGCTTCTGCAGGAAGTGGAATACGAACACATCTCTGCACACATTTGCATTTAAATCGTTCTCAACTTGCTGTCAGAACTAAAGTCTTTTTGTGTCTCTGTAAACACATCACATTTAGCTGCATGCACTGTTTGGAACGAGTCTTATCTCTGTGGACGGATCCCTTTTTTTATTTGCACCGAGGGAGTTTTTAATTACAGGTCACACCAAGTGTGAAGCAAATAAAATCCCCCACAATACCCGGCTGATGGGGTGTGACAGCGGAGAGCTTTTTAAACGTGTGCAGCAAATATTAAAATGTGCGGTTGAAACAACTGGACAGTGAATAAAAACCTTTGGTGAGGGACAATGGATCGTTCACTGTGGCGTATAATTATCAGGAGTGAAAGAACGCAGCAGAAGAATATTAAATCCATCTGGGAAAAAGAAAGTAAAGGGTGAATTTGCACGGCTGACGCTCGGAGGGAAAGGTTACGCTTTTGAATAAATGAGAATAGAACAGCGAGCGTTCGGTCCACTTTTCTTTGGAAACACTAATCTCTATTTTTATAATTGCAGCACTTTCATGTGTTTCTCTTTGTTTGAACTAAGGAAACCTTCTGGGGGGTTTGAGTGATTTTAATCTGAAAAGTGACGCATGTCAAGGTCAATTTTACATATTTACAGTATGTTTGCATTTGAAAGAGGACATCAAAGACCAAACAAAACCCACATATACA
Organism: Diplodus puntazzo; assembly: GCA_963678695.2. Lineage (NCBI taxonomy): Eukaryota > Metazoa > Chordata > Actinopteri > Spariformes > Sparidae > Diplodus > Diplodus puntazzo. The sequence goes on from OZ023166.1 coordinate 2,288,722, forward strand.
ATAATAACGCTGAAGATTAAACTGTTGTGATGATGTGAATGCAGCGTGGTGGAACCTTTGTGTCTGTTCTGGTTGTTCTGGTCGGGAAACGGCAACAGCGGCTTCCTCAGAGGCAGAGCTCACCTCGTTTTACCTGACGTGTACAGGTGACGTGTGTGTTACCATGGTCTCAGTTCCTGGGATGTGTAATATTATGAGGTGCATTAAGGACATAAAGAAAAAAAGGAAACCAAAACATAAATTGTCTCCACGTGGCCCTGAGATCCAGAACTGGTTTGAAAATCCCCGTTAAGCTCAAGCACCTTCAGACGTGACGCATGCTAACACTTTTAGCTTCGAAGCTACAGTGAAGGTGTAAATGAAGTCTCTTCAAATCAATGTCAGTTGTTGTGTAACGTTGTAAAACAAGTGACGTCTCCTCACGTTTGTCAGATGAGTCTGTTGTGTTGCAGGTCGGGTCGGTCGCCAGCTTTAACCAACGTGGTGCGCTCGTCTCTGAGAGTGGAGGCAAATGTTACAAATGATAAATGACGTGAAAACAATTCCTCAGTCAGGGAACATGAAGATGGATCAGACCTCTCTAGTCAGTAATGTCTCTCTGAAGCCTTCTTTAGTTTAACCGTCTGTGTTTACGGCGCTGCGGTGGCACATGTGGCCGAGACTCATCAGACTCCATCAGGAGTCTGATCACACGGCAGCAGCGAGGCCGCTGATTGCACTTTGTGCGAATGTGTTTGTCGGAGAGGAAGACGGACATAAATGGCTCCGAGGGCCTTTGAAAAGGGGAACATATGCCCTCTTTTGAAGATGAGAAGCCGTTTTGTGGCACATGCACACCATTAGCCTGGCACAATGAGCAGAGCCCTCGGGGCCCGGCTCTCGTCGTCTACATGTGAAATGAGTCTGAGGAGCGGCGCCGCCAAGGCTTGAATATGATGTTACAGTCTGTTTGTGGAGCCGCTGTGTCCTCCACCGCTGATACAGTCAGCGGAGATGATGCAGATACTCTACAGCAGCTGCTTAACGGACCGCACCGCTGGTTTCTAACTGTACGTATGATACTTTATATGTTTTGTGTTGGATTGTTTTGCTTCACAAGGTGATGAACTGTCTCAGGTTTCAGCTTGTTCCTCTTCGGTTATCAGCAGGTTGTTCTGGATTGTAATTGTGTCGAATGTTTTTAATTAACACCGAGCCGCGTGGCTTCACCCGCTGCTGACAGACCGTCACTTTCGCCTAACGAGATACAAGCCGAACCTGATCAGCAGGTGAGATCGACTGACCCTCCACCATCTCGTCCACTCAACATACTTCAGTGACGAGGGTGAGAGCTCATCGTCCATCACGACGTGCTCGCCATCGTACAGCGATCTTACTTCCCCTTCGTCTCCTCTCTGACGGACTAACATCAGGTAAAAGATGTTATTCAAGCTCTCCATGAACAAATACAAATCACGTCTCGTATGATTTGTTTGAGATTGTGGAGTTTCTGTCGTCCTTTGACTGTGAGATAATGCCTACGTTATCATTGTTGGGTGAACTCGTCCTTTAATATCTTATCAATGAAACCAATCAGAAAACGTTGTGAAGGTGAAACCACAGAGGCGCGTGTGGGACGACGGCGATGAGCAGTTCTTTAACTGTTCAACGTTTTTGTCACTGCAGCAGAAAATATTAATATTCTGTTCGTACTTCATTTAAATGAACTCAACTCGACTTCTGTTGTGTCTGATTTTATTGATTTTGTCACATGGACACATTAACTGAGGACACGACGTGATTCATAAAATAAAACCGAGGAAAAGGATGATGTTCATTTTGTAATTTTGTGCATGAATTAAAAAAATGATCTTCTTCCGGCGCCTCCTGTCGTCTGCCGACGGGTCGGTGTGGTTCTGGATGATCCGGTCCTCTGCAGGGAGCTTCGTGTTACGCTACACCTGCATTTATATGTCTATAAATAATTCACAGCGCTGCAACATTTCAACGAGCTCTATATATATGAATCATGTTATTTTCAAAGCGAGCGTCTTATCGCACTCTAACAGATGTCCCGGGCGCGAACAGATCTCACAGAATGAAGTGTTTAACCTTTTCTCAGATCGACTGCCTGCAAACAGCCGCTGTCAGTTTCCTTTAAAGGGGGGAATTGTTTCTTATTCGGTTCTGACTAAGAATATCACGGCCCGGCTGCTGCTCGCCGTCGCTCTGATAATAAGGCTGCAGACGGAGAGACGGTGGCGCCGACACCTCCTGACTTCCCCCCGCGACCTCGCAAGCTGGAGGAGCTCGAAGCTAATTAGAAAAGTGGCGCCGTTTATTGCAGGAGGAACGTTTTACACGTCGAGATCACACTTCTGTTTCGGGGAAACGCCAGAGCCTGATCGCTGAGTGGAAGACAAAACGCTGCTTTAAGAAAAAATAATGATTTCCTGGCTGATATATCCACTGTGAAGTGTTATTTCTGTTACAAACATACGTCTTTAAACTGTGATTTACAGCTGAGGATCATTCTGCTCCTGTTTTATCCATCACAACTTGACACGACGAGACACTGACTCATCCATAGATCATCAGAGATACACTGCATTGATATTTGCTCTTAAAAATGTTGGTGACCTTTGTGGGAATTGTTTTGTCGGTGTTTTTCTGTGCGTGTCCATTACAAAGAGCTACAACTAATAATAACAACAGAATAAAACATGACAGCATTATTTCATCCCTCTGTGAAACAAAAGATTAGTGTTTAGTGCTATAGATCAGTGATGTTCAGAGGAGGTTTGTGTTGCCGGAACAAAATATAGAAAAATGAAATGAAAAATGAAAAATGAAAATGAAACGATCGTCAGATTAAGTTCAGGTGTGATCTTCAGACACTTTGTGCTCGAGGCCTCTGCTGTGACTCTGTATCAGCAGCTGACATGTTGTTGATCGGTTTCTGCCTCCGCCGGTTGATCTGCTGTGTGTTTCTTCGACTGTGGGTTTGTTTCATGTCTCCATCAGGGAGATGAGCTCCTGGATAGTCACTTTGACCTCTGACCTCTGTTAGATGTCGATACGGCTGTTAATCTGTCTGCGGCTCTCCGCTGGAGCCTCAACAAAGAGGAAATAACACCGAGAGAGGAGCAGATTGTCTCCTCGGCTTCTGTTGACAAAGAGGAGACACACACACACACACACACTCCCTCCCCCCAGGTCAACCCTCCTGGATCAGTATTATCACATCTGGCCCTGTGTTTAGCAAATCCCTTCCATATTTTTTTCGAGTTAGTGTGAGAATGAATGAGAAGACGATTACTGAGCATAAGCCACTGTGTGTGTTTGTGTGTGTGTGTGTGTGTGTGTGTGTGTGTCTGTGTGTGTGATGGCACGCAGGCTGAAGTCATGCTAGCTGAACCGTGGCGACTCGCCAGCAGCAGCAGCTCGTCCTGCTCTATTGTCCAACGGAGAGACAAAGAGAAATGAAATCAGGACACAAAATGAAAGCCAACAGCTGTCTGTCTGTCTGTCTGTCTCTCTCAGAAACGACCCAGCTGTTCGGTGATGATGACAGATTTCACTGAACAGCAACAGAACATCGTCGCGTCAGAACCAACGTGTCACGAGAGATCGTCCGGCAGCGAGGCAGCGTTCGGTTTCTTCCTCCTCCTTTGAGTGAGAGATGGACATCCTAAGCATCCACCTTTTTTTCGCAGTTACCATCTATTTTGGTTGATTTGTCCATAATTTCTAGCAGTAAAAACAACACTGAACTATTACGGACTGGTCCAGTGACAGGTGAGGGTTCAGTAATCAATGTTAGTACCAGTCCTAACCTGGAGTCAAGGAAAAGGACGAATACAGGAAGCAGGAACTGATCGCCAAGACCGGAGGAACAACTGAGTGGTTAGCTCACCTGCAAGGCCGTTAGCGGAGAAGCTAGCACGTCATCAGCTCCATCATCAAAAGCCTCAACAATCAGCAACAACCAGACCTACCACCCCAAAGCGTCTGTATCAGTCGGGACCGAGACTCAAAAATCAACTTTTCTTACCAATAGGAGCTTTAACTGCTGACGTCACCAGAGAGCTGCTGTCTGTGCAAACTCCTCTGAAAAAAGACCAGAGTAAAAAGTCTCCCTCTGAAGGACTTTTGAGGTCAAAGCTAACTGAAGCTCACGTCATATTAATAGAACTCAAAGACTATTAAAGTTAAAGGTAGAATCAGCCGGTAGTTAAATGAGCCTCAGAACAAACCTCCACCTGGTAGAAACAGCTGTTCCTCCTCACGAGGAGTTTTCACCCCTCACACGTCCACTTGCACATTTTTAGCATTTTTATTTTTATTTTTTTTTATCTCTGTAAGAAATAATCTGCAGGACGTTGAACTCTCAGGATATTGCTGCACCTCTTCATTTGACCCATCATCATTTTTATTTATTTTTTGTAGGGTTTTATCTGCTCCCTCCTCCTCCTCCATCACCTCCCCGCCCTCCTCTGTCAGCAGTAAACGCTCCACATTTGGAGCGTCTGAGGCTGTTTTTAGCCTCGTCCTTGTGCAGCGTGAATAAAAACCCACGGGTCATCAGATATTCTCTGAGGAAGATCAACGGCTTTGTGGAGCTTCATTTAACCTCCCATTGTGTGAGCACTTAGGGTGTGTGTGTGTGTGTGTGTGTGTGTGTGTGTGTGCAGGTTTAAAGGGATGAGGACTCGACTGATAACACGCATTTTAATACAGACGTCACTGAACTCTCATTCTGTGTTAACGTCAGGAAAGCATGGACTGATCTGGTTCTGATTCCAGTGAAAACTTCCTTCTCTCACGAGGTGTTAACTTCACGTTCACACTCTTAAATATACACAGAGTTTAGAGACGACACACACGTTTTAACGCCGTTGAAGCTGCATTTCTTGAAGTTCTTGATAAATCTGAAAGGTCATCTGTAAAGTCATTATCACGTTGTGTTTACAAGATAACAGACTTTAGGACTTTTATGACCCAGAGCTATGAAAACAATAATTCGGAGGTATAAATGTGTATGAGGAGATATGCGTATGTTGCTACGGCACCCGTCACATCAAGGACGCGTTAGATCCGAGCTGGTCTGCTGGTTTTACCTCCGAGGACGTGGACAGACTCTCCTGCTGTTCGTCCGTCCTCATGTCCCATCAGATGTGGCGTTTCTGGGTTACAGTCTGGACCCTCCTGACTGTGACCGAGTCGGGTTTTTTTGTTTTTCCCCGCCTGAAGTCACAAAGATCTTAAAAAAAGACCAAACCCAAATGTTATAAACAGACTCCAGAGGTCCAGATAAAAGAACCACACAGAATACATAAAACACAAACTCACAACAAAACATCAGTTTATAAAAAGAGAAACGAGATCAAGTCTGCAAATTAATTCATGAAAGAGGTTCTGAGAACAGTTCTGGAAGGTTCTGACTCCTGCAACATTTCACCTGCACACTCGTCTATTAAAGGAGCAGTCTGTAGTTTTTAATGAGCAGAGAAATCAAACTCTCTGTGTTCTCATGACTGAATGAACAAACTGACCTTGAAGGACGACACAGTTTATACTGGTTTACTGTGTTGATATGTGGCGGACCCTGCCACCTTTATAGCCTCAGACAGTGTCCTGGGACCTCATCTTCCTCTGAGAGCAGCTCGTTTAATTACTGAAGGAGACACTTTGTATTATTTCCTCATTAATATTGTAAATATTAAAATCTGGAGACGTCTTCACTCCATCTGACCACAAACAATATTTGCTTTTGTGTGTGTATTCTGCTGCGTTTCCTATAAATTTCATCTCCTGTCATTTGTTTTAAGATTATTATCAGACAGTGTGACTCATGTACCTGCTTTTAATTACACTGTCATGTGTACAATTCCAACAGGTAAACTTTCTGTGTTGCGTCTTCACATTCACATGCTTGTTCAGAAACTGGAACAAAAGCCTGATCGCCCAACGACCCGTCATCTTCAAAACGAAACCCGTGGTCTGAAGGTCCGGCTCTCAGGAGACAGACCCTCTCCACGACTGCTGGTGTTAGTTCTGAGATTGCCGTCCAGTCCGTGGTGCTGAATCGGTGGGTTACACGTGTCACGTAGTTAGCATGAGGTAGTTAGCATGAGGTAGTTAGCGTGAGGTAGTTAGTGTGTGGTAGTTAGCATGAGGTAGTTAGCATGAGGTAGTTAGCATGAGGTAGTTAGCGTGAGGTAGTTAGTGTGTGGTAGTTAGCATGAGGTAGTTAGCATGAGGTAGTTAGAATGAAGTAGTTAGCGTGACATAGTTAGCATGAGGTAGGTTAGCATGAGGTAGTTAGCATGAGGTAGGTTAGCATGAGGTAGGTTAGCGTGACATAGTTAGCATGAGGTAGTTAGCATGAGGTAGGTTAGCATGAGGTAGTTAGCGTGACGTAGTTAGCATGAGGTAGTTAGCATGAGGTAGTTAGTGTGACGTAGCTAGCATGAGGTAGTTAGCATGAGGTAGTTAGCATGAGGTAGTTAGCGTGACGTGCATAACAGAGCTAATGTTGTGAAAAGTCTGGTGAGGTTTAGGCACCAAAACTCGTTAGTTAGGTTCAGCACAACATCATGATTTGAGTCCAAACAAGTTAATTATTTACATGACTTAAGTTTTAGTACAAGTGAGCAAAGGTTTAACGCAGATGTCAGTTACATGAGTGAGTGTTTAAAATAATCTTTCTGATCGTTAACGTAAACTAAAAGTGCACGACGACACGCGAGTAAAGAGAAACGTCCTGCTGCAGAAGAGATGGATTTTAGGTTTCATGCATGAGTTGAAAACGTCACCTCTCAGCTTTCAAGAAGGAAAATGGTTACAAAATCAAATTGTACAGTGTAGCATAAACAGTGTGTGTGTGTGTGTGTGTGTAGATAACACACCAAGGTTACAGCTCCGTCCTGCCTGCAGATCAGCCAATGATCTGCCCCGACGTCGATAAACAGCACGACACACGAGAACGCTGGACTCAATTATTCATCACTAAACTCTTTTGTCCCGCTGGCGGATCGATCGCTGCTGTAATCAGCTCTCCGATGAAGGAACGAAGCTCAGAGCGTCACGTACGCACCGTCGCTCTCGTCACACGGCACGAATCACAACTGACGAATATTTATTTTTAAAAAGTTTAGAGTTTAACATTCATACGGTGGATGTGATGGAAGATTCCAGACCAGACTCGTCCCAGTTTGCTGAACGCAGTTTTGTTTTTATATGTTTCATCATGTAAAAGACAATTTATGACATTATCACTCTGTCTGAGCTGCAGCCTGAAACATAATCAGTTATTATCTTCAGCGTCTTGTTCATATAACGGAAGTCACAGTTTGGTTTAAAAATAAAATGCATGAGGTTGTTTTTTCTTCTCGTCGGGGTGAAAACATCCAGCCTGTGTTGACCTTCAGGTTTGTGGACAGTTGAGTGCGAGTCGTCAGCTACACTAACAAACAGCCAGAATTCATGTAGGATATGGTCTGCTGTGTTTTACTGGGCTGTAACTAATGAAACCAGGACAGGATTCAGGATCAACGGGGGACCGTGTCAGGTCAGCCTACACGGCTCGTCGTTGCTCTTCTACTTCGGCTGACTTCCTTATTTCTTAACTCGTTCCGATGTTTTGTTTCTTGACGTCGTCCTTGTCTTTAATGTCTTCTAATGTCCCAGTGAGGCACTTTGAGTCGTCTTGCATCGGAGCAACGAGCTCAATCCAAGCTATCACACCGTCTACACATCATATAACCTGCGTGTGATACATGAGCCACGGCGTCTGCTTCAGCCACTGTTTCTTCTCTTGGTCTTGACTAAAAGTTGTCTTCCCGAACATTTTTGACAATTCGACACCAGATTCCACCCGAAGTTTCCCAAAACATCGTCAGCTCCGACAAGCCTGTTAATAGTTTCACTTGTAGGGCCACAGAGGGAATTTAATCCTATATATACCACCCGGCGGCTCCGCGGCCCCGCCCGGCCTCCCTCTCTGCACCATTTTCCACTAGATTTGCTAAAGTCTCCTCTCTATAAGCTGATGATCCGTTTGCTTAATAAAACTCCAGAGAATGATACTTGGGCCGTAGTTAAGCTTCTTAACCGGGATCCCTGTTTGCCAGCATGACCTTAAAAACTGTAGAATACGTCTGCTGGACATCGTTTGGAGGGTAAAACAGTCTCACAGTGAGGGTGAAGTGACGCAGATTGTTTGAGTTGAGTTGAACACACTCGTACAGAACCGTACAGAACCATACAGAACCGTACAGAACCATCCTCTCCGTGTTGTGTGATGGTTTTACTGGTTCCAGATCAGATGAACACAGCTGAGCTCATTCTGATTTTCCACCCTTGCACCATCAACACCTTGTAAGATCATTTTGGGGTCTCAGGGATGTCTGGTGACTTGTTTAAAGTATTTATTATCATTATATTATATTATTTTCTTCTGCTGTTTTGCTGCGAAGCTCCAGGAACAGTTTAATTTCCCCGAGCGTGAGGAGATGATGACTGAATCTTCATTTCCTTTAAAAGATAATAAACTCTTAGAAAAAAGATTACGACCTGAAAACATGTTTGTATTAAACTCTGACTGATAATAAATGAATAAATAAAGAATGTGTGGGACTTTATGATGTTTATTTACCTGTGAAATGTTCATATACCTCAACCCTCTTTATTGAAATCATAAACTAATTAAAGAAACGGGATGAATACTGTGGAAACCAACAACTGCGGCTGTGTCTTCTTGTTTTCGGTCATGCTGAGTGTTCAGTATTTTGTGTCCGTGTGTTTAAAACCTGTCGACCATCTTTTGTGATATTTTAACAAACCGTCCGTCGTCACTCGCAGACGTTTGTCCTCGTGAAATGCTAAAAGCTCAGCGAGCAATTCCTCCAAATAGTCCCCCGTGTTCAGAGTAAAGACCCTTCAAAACATGTCACACCTGCGAGGTCAGAGGTCAGAACTCCTCAGTATCAGCCGCTCTCAGAACCTCTCTCGGAACCTCTCTCAGAACCTCTCTCGGAACCGCTCAGTCTTCTTGTATTTCCTCCTCCGTTCCCCCTCGCTGTCTCTTTCATTTCCATCTTTAAAACGACTGGTCTCCCGTCGGAGAGGCTGCTGAGTAATTTAAAAGCTAATGAGAGAAAATTAAAATGACACAGTGTTTCATTGGCGAGACATCTCTCTTTGATCGAGTGGCCCAATTAAAAGTAAGAACGATAAAGAGACCCGCGGGGAGCTGCTCCTCTGTTCGCCTCTGTCAGGTGAGTTAAGGTGCGGCTCAGTCGGAACCGGAGACCAGAACACCGCGCTGCCAGTCAAACTGGATCCAGCAGCCGAGTTATAAAAGAATATCGATCGACCTGAAAGCAAAAAAACAACGAGTTGAAGTCTCGTCTGTAGACGACCGATCAGGGAAGATGCGGTGCAACATTTGCTTCATAACAACGACTAAAAGCAAAACACGTGTTGATTTCCCTTCTAATATTTTTCAGAACATCTGATCCGCTCTTGTTCCTGAACCTACAGTCGAGTGGAGTCCGTCAGTGAGCAGGAGTCGGCCTGATCCACAAGAGACCGGTGACGAGACGACAACAAGTCCAGAACGAGAGAGAGTTCTGTTAGTAGCTACGTGACGTTACATCACATCTGGCTGATTGTTACACAAACCTGCAAATCTGAATTTAGGAGAGCTGGGATGAATTCAGACGAGTGAAACAAACATTTTATAAGACGCACAGAGTCGTCAGAAATCTTTGCTGAAGTTTAGCAGAAGAATCACTGACATCACTTTATTCTCAGCGTGACGCTCTTCAGAGAGTAAACAGTCTGACAGCGTTGGATGAAAACATGTGTTTGTAAGAATGAACTCACAGGATGGACTGAAACAATCCTCCACATCGTCTCCTCACATCAGACAGCCGACACAGCTGACACCAGACAAAGACGTTAATTAATCATCTACTTCCTCAAAAAACCAAGAGAGAGAAGAGCTGGACTCAGCAGAGACGAGGCCCGCGGGCCGCTCACTGGGTGTTGATTTTCTTCTTCCTCCCTTTTGTATTTTTTATTATATTTCTGAAGTAAAGTGTCTCGGGCGAAGCCGCTCAACTCAGAGAGGCTGAGGACGTGTCAGCGTCTCCTCCAAGCCAACAATTTAAGTCAAGCGGCAGGACGTGTTGCAGGAAAATGGAAAAAGCACAAAGCTCTTGTTCTATTTCAGGGAAGTGTTTCTGAAAGCCGACATTCTCTCTGCTCTTTGTCTGCCGGCTCACTTTACACCGAACGGCCATTATCAGGCTTTTAAAGTTCAGAGTATCTAAAAAGTTCTGCTCCTGCTGCTTCTGTCCCACTGGTTTGATTGACGGGTCGTGAGTCCAGTTGTTCAGGGTGCCAGCAGTCAGCCAATTAAAGTAAAAGGGGAGCGGAGACCCGAACGGAGCGGGTCGGTCTGTGAGTAGATTCAGACAGGAAGCGTCAACGTCAGCGAGGCGACTTAGGAACAACCTTAACTGTCAAATCACAAACTCTCGTTGTGCGCCGAGGCCCGGCGCTGCTGCCGGTCCGAGGCCCGGCGCTGCTGCCGGTCCGAGGCCCGGCGCTGCTGCCGGTCCGAGGCCTCAGAGCTGCTGTCAGCTGGAACGTTTCTGCAGGTAGCTGAAGGTTTGAAGCGTAAAATCCTGTTGTGCTGTTCAGCAGCAGGCGATCGTCTCTGCAGTCAGACATACAGATCTTTTATTTCTTCTATAATCAAAGTGTACATGTGTGTCTGTGATCTGCTCATACGTATGGATCAATAAATACTTCTGGCAGAGTCTCATCATATTGTTTCCTCAGCTCATCGTTGTTTGTCTGATATTCGCGGCGGGTCGGCGGCAGAAAACCGCGATTGATCCGACTGAGCGACAGAGCAGCACAAAGATAATAAGAGGGTGTTTAAGTAAAAATCAATGCGGTTTAGGCTCATTTACCGATCAGCTCCTGCTGATAGATGTACAAACCTTTAACTGTGAGGTCACGAGTTCAATCCCCCGCTGTGTGTGTGTGTGTGTGTGTGTGTGTGTGCCACAGTGACTGAAGAACATTTAATATTCCCTGTCGGTTGGCAGCGATATAGAAGCTGCTAAATGAACCCGATGTTCTGGTGTTTTTTTTCCTGCCGCCGCCTCATATTTCTGCGTGCCGTCGCTGCGGATCTGTCCACACACATTCGATTCTGGTTGGAGTCAAACTGTGTCGGAGTCGGCGAGCAGGTGGCTGATTGTCAAACAGACGAAGGCGACAGGCTGCGTAGCGATGAAGTGGGAAGAAGACGAAGGCGACGAAGACGAAGGGCTTCTGGAGCAAATAATTAAGGACTCTGCATGGAGATAAAAAAGAAAAGCAAACAGTGGTGTTTAAATTGTAGCGAGGCATCAATCTGCCGCAAATCCCCTCCGAGATCCACCAATCACAGCATTCCTGTGGATGTGAGTCAGAGCGAGTGGAGGGAAGAAACAAAATGGACCGAGAACGAAGGCAGTGGTTCTAAATCAGATTTTAATATTTACATTTTTCTTTTTTCTTTAATCAGGGATTTCTGTCAAACTGAAACTGAAAGTGTCATATTATATTTTTCTCCTCACAAGATTCAGATTTATGTCAACGGAATTATTTTGTTCTTTCCCGTCTCCCGTCTGGACCGGATGGTTCTGTGGGATGAATCGATTCATGAGACCCGAGAACGTTAAAGAGATTCTGAAGTGAATCAGCGTTACCGAAATATTGGTCAGCAGCACATGTAAAAATGGAAAATATGTGATATATCATTTCTGCTGATGTTTACTGAGCGAGCCATCGGGAGGAATAAACACCCGGAGTCTCATCAGGTTCTGTTCTGATCCGACGGGAGCAGAGCTCAGAGACGACTTTGTAACTTGTGGGATTAAAAAGGTGATTTCGCTGATGTTGATCAGCCTGACGGCAGCAGTGACCCGGAGCGGAAATGGACTTTACTTCATGAACGTAACGTTACAGAGAGGAGACAGAGAACCAGAACCAGAACCAGAGTCTCTGCTGAGTGCTGAGTTCAGTCAGAGGTTGACCTGAATTAAAACACACACTAACTCATTCTGCCGTCGCTCGCTAGGTTATTGCTAACGTACAGTATCTTAACCCGGCTGATGATCCCAGCATCAGTCCGTGCCGACCACAAGGAGACAGTGTTGGAAAGATCTGTGATGACGTCAGTAAACAACAGCACAAAATATATTTAAGTTTTTATACATTATAACACAGAATTCTTACAGATGATATCTTTAACAAACAGAACACGTGGTCGCTACTGAAGAACACAATTTATTTCCCCCGTCTGCTGAATATATCTGTGTTATTTTCAGTGGATATCAGCAGGTTTCTGCAGTGACTCTGCACATGTTGGGTTCAGTGTTTAGACTCACACTGAGGTTTATAACCATAAACCATATTGGATCCCATCACTGAGAAAGTTATCAGATCCTGAGCTCCAGTTCAGTTTGATCCTGGCTACTGTTCCTCTGTTTCCTCCCAGCTGCGGTGGTGAAGATGGATTAAAGACACACACGCTCTCCGCAAAGTGAGATTAAAATCATGTATGCTCTGCAAAGTGAGATTAATGTTGTGGCCGACCACCTCTCTGTGCTTCCCTGCAGTAAATCTGCACGCTGGCTCTGATATACGCTTCGTTCATCGATGCAGATCAGCCACGTGATGCGTGCGCGCCGGCCGCTGCCGCTCTTTCGCCGTTTCAGAGATTTACGGTGGAGATGTGTTTTTTGTTTTCAGCCTCGGCGTCACGTTCTGGTGTCCCATCCGTCACATTTTATGGTGCAGCAGGTAGCGGCGCTGCAGCATGTGACGCCAGCCATTTTAATTATGTGGGCCAATAAATCTGCTCTCGAGGAAAATGTCAGCGGACAGAAGATACGCAGAGCTGCAGAGTCTGAGGTTCTACAAGCCACAGCGGGTTTTCTGATGCAAACAAATCCAGACTGTCTCCATGTTCACTACGTCAGTGTGTTCATACCAACAACAAGACTGCGAAATGCGGGCAGATCGAGTCCACTGAGTAAATGATTTCATGTTTGGACTCAAAATGTCAGACACTAAAAGTATCATTAAAGGTTTCCCTGGTCGGCTGTAATCTGACATCATCACAGTGTTTTTGTGTGTAAAGCTGTAAAACTTGTTTGCAGCAGCTTACACAGTGAAAATGAAAGATAGCGGCTCCGGGAGGATGTCGCCTCCCCGTCCGTTTGGTTCCGTCCTGACTTCGGCTCGGTGACGATCACTGGAGCACACTGAAGCTCTTCCTGCTCTTCGTGACCTCGAGCCGCCGCAATTCTGCTAAAAGCTTCCAAATCTGGCCGTCATTAACAAAGCATGCAGCTCTTCTCTGATTGTTTTTGTGTCGATAAAAATGGAACAGATTTGTTTCATATCCTGTTGAACTGCGTCGCTATTCTGGGAGAGAAATGTTCCACAAGGTTACTCATAACATCCCTAAAACCTGGAGGGAGCAGGCAGGCTCTGGGTTTTTATGTTGTTAACCAAAGATGTGGCTCATGTCTGCATGTTATACTTAACCTTCCTTTAGTTGACGGAAGGATGCAGCATCAAATGATCTGCTGTTAGAAAACTGCATCTAAACAACTGTGAGTTGGATGATTGTATCATAAAACCACCGATGTCACGTCCAGTTGGCAAAAAGCGAGAGCATTGCGTCTCTTTACGCTCTGTTTTTGGTCTCCTCCACCTCCTGAGGGAATCGTCCGGCTCTTTAGCTGCTGAATGCTTCGCTCCGTTCCCCGGCTAGTCTCTCACTGCGTCTGTCCGGGTTTATCTGTGCTTGCAGCTGGAAAAACAGCGAGCCTGAGCCGGACAGGAAACACGCCATAAAACCAGAACTTAGCTTAGTTAGCTGTGCAGCTAGCCACGAGCGCAGGGCATGTTGACAGCCCCGGAGCTAGCTGGTTAGCATGCTAACATCAGTAGATATCTCAACAGCACAGCACAGAGACCCATAACTGAATTTAGTTCAGTAGATTTTGGTTGTGAGAAAACATATTTCAGACGTCGTGTTTGGGTTTCTGTCTTTAAATGAATCAAACTGAGAGAAGCTTGTTCTCGTCTAGTTTCACTTTAAAACCTGATGGAGTCTGTCTCGCTTGATTTCCCTCCGTAATGTGCTGTAACGTGCCGCCGTGTGTCTGCTCAGCCTGCAGAGACGCTGAAGGTCTGCTGAGGTTAAATCTCAGGGAGCAGCTGAATGAGTCTGCTGGATAACAATACGTCCTCCTTTGATCAGACCCGGCAGCGCTCTTAATGAGACGGCGGTGGCTGCGGCGCGGCCCGCCGTCTCCCATGGTTACAAGTGGCTGTAAATCAGCAGAATGTAGGAGTCTGCCGCTGCAGGGGAGCGCCATAAGAATCCTGCCGCTCGCCCTCCCAGACGGCTGAATCGAATGACGGCGAACAAATTGCGAAAGTTCAAACACAGACATCTCGAGGAGTTTCAAGAGGAAGTAACGAGACGAGGTTCAGAGGAAACCGTACGAGACTGAGACTGAGCCTCAGCACCGGGATGTTAGAGTTCACCTGTGTGTACACGACCAACCCGGCAGACGGGTAATTAAAGCATGAAGTCTGAATCCAGAACACAGAACTGTTCTGGAGGTACAGTGTCCCTGTGTGTGTGTGTCAGCCGTCATCCAGCCGAGGTTTCCTTAATTTACCTGAAGGTTCACATTTTTTTAAGCCCTCCAAGCCCAAAAAAAATCAAAAGCTCCGTTTTCAGTGACCTGAAATGCCGTTCACCTGTCCAGACAACAAACAGGTGTGAACGGGACCGCAGCCTTCGTACCTGTGCTCCTGAACTTTACCTGACACCTCAATAACATAAAGTAAAACTTAAACTATCCAGCTCTCAGTGCTTTTCAGTGCGAGTCTATAAAACTACGGTCACTAATCCGCATGTTGTTGTTTTACATGCATTAGTATCAGCGTACAGTGAAGAGCATCTGTTTCTACGTGATTAACTACTCATGTTTGTACATTACGCTGACCCGACAGATGTTTCCGTCCACAGTGACCTGACCTGCTGGTGGAGCTCTGTGGGGATCAGTGTCCTGCTCAAGGACACATGGGCAGGAGGGAGGGATCGAACCTTTAACCCTGAGATTAATGAGCGCGCCGAGCTACAAGTGATTTTATTAAAGAGCTTTATTCTGCCGTCCTATACGACAGTCTGCGCTGTTACCGCGCTCCAGCAGCTGGAAAACAATCAGTCACTGCGGAGGCGCCGCGCTGCATAATTCATTCATCATACGCACGTCAATCAGAAACACATTAATTCCACAACTTTAATAACAAGGTCACCGGCAACATCCGTGACGGAGAGCTTTGTTCAATCACACTGAGCTGCCTGAATCACCGCGAGTGCGACTGCGATGCTCAAATGAAACGGATGTAACAGGAATGTTCTGCGTGGCGCTGACATGTTGGAGCTGCAGTCCAGTTACACACCGGCAGCTCGTTCATGCATCAGGCGTGGAGGATGTCGTCTGGTACACACCAAGAAGAACGTTTTAATACTCTCAGTGTGTGTTCAGCGCAGAGCTGGAGTCAGGATGTGGTTAGCCTAGCTTAGCATAAAGAGAAGTAGCCTGGCTCCTCTACAGCTAACTGTCGTTCTGCAGAACTGTTTTAAGACTTGCGTTGCATTGTGTCGCTTTAACTGTCCACCTTAGCGCTGCACGCCGCCTCGCTTCACCTTTCTGACGCTCTCCCAGCAACGTCATCTGTTCAGATCTCAGTAAAGGGGTCACATGTCAGGGATCGGGGCTCAGAGACACATGGGAAGCTGTCACCACTGACTTTCACACTGTATTAGCGAGGCTCAAGGAAAGCTTTAAGAGGAAGGACATGAATCAACCTCCTCACCCAGCCACCCCTCTGATGAGGAGGATGGAGCACCGCGAGGCCAATGTCACACTTGGTATGCATGCCGGAGGCCGTGAAGGCGTTACAAACACCGCGGCGAGCTTGTTCACTCGCCTCGATGCCCAGCGACGACCCCCCTCGGCTCCTCCTGCGAGACATTGATCACGCAATCAATGATACATTATCCTCGCGGTGACCCGAGTTCATCGGGGAGGCGCGTATACATCGACTGGCACAATAACAACTCATTACCAGACCATCTGACATTCACCATCACGCTGCCACCGAGGACCCCAAGGGACGACCGGAGGCTGGAGACAGTGATTGATACGGACTGTCGGTGTCGGCGACCTCGTGGAGGAAGAGGGGCCGATGGAGGAGGAGGAGGAGGAGGAGATAGAGAAGGAGAGTCTTAGTTTTCCAGCGACCCCGGGCTCTGAAACAAATGTCACTTCTTTAATTAGAGATGCCAAAACAATGCAGCGAGGATGAAGAGGAGGAAGGGTCGGATCTAATCAGGACAGCTGCTGTCTGCGTGCCGCTCTCCCAACATCTCGCCCGCCGTCGGCTTCCTCCTCAGGTCCTCAAACCGGGTGTGTCGACCTCCCTGACGAGTAGTTAAACGTCACAGGCAATTAGTGTTTTCAGCGGCGGTCTTCCTCTCTATCTTCATCAGCAAGCACAATCGCTCTGTCGACAGGGAGGATGTCGTACACGGAAACAGCTAATGAAGGTTAGCTTTCATGCAGTTGACAGGATCTGTGAATCTGTTCACTGTGACAGGAAATGATTTGCCTTCTCTCAGAGACTGAGACGAGCAGATTGATGAGGCGTCGCACAAGCAGACACATCAAGACAAACAGACAAACTAACCCTCAGCCAGAACAGAGACTAAAAGTCAAACCAAAATGTTGCTGCTTCCCATTAGATCCTGCGTTCACATGCAGATGCACATTTCTGTCGGTAGAGATGAGTTTATATGAGCTCAAAGTTTCTTAAGCTCTCGTCTGCATCCATGTCGCTCTGTAATACACAACACAACAACATCGACATGGACGGGAGAGAACGTCAGCTGCAGGAGAAACATCACGTTCTGCCGCCACGTTTGTTTCCTGCCCGGTGGGATTCAAACGTGAGAGGTCGAAGTCATCGTATTTAACCTCCTGTCAGCAACTCGCTGGATGGCCGTTTAATTTGTGTGTGTGCAGAGAGCTCACTCACACACACACACACACACACACACACACACACACATGTTTACTTAACAAAGCGGAGCAGTGACAGAAGCAAAAAGAAACAGCAGGTCTCAGATTGAATTTAATTATCTACACTGGAAAGAAAAACAGCAGTTCTTTATTCTTGTTGAAAAATGCTCTGACGTTAAATGTGAATATGTTTGCAAAGTGATGATGCAAAAAGAAGAAAAGAAGGAACAGGAAAAAGAATCGTGATGTCAAAAAGTAAATTTGACAGAAACAGCTGAGAGCAGCAACATCAGGAGCTCCCAGAGTTCATTCTGATGAAGTGATGGACGGGCAGACATTTAAATCTTATTGGTCCTGTTTTTCACGCGGTGTTTTTCCGCCTCAGACGTGAGATATGAACGTCTCGGCAGGACGCAGCTGATCGATGTTGTGTCCCGGCAGGAGCTGACGCTCGGCTCCACGAGCGCCGAGTTTAAAACATGTTAGCGCTGAGCCTGGGTTGATAAATGACGGAGCTCCGTGTCCGTCTTCTCTCCACATGACCTTTTATCAGCTCTAACAATTTGTTCCTCTTCTGTGTCAGCAGATGATCCGACTGGTGTCGACGTCTCTGACAGGTGAAAATACTGAACAGGTGTGTTTGCTTCAGTTTTAGATATCCAGGGCCTCTCTGTCGAAACTGAAGATGTTTGCAGCTCAGAGCCGGCTAGAGCGTCTGGATTAGAACTGGACCCTCTGGAGAATAAACACCAGGAGTCTCTTCAGATTCTGCTCTGATCCGTGACAGTTTACCATCGATAGGATAGCCCAGAGATTTACTGAAACATCTGGTGATTCCTCTTCCCTCCTGTTGATCAGCCTGACTGCAGCAGTGATCCAGAGCTGACCTCCATCGTCGGGTGCTTCTGTTCTGTAACGTCGGCTGCTGACTGGAGCTGGAGGGGAAATGGGAAAATGTGCATTCATCTTAATTAAGACTTTCCTGAAATCTGTGTATTTCTGTTTGGCCCAAAGAGGATGTTGGTTTAATCAAATCCAAAACATCTCAATTCATTTGATATTCTTCAGGATCTCATAACGATGAAGCATTGGTTGAATATGTAAACATCTATAATGTCTCCACACAGAGAGAAACAGCAGTTTAGCAGCAGTAGTGATGCAGTGACGGTACGTTGACACCCTCCAGGTTAATAATCACAAGGTGACACGTCGGGTTCACACATCAACACATCGTCAGCAGATCTTCCTGTTCAGTCGTGCAGCATTAATCAGTTTCCTCCTCTTCTTCTGTGGTTTACTGGAACAACAGCCGGTGGGGGCTGGGAGGCGTTCAGGTGTTACCCGTCCTCCGTGTGTCTGCTGACCCACAGCCAGTGTCAGTAAACACATCATCCTCCATCAGCCCCGCTGTCACCTCGCTCGGGTCGGCCAGAATGTTCTGCAGCTTCACTCCACTCTGCTGCCGGCAGGACAGCCGGTGGAGGCGGGACTGTGAAAAAAGCAGAGAAACACTTCACCTGCAGACCAAACAAGGCTAACCTCCAGTCGACCACAGCTTTAAACATCAGTGGTAAATGTCAGCGTTTGGTCTCTGAATCAAAGAACAGATTTCCTCTTAGAAGCACAAAGATGTTCAGCAGTCTGACAAAAAGAGAAAACACCAGAGAGATTTCTACAGAAACAGCAAGTTATGACTTCTCCTGTTTTTGATGTTTCTTTGTTTCTTCAGTCTGAAGATGTTTGGATCTGTTTTGTCTCATGAAGGCATCAACCTGGAAAACTAGAATCCACCTAGTTGGGTTTTGTAAAAGATCCGTGTCGTGGAAGTGAAAACGCAGCAGGACAATGATGTTAAATAAACCAGATGTGAGAACCTGAAGTCTTATCAACAGCCTGACGTCTCATCAACAGCCTGAAGTCTCATCAACAGCCTGACGTCTCATCCACAGCCTGACGTCTCATCAGCAGCCTGACGTCTCATCCGCAGCCTGATGTCTCATCAACAGCCTGAAGTCTCATCAACAGCCTGAAGTCTCATCAACAGCCTGACGTCTCATCAGCAGCCTGAAGTCTCATCAACAGCCTGACGTCTCATCAACAGCCTGAAGTCTCATCAACAGCCTGAAGTCTCATCAACAGCCTGAAGTCTCATCAACAGCCTGAGGTCTCATCAGCAGCCTGAGGTCTCATCAGCAGCCTGACGTCTCATCAACAGCCTGGCGTCTCATCAACAGCCTGGCGTCTCATCAGCAGCCTGAGGTCTCATCAGCAGCCTGAGGTCTCATCAGCAGCCTGACGTCTCATCAGCAGCCTGACGTCTCATCAACAGCCTGAAGTCTCATCAGCAGCCTGAAGTCTCATCAACAGCCTGACGTCTCATCAGCAGCCTGACGTCTCATCAACAGCCTGAAGTCTCATCAGCAGCCTGAAGTCTCATCAACAGCCTGACGTCTCATCAACAGCCTGAAGTCTCATCAACAGCCTGAAGTCTCATCAGCAGCCTGAAGTCTCATCAACAGCCTGAAGTCTCATCAACAGCCTGAAGTCTCATCAACAGCCTGACGTCTCATCAGCAGCCTGAGGTCTCATCAGCAGCCTGACGTCTCATCAACAGCCTGACGTCTCATCAGCAGCCTGAGGTCTCATCAGCAGCCTGACGTCTCATCAGCAGCCTGAAGTCTCATCAACAGCCTGACGTCTCATCAACAGCCTGAGGTCTCATCAGCAGCCTGAGGTCTCATCAACAGCCTGACGTCTCATCAACAGCCTGAAGTCTCATCAGCAGCCTGAAGTCTCATCAACAGCCTGACGTCTCATCAACAGCCTGAAGTCTCATCAACAGCCTGAAGTCTCATCAGCAGCCTGAAGTCTCATCAACAGCCTGAAGTCTCATCAACAGCCTGAAGTCTCATCAACAGCCTGACGTCTCATCAGCAGCCTGAGGTCTCATCAGCAGCCTGACGTCTCATCAACAGCCTGACGTCTCATCAGCAGCCTGAGGTCTCATCAGCAGCCTGACGTCTCATCAGCAGCCTGAGGTCTCATCAGCAGCCTGAGGTCTCATCAACAGCCTGACGTCTCATCAGCAGCCTGACGTCTCATCAACAGCCTGAAGTCTCATCAGCAGCCTGAAGTCTCATCAACAGCCTGACGTCTCATCAACAGCCTGAAGTCTCATCAACAGCCTGAAGTCTCATCAGCAGCCTGAAGTCTCATCAACAGCCTGAAGTCTCATCAACAGCCTGAAGTCTCATCAACAGCCTGACGTCTCATCAGCAGCCTGAGGTCTCATCAGCAGCCTGACGTCTCATCAACAGCCTGACGTCTCATCAGCAGCCTGAGGTCTCATCAGCAGCCTGAGGTCTCATCAGCAGCCTGACGTCTCATCAGCAGCCTGACGTCTCATCAACAGCCTGAAGTCTCATCAGCAGCCTGAAGTCTCATCAGCAGCCTGAAGTCTCATCAACAGCCTGAAGTCTCATCAACAACCTGAAGTCTCATCAACAGCCTGACGTCTCATCAGCAGCCTGAGGTCTCATCAGCAGCCTGACGTCTCATCAACAGCCTGACGTCTCATCAGCAGCCTGAGGTCTCATCAGCAGCCTGAGGTCTCATCAGCAGCCTGACGTCTCATCAGCAGCCTGACGTCTCATCAACAGCCTGAAGTCTCATCAGCAGCCTGAGGTCTCATCAACAGCCTGACGTCTCATCAACAGCCTGACGTCTCATCAGCAGCCTGAGGTCTCATCAACAGCCTGACGTCTCATCAGCAGCCTGAGGTCTCATCAACAGCCTGACGTCTCATCAACAGCCTGACGTCTCATCAGCAGCCTGAGGTCTCATCAGCAGCCTGAGGTCTCATCAACAGCCTGACGTCTCATCAGCAGCCTGACGTCTCATCCACAGCCTGACGTCTCATCAACAGCCTGACGTCTCATCAACAGCCTGACGTCTCATCCGCAGCCTGACGTGCATCCACCTCCTCCTCCTCCTGACAGCTCTTGTCATTTTTGTTTTGTGTTCTGACACATGAAATATCAACATGCTCCATCTGAGACGTCCAAATTCAGACATATTTTGCAGAAACCTAATTTTTTTCTGGGCTGCTAAATTAAAAATGAACAGATGAATCCAAAATAAAATAATTAAATGTGGTGTAATTGTACTTCACGCAGCCACGACTAATTGATTAGAATAAATCCAGCCGATCGTTCCTCCTCCATCTTGATTCTCTTTGATCGTTTCATCCAGACTATCTACACGCTGTTAATCCCGGAGCGGTGAATCGTCTCTGCCCTCGCCGCTGTCATCGCTCGCATCACATTAAACGCCTTTTATTAGCGCGTGAACCAACATTTATACGACCGGCAGACAGACGAGCTCGGACAAAACAAAGACATGATATTAAATCAGGAGAGAACAGAGATGCGCCACGTAATAAGCGCCGAGCATGCTGGGATACACACAGGCTGCTTGTTGTTTTTCTTCTCCTCTGTTTGTTGTTGTCGCCGTCTCCCATGATGCACTGCTTTCTGTTTGTGTTCTGCTGCACGTGACGTTCCGCCTCAGTCACGGCTTCAGTTTCCTCTGAAAACATTTGAGAAACGGAGCCTCTGCCGTTTGATGCTGAAGACGCCGAAGACGAAGATGTCAGAGAGAACAACACACTGTGAAACTACACGAACAAACTCTCTTTGAGGAGACACTGTTTTACTTTGTTTACATGTGGCGGACCCTGCCACCTGTCCAGCCTCAGACAGTGTTCTGGGACCTTGTTGTCCTCTGAGAGCAGCTGGTTTATTCACAGATGGAGAAAAGATTTGATTTATGACTCACTGTTGTTGTAAGTATTAAAATTCTGAGTTTGAATTCCTTCTTCAGATAAATTTACATGCATGTGAAATTCAGAAAAACTAAACATTAACAAATCAGAGTTAAGGTGGAGGAGGAGGAGGTTATTCTGGGTTGGTGCGCGGTGCTGACGGAGGGGGTGGCGGAGGCCGTCTGTTCCCGTCAGGCCCTGAAAAGGAACTGGGGTGTGAAACAGAATTACAGGATCACTTCTACTTATGCATCAATCACAGTAAATGAGTGCGGCGCGGCGTTCAGGCTCGCCGTCGAGGTTCACACACGACAAAGTTTCCATCAGTGACTTTTTATCGTTGGTGAAGAAGAACAACTCTCGACCTGCCGAACGTGTCGAAGTTTGACTTCTTCTGATCTGCTCAGATTATTACTGTCAGTTGTTGCGTATCTCTCTAACAGCCTCCCAGGAGGGCGTGTCACGAGGACATCCATGTTTAATCCAAACCGTTGTGTTTTTCTCACCCTGACCAGAGAACGATCACAGCGACGTGACGAGAGAGAAACACAAACATTCAGCTTCAACTCATCTGTGGTTCTGCAGAAACTACTACAAGTGCTTCGTGAAAGATGCTGAGTTTTAACCATTCAACGATAAATCATCACGGCGATCAGAAGACACACGTTCTTCTTCATGAAATAAAACGACAACAAAGACTGAGAATCGATCATTCATGAAGCCTTTAAACAGAAGTTTAGTCAAGCAGAATATTTTGGAATGAGTGTTCACAGAAGTAGCGTCCTGCTGACTGGTTTGATGAGATGAGTCGCCTGTGTTATCTGGACTGAGATGTATCAGGTCACTGTCTATTTCTGTCACAGAGACCAGAGCTCTACGTCTAGACAGTCACACTGACCCAGCTCCTCCTGCTGCTCCTGCTACTCCTGCTCCTCCTGCTGCTGGACTCAACTGAAACATTAACCTCCTCTCCGCTCAGTCATATGTAGAAGACACAACAAGACGGAAACGGACGGTATCTGGCGTGCTGGGAGTGAGTCCAGAGTCCAGGCTTCTGTATCGAGAGTCAGGTTTTTTTTTTTCTAAATTTAGCAAACTGACTTCTAACATCACAGTTTTGTCTCCATACAGGAAATGAGAGCGGGCGATGAGTCAGTGAGGCAGACGGACCGCAGTTTAATTCATTAGAGCGATGATTAAAAGCTGCATCAGGACTCAGTCGCTCCACTGCACCTTCAGTCGGCAGCACCCGTCAGATCGCACGCAGGCCGACACACATCACGTCGGTTTGATCTCTTCAGTCAAGTTTTCAGCACCTTTATTCAACACGTCGACGCTGTAGTTTCCCTCCAGCATCATTTATATCAGCCTGGTTTAAAGAGTCTGAGTCCAGGTCGATCACGGCGTCCGTGTCGTGGTTTGATTATTCCCTCTTTTAATTTGTAGTTTACTTCCTGTCGTGTGATGTTTCCACTCTTTGTCTGTTTCCTCGCTCTTCTTCTGCGACACCTGCGTCTCATTAGTCAGTCGCTCCCTGTGTTTTCCTGCCGTCGTCCTGTTTTCGTCTTGTGTCACACCTGTTCCCCGGCCCTGTGTTCTCCTCCTGCCTCACCTGTGTGGCTCCCTCGTGTCTCCTCGGTTAGCACAGGGACTACTTTCTGCGCTCATGGATTCATGTTCTGCGGCCAGAGTTTTGTTTGCAAGCTCGCTCTTCGTTCTTCACCTTCTGGCCTCTGTGTCGCTTTACATTTGCTCCATTTTTAGCTTCAGTGATGACTGATGTAAAAACAACAACATCTGTTCTCTGCAAGCTTCACTTTGACTTTGCTTGTCTTCGTTCTGCCAGCGGACTCACCAGGCGGTGTTATGACCCAGAGGAAATGCATGTGCATGTTGTTAACAGTCAACCCACAGGAAAACAAGTTTTGTTTTTCTACTAGATGAGCAAAAATAAGTTACCTGTCAGGAGGCGACTGCACTGGTGTAAGGAAAGTTGTTCCATCTTCTCCCTCAAACAGTCCAAAGGTCATTATTTATTAACTGATTTGTGTCAAGCTTTATTTTGAAAGTCTTAACTGGATGATGCACATTTATTATTCATAGTTTTGAGTTCTGTGCGTCTAAAACTGACATTAGAGCGTCATAGTCTGATGCCTGTCCTCACAGTGTGTCCTCTCAGTGTGTCCTCACAGTGTGTCCTCACAGTGTGTCCTCACAGTGTGTCCTCACAGTGTGTCCTCACTGTGTCCTCACAGTGTGTCCTCTCAGTGTGTCCTCACAGTGTCTCCTCTCAGTGTCTCCTCACAGTGTCTCCTCACAGTGTGTCCTCACAGTGTGTCCTCTCAGTGTGTCCTCACAGTGTGTCCTCTCAGTGTGTCCTCACTGTCTCCTCACAGTGTCTCCTCTCTGTGTCTCCTCACAGTGTGTCCTCACAGTGTGTCCTCTCAGTGTGTCCTCACAGTGTCTCCTCACAGTGTCTCCTCACTGTGTCCTCTCAGTGTCTCCTCACAGTGTCTCCTCACTGTGTCCTCTCAGTGTCTCCTCACAGTGTGTCCTCACAGTGTCTCCTCTCAGTGTGTCCTCACTGTGTCTCCTCACAGTGTCTCCTCTCAGTGTCTCCTCACAGTGTGTCCTCTCTGTGTCTCCTCACAGTGTCTCCTCACAGTGTGTCCTCTCTGTGTCTCCTCACAGTGTCTCCTCACAGTGTGTCCTCACAGTGTGTCCTCACAGTGTGTCCTCTCTGTGTCTCCTCACACTGTCTCCTCTCTGTGTCTCCTCACAGTGTGTCCTCTCAGTGTCTCCTCTCAGTGTCTCCTCACACTGTCTCCTCTCTGTGTCTCCTCACAGTGTGTCCTCTCAGTGTCTCCTCACAGTGTGTCCTCTCAGTGTCTCCTCTCAGTGTCTCCTCACAGTGTGTCCTCTCTGTGTCTCCTCACAGTGTGTCCTCACAGTGTCTCCTCTCTGTGTCTCCTCACAGTGTGTCCTCACAGTGTGTCCTCTCAGTGTGTCCTCTCAGTGTCTCCTCACAGTGTGTCCTCTCAGTGTGTCCTCACAGTGTCTCCTCACAGTGTGTCCTCTCAGTGTCTCCTCTCAGTGTCTCCTCACAGTGTGTCCTCACAGTGTCTCCTCACAGTGTCTCCTCACAGTGTGTCCTCACTGTGTGTCCTCTCAGTGTCTCCTCTCGGTGTCTCCTCACAGTGTGTCCTCTCAGTGTGTCCTCACAGTGTCTCCTCACAGTGTGTCCTCTCTGTGTCTCCTCACAGTGTGTCCTCACTGTCTCCTCACAGTGTCTCCTCTCGGTGTCTCCTCACAGTGTGTCCTCTCAGTGTGTCCTCACAGTGTCTCCTCACAGTGTGTCCTCTCTGTGTCTCCTCACAGTGTGTCCTCACAGTGTCTCCTCTCTGTGTCTCCTCACAGTGTGTCCTCTCTGTGTCTCTTCACAGTGTCTCCTCACAGTGTGTCCTCACAGTGTCTCCTCACAGTGTCTCCTCACAGTGTGTCCTCTCTGTGTCTCTTCACAGTGTCTCCTCACAGTGTGTCCTCTCTGTGTCTCCTCACAGTGTGTCCTCACACTGTCTCCTCTCTGTGTCCTCTCAGTGTGTCCTCACTGTCTCCTCACAGTGTGTCCTCACACTGTCTCCTCTCTGTGTCCTCTCAGTGTGTCCTCACTGTCTCCTCACAGTGTGTCCTCACACTGTCTCCTCTCTGTGTCCTCTCAGTGTGTCCTCACAGTGTCTCCTCTCAGTGTGTCCTCACAGTGTCTCCTCTCAGTGTCTCCTCACAGTGTGTCCTCACAGTGTCTCCTCACAGTGTGTCCTCACAGTGTCTCCTCACAGTGTCTCCTCACAGTGTGTCCTCACAGTGTGTCCTCTCAGTGTGTCCTCACAGTGTCTCCTCACAGTGTGTCCTCTCAGTGTGTCCTCACAGTGTCTCCTCACAGTGTCTCCTCACAGTGTCTCCTCACAGTGTGTCCTCTCGGTGTCTCCTCTCGGTGTCTCCTCACAGTGTGTCCTCTCAGTGTGTCCTCTCAGTGTGTCCTCACAGTGTCTCCTCACAGTGTCTCCTCACAGTGTCTCCTCACAGTGTCTCCTCACAGTGTGTCCTCTCAGTGTGTCCTCTCAGTGTGTCCTCACTGTGTGTCCTCACTGTGTGTCCTCACAGTGTCTCCTCACAGTGTGTCCTCTCAGTGTGTCCTCACAGTGTCTCCTCACAGTGTGTCCTCACAGTGTCTCCTCTCAGTGTGTCCTCTCACTGTGTCCTCACTGTGTCCTCTCAGTGTCTCCTCACAGTGTCTCCTCTCAGTGTGTCCTCACAGTGTGTCCTATCAGTGTCTCCTCACAGTGTGTCCTCACAGTGTGTCCTCTCAGTGTCTCCTCACAGTGTCTCCTCTCAGTGTCTCCTCACAGTGTCTCCTCACAGTGTGTCCTCACAGTGTCTCCTCTCAGTGTCTCCTCACAGTGTGTCCTCTCAGTGTGTCCTCACAGTGTGTCCTCACAGTGTGTCCTCTCAGTGTCTCCTCACAGTGTCTCCTCACAGTGTGTCCTCTCAGTGTCTCCTCACAGTGTCTCCTCACAGTGTGTCCTCTCAGTGTCTCCTCTCAGTGTCTCCTCTCAGTGTGTCCTCTCAGTGTCTCCTCACAGTGTCTCCTCTCAGTGTCTCCTCACAGTGTCTCCTCTCAGTGTGTCCTCACAGTGTCTCCTCACAGTGTCTCCTCACAGTGTGTCCTCACAGTGTCTCCTCTCAGTGTCTCCTCACAGTGTGTCCTCTCAGTGTCTCCTCTCAGTGTCTCCTCTCAGTGTGTCCTCACAGTGTCTCCTCACAGTGTCTCCTCACAGTGTGTCCTCTCAGTGTGTCCTCACAGTGTCTCCTCTCAGTGTGTCCTCACAGTGTCTCCTCACAGTGTGTCCTCACAGTGTGTCCTCTCAGTGTGTCCTCACAGTGTGTCCTCACAGTGTCTCCTCTCAGTGTGTCCTCACAGTGTGTCCTCACAGTGTGTCCTCACAGTGTGTCCTCTCAGTGTCTCCTCACAGTGTCTCCTCACAGTGTCTCCTCTCAGTGTGTCCTCACAGTGTCTCCTCACAGTGTGTCCTCACAGTGTCTCCTCACAGTGTGTCCTCACAGTGTCTCCTCTCAGTGTCTCCTCACAGTGTCTCCTCACAGTGTGTCCTCACTGTGTCTCCTCACAGTGTGTCCTCACAGTGTCTCCTCTCAGTGTCTCCTCACAGTGTGTCCTCACAGTGTGTCCTCACAGTGTCTCCTCTCAGTGTGTCCTCACAGTGTCTCCTCACAGTGTGTCCTCTCAGTGTCTCCTCTCAGTGTCTCCTCTCAGTGTGTCCTCACTGTGTCTCCTCACAGTGTGTCCTCTCAGTGTCTCCTCTCAGTGTCTCCTCACAGTGTCTCCTCACAGTGTCTCCTCTCAGTGTGTCCTCACAGTGTCTCCTCACAGTGTCTCCTCACAGTGTGTCCTCACAGTGTCTCCTCACAGTGTCTCCTCACAGTGTGTCCTCACAGTGTGTCCTCACAGTGTCTCCTCTCAGTGTCTCCTCACAGTGTGTCCTCTCAGTGTGTCCTCTCAGTGTGTCCTCACAGTGTCTCCTCACAGTGTCTCCTCACAGTGTGTCCTCTCAGTGTCTCCTCTCAGTGTCTCCTCACAGTGTGTCCTCACAGTGTCTCCTCACAGTGTGTCCTCTCAGTGTGTCCTCTCAGTGTCTCCTCACAGTGTCTCCTCTCAGTGTCTCCTCACAGTGTCTCCTCTCTGTGTCTCCACACAGTGTGTCCTCTCAGTGTGTCCTCTCTTGAAGACGTCAGGCAGCTGACCGTGTGTCTGGTTGCCTCTCAGCTGCTCTGGCACGTCGCTCGTCGTGCAGCCGAAGCCGTTAATTATTGCAGCCAGTTCACAGTTTTGATAGCAGTGCTTTGGCGCTCTGCGACATCCCAACTGTCAGTTTAATCATAGAGCCGGGTCGACGGCGCCGACCGCGCCGGGATGGGCTCTGCCTCGCCTCATCCCCACGCTGCAAGAAATGTCTGCGGCTGCACCAGCTGAGGCTCAAACCTGAGACTGTAACGCGAGTCACGCTTGTTTATTATTACTGTTGTCGTCTTTATTTGTGCCGCCATCTGAATCTTTGTACTGAAGTTGTATTTTATCTAAATCCAAGAATCAAAAACACTAAAAAATCATGGAAACAATTTGAAATATTTGAACAGCTTTCCTTGTTTTCAGTGAATCAAACTTGTGCAGTGAACAGCAGAGACTCGATGACACTTCCTGTCTTCTCTGTCGTTACCCTCAGCTGTGCTCAGCGGAGTAAAGACGCTGTTAGGACTGTTTCTTGCAGCGTGGAGGAGGTCTGGGCCTCGGGAGCCGACAAGTCGTTTCATCCGGTGGCGTTCAACCTTTGTGCTTCGTGGTTTCCAAAAACAAACCCAGCGCTGTACAGCACGACACGACGAGCAGCGTGACTCATTACCGGCAGCGAACAGCTGAGATGATTGTGTTTGTCTGAAACAAAGCACATCGTTACAGCTGCTGCAGGACGTAATTCATCTTTAGTATAATGTCGTCTTATGAAAGAAGTCACGGATTCAGTGATTTGGATGTTTGCATGCGTCGATTAGCAGCGAGCTAAAACCGGTTTTAACATTTTAATTGATTTATAATTCAGTGGGACGTACAGAGCAGTTCTGAAAGATCGAAGTTCAGTTTTGTAATTCTTAGTTTTCTAGTGACATACAAGCTAAACTCAGTTGTACTTTGTGTTCAGTGCTAATTAACAGATTTAAGCATGCTAACACGTTAATTAAGACGTCGCTGTGGACTCTCAGGGGGAAACGCAGGACGGCAGCGTCAAGAGACAGAAATACATGCAGTCCTATTCCCCAGCTGACGGCTCGGCTCTGCTGCAGAAAGAAGCATCTTCCTGCACGACGATCACCTCTGTGACGCTGCAGGAATATCAGGACTTTAATACAAACCGAGCTAACGACGGGGAGGCGGAGGAACACAGTGAAGGGGCTGGTAGGCTGGAAAACACAGGGACCAGGTCTGAGGCTCATTAGATCAGATACAGGACAGGTGAGGAGGGAAAGTCAGGCTGGTGAGGAGCCGGAGAAAAGGACCAGAACAGAGCAAAAGACACCACGAAACACAGAAAACACAAAGAAAAGGAAACTGAAAAGACGATCTGGAAAGCTTTGTGATCTCTTTGAGCAACAAGCTGCTTGATCTTGTTGGACAATATGTGGAAAAGTGAATTTATAGCTTGTTTCTTCATGAAAATTAAGTCATACGTTGAAGACGAAACAAAAATGGCTCCACACAGCTCGTCCGGCATGATCCGAGTCGTCTGGCGCTCCAAGATCCCAAATTTGATTTGACATAATGTCATTAACATCCTCGACGAATGCTTGAGCTCGTACAAAACCTCTTCAGATGGCGAGCACACGTTCAGCTCAGCAGCTACAGTGAAGGTTGTGGAGGACGGACGGATGGAGACATTATTTTGAACTGTCACAGTTTAAACATCGCTGTTTCTGCTGTGAAGCTCCAGGAAAGCTCGACAGACCTTCACAATGAGCCTGAGCAGATAATAATGGGATGTTTTGAGGTGAACTGCTCCTTTAAGTCTTTGCCTTAAGGAAGATTGTGCTAACTTCTTCCAACCACACTGATCTCCTACAGGTTGGTCTAAAACAGGCGCTGTAATCATTAATCAGCCATTTCCTGCTGCTGCGTCCTTCATTTCAGGTGGTCTCACGTTCAGTTTCACAGCAGGTGATTAACAGCAGGTGATTAACAGCAGGTGATCCAGGTGATTTAATGTCCTGTTTTGTGAGCAGCTGACTGTACAGCATGTCGGTAAGTGTTTCTTCTTCTTCTCCTGCGGCTGCCACTCGAGGTCGACGGGAAAGTAAAAGTACTAAAATAAGCTCAGAACATCGTGTGAGAAATCAGGCGGAGGCTCTTAAATCGCAATGAATCCTGTTTGGTTTTGTAAATTACTGTTGGTGTTCAAAGAGCGCTCGCTGTTCCTGAAGGGTTTTACACCGACACACACACATACACACACACACACACACACAATGAACATTCCCAGTGACACATCAGAAGTGCTGTCTGGATTTCGAAGGCTCATTAATGGTCCATTTCTGTCTGCGCTGATTTGATGTGTGCCACCCGCCGCCGTGCAGCCACAGCAAATACGACATCCTGTCCTGGAGAGGGTCGAAAATAGCGGCTCATTAACTGGCTTCTCCTCCACACACACACACACACACACACACACACACACACACACACACACAGGCTCACATGGTTATTTTAAGAAGTTTCTCAGATCTTTAACACTCTCATGCTCACAGGCACACATGTGTTCATGAACACACCCCAACGATCCGTCTCCACACAGATGTGACTCATCGTTCAGAGGAACCTTGACTTGTCAGTAACCTGACTGTAAACACACACACACACACACACACACACACACACACACACCTGTGCTGACTGAAGAGGCTGTGCTGCTCAGCCTTTAGGTACGTTTGGTGAACGCTGACTGAATCACTCGGATATTTACTGGCTTGTTTGTTTTATGTTGTGTTAAGTCGCACTTGAGTAAAAGTAAAGATATCTTAAAAGTGGAAACCACCCAGACAAACAGCACTCGTGTCAAAGTCTTAAAGATGTGATGTTAAGACAGAACCACAAGCCTTTCCAAGCTTTCCTAGAACCGGTCCCGGCCGACACCGCGGAGGAACAGCACAGCACAGCGAGCGTCCGTCACAGACGTCAAACGAAGGAGATTCCTCTCATTGGTATTAGTGAAGAGAGTTCTTCGTCTGCAGGTCGCGATGATTCACATGGTCTGATGATGTTTAATGTTCTTAGTGAAGACGCACGAGATCCTTCTGTGAAAGGAAGCTGCAGCTTTTCGATCTCCCACACAGAAACGACCACGACACTCGCCAGAACTATCGAGCACCTCCAACGCTGCTGATGACTTCCTGAATCATTTCATAACAAACCGTACAGCTCCATCAGATGAACACGGCCGCCAACAGCTCGCAAACTTAAACATTACTCACGTTCATGTATAAATCTGTACCTACAGATGTTTTCTACAGTAGTCGAGTCTTTAATTCTGGAGTAAATTGTGGGTTCGGCAGCAGGAAGCTGCAGACCGGCAGCGACAGACGGGGACGCTGCCGTCGCTCCGGGAGGCGACATGTTCTGTCAGCCGCGGGGTTCTGAGGGGAAGGAGCTTCAGCGGCGTCAGTGTTTGGGCGAAGCTCCAAAACACACGACATGTGACACAGTGTGTGAACACTCAGCGACACCATACATCAACCTGACAGCATCCAGCCTGGGACCTGACATCTGCTGCTGCTGCCGAGCTCGCAGAGGAGACGGGAGCAGATAAAAGAGACGCAGCACAAGTGTTGGCTCATTTAACGTCTTATAAAATGTTGGAATACGTTACGGGGAAATAAAAAAGGAAAGAAATGATCCAGCTTCGTCTTTCACCATCTTCATTTGATTTAAACTGAACCAATCAGAGCTCAATCAGACACAGCGATTACATGTGGACAGTCCTGCTGTTAAAGCAGCTACCTGCAGGAAACAGGAGGTGAAGCTGGTGCTGATGGACATCGTTATACAGTTTAATAAATCACTCAGGAGCTCGACTCCTCCGGACGGCTCATCCATCCTGAGAGGCCCGCTGTGAGGCGTCTCCGACACGCCTGCGTGAACAATCCATCAAACAAAAGAGAGACTTCAGGTTTACACCGAGTCGAGCCGCTGACATCCGGCCTACTTTCTCCACTTCAGACTTTTACTGGCACCAAAGAGAAAACTTGGATCCAGGTGAGACACTGAACACACACAGAATTAAACATGAGGTGCTTCAAACAGCAGATGAACACAGTCTCACTGCCAACGCCAAGAAACACAGCAGCTCTACGCTTCCTCCTCTGTGTTACCTGCCGCGTGCTGCGCTGTGACTTCAGATCTCTGAGCAGCGTTTCAGACGAGGAAGACGATGTCGACTGGCTCAGATTGTGTTAATTAAAACATTTCTCCTCGATTTTTGTGGTTGAGTAGTCTACGTATGTTAATCACTTAGTTGTTTGTCTGTTTCAAGTGTTTATTGTTCATAATTCTGTCTGTACAGGGTGTTTTATTTTGAAAAGTGACAGCTGTACTACGCCGTTCCGCTGTCTGACTTCCTGTCTGGAAGTCAGGGAAATGGTTGGACATGTCTACAGATGACATCATCATAATCCAGGACGGATAAAAAGATGGAAGTGTGTTGATATGAAATGTAAACGTGAGTTTCGACGAGGACGAACGTGTTTGCTGTCGTGAATCAAACTCAGATTCTCAGGAGTGAGCGTGTCGGTCAAACCTCCCACAGAAAGTGTCTTTGACGGAAACATCGTCAGAGTAAAGAAAGTGGAGACTGCAGAGAAGGATCTGTTCCAAGATAAACTGTAATCATCCGTACGACGGAAAAATCTAATTATGAGTTTCAAGCGAGCGATTCAGTCGTCAGCAAACAGCGACGAGAAACCAAATAAAAGCTCGGAAACAAATTACGACAAAATTAAACTCCGCGTTCAGAATCTGAGCGACGAGAAATGAGTTTGTCAGACGCGAATTAAAAGTTTCTCGTGCATCTTGACTGTCTTCAAGCTCAAGTGGACAATCAGGGGGAACGTTTCTGTCCTGATCAGATTCCAGCTTTCTCTGATTACCAGCGTGATTACAGATGATGAACGCCGCCGCTCCGAGCCAAACAAACCAGAGACCAGCAGCCAAATCCACGACGAGCTGAGCGCAGCAGATTACAGGCAGAGGGGGTGACTGGAGGAAGAGGAGGAGGAGGAAGAGGAGGAGGGAAAAAGAGAAAGAAAGTCCTCTGGATGACTCATCCCCTCGGGCTGCCTCTCAGATATGATGCCAGCTCAGTTGGTTATTTGCAGCAGGCTCAAACCGCCGCGTTACCCTCCAACATGATCATTCCCACAGCCCGGCCTCAGCCTGCGTGACGGCCGACGCCACCCGAGCGCAGCGACATCTCCGCCGCGTCTTTAATCTGTACGGAGGATTAAAAACTTCTATCGCCCTGAACACACCAGGCTGATTTCTGTGTGTGTTCACTGCAGAGCCGCTTGTTTTTGATATGGTTATGTAATGTTTTCGGGCTAGAACGAGTACAGGACATATTTAATGCTGCTCGGCAAAGACACAGATACACAGTTCTGACGACGACGATACAAAGACAGTGTATTTCTGCTGGAATTGATTTTTAATTTGGTGGTTTTACGGTAAAGGAGCAGTCCAGAGGTTTGGAGCGAACATGAGGGACGCTCGGGTCATTCGGCTGAGGTTTGCTGGTTTCAGTATTGAGGACAAACGTTCCCTTCGAGGCCGACACGCTGAGTAATTTATAAATGTTTTTTTTTAATCCACCATCTCTTCACAGGAAATGTAATTGTGATGGCGTGACCAGGCTTTGAAACAGTAATCGAACCGTGATTGTCTGGTAAAAGAAAAATCTTCTTGCTTCATTTTTTTTTCTAGGAAGCTTCGCGGAAATAAGAACAGAGACGTTTGTTTGTTGGTGCGTGGTTCCTCCGGAGGGCCCGGGCTTAAACAAATACCAGAACCACTCTTTAACATAGTTCTGCCTGACTGACTCGGCGGTGTGAACGATCCACATTCAGATCTTTCTGAGTGACACGGTGTTTGTTCCTGCACACAATGATCCTTCTGTCTGCGGAGCGATCGCACAGATTCTCCCTGCTGCAGGCGCGTCATGTGTGGCCTCATCTGTACAGCCCGGTTCCCACGCTGAGGCGTCTGCTGCGAGTCATATGCAGCCATAAAGTGCAGACACACACACACACACACACACACTTGTACACATGCACACAAACACAAATGAGCTCACACACACACTGAGACGTGTAACACACCGCCGGCATGCTGGTGGTGGTGCAGCTCTTCGATGGCGGCATGTGAAGTGCAGGTAAGCGTGGCAGGAGGCTGTTTGTGTGTGTGTGTGTTTGTGTGTGTGTGTGTGTGTGTGTGTGTGTGTGTGTGTGTGTGATAAGGCTCCTGCAGCCTCCCTCATTTCCCAGCCTGCCTCTGATCTGTCAGATAAACCTCAAGTTTAAACCTGCTCAACGTCCAGAGAATCTGCGTCCTTTCATCACACAGAGACCCGGAGACCCGGAGACCCGGAGACGCAGAGCCGAGGTCCGAGTGACGTCCAGGACACACGTGGCCGGGTCGCGTAGAGATCGTGATCACGTTCAGAACTCTCCAGAAATAAGCTGCTGCAAATTAGTGGAAGTCAGAACGCAGCATGTTTCAAACCTTTTCTCCGGAGCTTCACTGCTGCTGCACCGTGAAGTAAAGTACTTTATTTACAGAGATCTGCAACAATGCCTCAAACGGGATTTTAAAAGACAGTGTGATAAAGTTACTGTATGTGTAAAACTGTGATTGGTGCATGAACGCGTATGGCATCAAAATCTGTCATGTGAGAACATAAAAATCAATCCGCAGAGTAAATGTTGGCGACGTTCGTTTCTGCAAACATGGTGCAATAAGCAGCTTATCACCACCCATATTTAGGTTACATAACAGTTATTTTAAACCAAACCGAGATGTTTTCCTGGGCTTAAAGAAGAAGTTTTCCTGCCTAAACATGTTGTTTCCACATGAGGACCTCGGTTTAGGCGCAAAAACCACTCGGCACTGACATGTTGTTAAAACTATCCAGTGGTTTCACGTTTGCAGATGTTGAAACGCCGTCTCGATATCAGTTCAAAAGAACGTCATCTGAACCTCATATTGTAGAAATGTTAATATAAGACGTATGAAAAGCGTATTTCTGGTTCGCAGAAACGTAAAGATGCCGACATTTTCCTCTGCCGACTGGCCCGGAGAGATCCAGTTTTCAGGGTCTTTGAGAGATCCAGATCGATGTGATGTCAGCGCGACTTGATATGGTCAAACCCAGAAATCCTCTGGTTAGCTGTCGCAGAGGTCTGGAAGCAGGATAACAACATTACGAACAGGAATTAAATTCAGGTTCCTCGTGCTGCATCCATCTGTTGATCCTCCTGTCAGATACAATCAGCTGAAGTTCGCCTGGATGTCACATCGCGGAGGAACTGTGTCTCTAAATCTGGAGTTTCTTTATCGTCGACTTTTCCCTACAAACCGAGTTCCCCCGTCAGAATAATGAGGAGGTTTTACTCTGGGATCGTGTTTGACCCAGATTCATCTCAGTCAACACTGAGACAAATAAAACCAGGCCTCTATTCTGTCTGCTCGTCTTTGTTCCACGGCCTGATGAGTGTTAATCCTACAGGGGGATGAAGACAGTCTGTCTGCACTTCCTCTGCCAGGCTCAGTTTCCACACACTTGATTATTTCCCCTCAGTCGGAGTCTGAGCCTGAGTTTCTAACCCCGACAGAAGCGACCGGAGGCAGAGAGAAGCTCGTTTCTGTGTAATTATTAACCATTATTTAACTAGAGGAAGGTGACAGAGCTTTTTCCACTCGTTTTCCACCCACTCCCTCCTTCAGTCATACATTAACACTCGGCAGCGGGCCAGCACAATCAGTTCGCTCTTATTGGACCTGAATTAGACTCAATGAGCAGAAGAGAGGTTGGAAAGACTCATTTAAAGGAGAAGTTCACCCAAAAAAATGTAAATCCAGTCCTCATCTCCTCCTGATGGGAAGTCAGGTGAAGTGTTGTAGTCCACGGAACATTTCTGGAGCTCCGTAGCAAAACGGCGTCGCAGCAATCTGCTAAACAACTGAAGCAGCTGGAGACAAAACATCACATACTGTAGTCTGACTGCAGGACACCAACTGTGGCTCTTTATTCCACGTCCAGTCTGAGAGACGAGCAGACGATGTGCACGGTGTAAAATAATAAAACAATGAAGGAATCACATCATCAGACGCACAACATGTCCTCTGAGAAATGAACGAGTGAGGTTATTACGAGGAATAACTCAAGTGATGCACACAGAAAACTGTGAGTGATGAAGTTTGAACCGTGTGAAGCTGCAGCTGGTGAACGACCTTCGCAGCAGGCGGCTGCAGTCTGGAGACAGGAGGAGGAAATGTTTCTGCACATCTGACGGAGGGAGGAAGAAGAAGAAGAAGAAGAAGAAGAAGAAGAAGAAGAAGAGCAGGAGGTTCAAAACCCACCGAGGACGCTCGTACAGGAAGTATGTGGACCACAGTACCAGATAATGTTCAATAATTTAGCGTATAGATGATGTTCAGTTGCTTTATCGCTCATGATTTAAAAGCTACTGCTGCATTATTAGATGTCCTAGTTCAGTTATAATCTATCATCTTTCAGAGTTGTTTAGCAGACGTCTTTATCGTTTTACATTCGGATGTGATTCACGTTTGACGCTCGTTACTTTTTGTCCGTGTGATAACTGTCTGTTGTTTCTAACCTTCGCTGTCAGAGAAAAAAGAAACAGAACGTCATCGATGAAAACAGCCGAGTCACTTTCTGAAACAGCGACTCAGACTAAAACATCCCGCAGTCTTTGGTAATGACACTGAAGGCTTTTTTAAAAAGGGGAAATTAATTCCAGCTCAGTCATTTTGAAGGTGAACGTCTCAGTGCGCCTGAAAGCAGAACATCAAGGCTTCAGCGTGTCAGCAGGTGATGTATCATTACCTCAATAATTCATCGTTAACTGATCAATTAGTGACTGACTCATGCAGTTTCTGTTGGATGTCTCACATCCTAATGACTCTGATTTGAATGCAGGGGCTTCAAGTAGTGATTCATCCCAGTAAACTCAACCGTGGCTGATCTCAGAGCAGTTGTTCATTATTCACCGTCTGTTTGCTGCTCCGGATGACATCATCGCCGCGGTCTCTGCGGCTCAGTGGAGCGGCGACCTCTGCAAAACCACAGACGTGTAGAAACTTATCGTCTCTTTACTTTCAGTTTTCAGTGCGCTGTGGTGATGACAGACACACGGTGAGGGTGAGGACGGCCTGGTGTCGTCTGCACAAACATGACTGCAGATATCACACTTTCCATCTTGTGAAAAGGCTCAATGCACGAGTTAAAAATCATTTTAAATACGTGTCTCCATGTGAAAAAAGGTTTTTTAATTTTGCATCAATCCTACGATGTGTCCCGTCCAAACTTCCAGTGAAAAGATGATTTTTTTCTTTCTCTCAAACTGCAGAACTGTGTCGACTTTGGCTGCACCACCGTCCACTCAACATCCAGACATGAAAGTCATTAACATATATTATAACGAGAACATGATGTGACAGCAAGGTGCCTTCGACAAACCAATCAGTGGTTTGCAGAACCATTAAGTGTCGACATTTTATCCTGCTGACTGTGCTGCTCTCGGAAATCTTTACCCCGACTCTGCTCGTGCTGTGTGGCTCATAGATAGATAGATAGATAGATAGATAGATAGATAGATAGATAGATAGATAGATATGTGTTATTCATGACAGAAGAAGTTCTGGAAACCTCAAACTGGACAAAAGACAAAAAGAAAGAGAGTCAAGCAGAACCGACATCCTGCTCCTGGCAGGTTGTCACGTCCAGTGGGAACAGATGACGAGAATAAAAGCTCCTGCAGAGCTGAAAACCTTCCCGTGTCCCCCTCCATTATTCAAGGTAAGGCCTTTTTTAGCTCTGCAGCTAGCCGAGGGGCGAAGGCCCGCGAAGGGACGGCAGCTTTGACACACACAGTCGGGCGACGGCTCGGGGAAAGGACACATTCGTCCTTGGCGTGAGCGCTCGCTGTCTTGAAGCTCTGCGCGTGTGGACGGAGGGCGAGCCGTCCCTCATTTCCTGTCATCTCGTCATTGAAACCTCAAATTACGGCACTGTGGAATTGATGAGCTGTCAGGCGCGACCCTGCAGAGCTGTCAGGGGCTGACACCCTGAAATGAACAGGTCCGGGCGAAAATGGCAAACAGCTTAATTTCTGAGGGCACTGCGACATTTTGACGGGCGGCGCTGGCTGACGCTCTGCAGATAATGTATGCAGCCTTTAATGTGAACCCAGAGTCTCACTCCAGATCAATACATTTTACATTGAACTGCTGAGTTGTTAATTGGTTTGAAAGGAACATAAACTTCCTGAAATCAAAAATGACTTTGGTCTCTTTGACTTGATGAAAGTCTGCTTGATATTGTGAAACAGGAAACCTCACATGAAGTTTATTCTTCAGCACATGAACAGAAGTGTGTCAGCTCCTGGACATGAATCACCGGCGTGGTGGGTTGAAGTGAGCATTAATCACGCTGAGACGTGCAGAGACCGAGCGTCACATGTAGAGAGAGAGGGGGTTATTATAATAACGTCCTACAGAGAGCGGGATGATGTACTCTGTTACTCAGACTGCAAACCTGCCGTGTTACCTCATTAGTCAGGGAGTCAATGTTACTTTGGTTCTTCTCTGAGTTAAAGAAAAAAAAAGCACAACGGCTGTTCTGGAGTTCTGGACCAGACGACGTGTCCGTCATGAGTAGACAGAGTCTGCGCAGGTGTTTTTAAGCTCTTCCCAACTGGTTTATGTGTCAGACCTGACCAGCACTGTCGAGCCCTGAACACAAAACAAGGTGTTCTCCTAAACCTGACTGCGATAACGTTAGTAACCGTCCAGAAGTCATGATGTGTGAAACGCTAGTCAACAAGCTTTTAGTTTGAAAATCTGACTGGACTTTGTTTTTGCGCCGAGCTCGACTGTGGAGCCTGTCAGAGACAGTCCGACGCTTCAGGCCACTCCAAGCTGTCGGGCTGCAGATCCTCACGAGCCATCTTGGCTCTGTCGGTCACACGTCAGCACGCAGGAGGAAACAGTCCTCACCTGATAACGAAGGTCAAACCAGCGTGTGTTGATCTGTTAGTTCCTGTCTCTGGTCCAACAGGGGGGGCGAAGAGCAACCGGGTCATGATAATATAATGTGTTTAAGCTGTACTCACCTCAGTACTGAGGGCGCTGTGGGATCGTCTGCAGACGCTTTAATTAAAGTTACACAAAGACAACAGTCGACTTTATGTAGATATCAATCCCAAAGTATCGGTTTTTGCGACCGAGACTCAAAGATTAACCCATCAAATTGTTTCTGTTGGAGCCAATTTGGGAGTTTGTATTGTCAATCATATCTGACAGGTCGGCTCACACACTCAGGTATTTAACACACACACGTGTGTTTGCAGCGTGACGTCAGTGATGTCACAGTTGCACAGCTCAAAAGCTGCATCCTGCATCTACAACTGCAACGAGACGAACGAAGGATAAACTGACGGTACGCAGCTCGGAAGAGTATTAAATGGTTTAATTTACCAATTAGACACGACAGATTATTTGTGTAACACGAATTGTTCTGGTGATGAGCAGCAGCGGATCAGAACTCGTACAGATTACTGCGTAAAGACGTTTATCCTTCATTTGTCTTGTTCTGGTGTTTACTCAGTCGGAGCCTGTTTGGGTCTGTGTATCCAAACATGACGGGGCTGAATGGTTTGGACTGAGATCGAGTTTCCTTCATGGTGTCAAGAATCACGAGGAAGAAGCATTCAGCGTTCCAATGCACCATGTCAATGTGATCAGTCTTGTTGCTGTCGGGTCGAACAGCTCAGAATCTTTTCAGGAAAAATCTCGTTTAGTTTTGACGAGCGCTCTCGTTCTTCAGAGGTGGATGTCGTTCCTCTGCCGACTCAAACGGCGCTTGCTTGTTAAAAAGCGTCAGACGGGAGCTGCAGACGCGTTGGCTGTCGGCTGATGCTCGCTGACGTTCAGCCTCATCTGTACGCCGCTCCTCATCCTCCTGGAGCGGCTCTCCTTCTGAAGCTCCGACTCCAGCTGGGAACTGCAGCTTTACAAATTTCAATTCCCCCCCTCTATCAGTTGTGATGCCCTACTTATAAGGACAAATAAAGGGCATGTTGAATAATAGCCGGCTCTCGCTCTCGCTGGTGCTTGATAGCGTTTCAGTGCGGTTCAGTTTTGAGGGGAAGGATTTCAGTAATTCTCCTTTCTTGGGAATCAGCAGGAAAAAAAAAAAGGAAGCTACAGTGGAGACACGGCAGGCGAAAGGAGGGTAAAAATAGACTGAATAGCAATGAGGCAACTTTCCTCCAGCCTGGAGCCATGCGTGAGTCAAAGTGGGGGGTTGCTGCTCCTCATAAGGTCCTCTCGCAGCTCCTCACGGTTTAGGAGGGAATCATTTTACCCGATCTAATCCGAGTCCATCGAGGTCTGACAGGCCTCGGCCTCCGCTTCCCTCGGATGAGGGAAAAAGTGGGACAAGACGCTGGCTGTCAGCGGGGGATGGTGGGGCTGCACATTCCCCTTCTCCACTATTCCGTCTACATTTTGGGCATTTTGACGACACTCTGAATTAATCTGAATTAATCTCGCTTTAACCAGAGTCCCCCGGGCACGACGGCGAGAAGACGTGTGGAGGATGATTGTACGAAACACTTCTGGGGAGGCTCTCCTTTCATGATTAATCTGAGGTTTACTGTTTGTGATTAACATTTGAAGGCCTGCGAGCCTCAGATTAGATTCACCATCCAGTTTTTATCAGCCAGAATATCATTTACATTTCAGCTGGTGCGCTGACGTCCTTAACGAGGGCGACTTACACCGAGGGCGACAGCAGAACCAACCCTCAGATACAGATGAACAACATTTAAATCAGAAGTCGTGCAGCTAATAAAACACATTTTACTGCAGACAAAGTCGACCGACGGCAGAAAGGTGTGCATACGTTTATCTAATCAATAGTGTTTTATGGATATCTGTATTTCAAAACCCTCTGATGTTTAAGCTCTCCACCTCCTGATATTAAAAGTCATAAATGATGTGACGTGTTTTGTAGAGATTGTCAACATGTACGACGAACAGAAGTGAACGTGCCACCAGTTTATCTGGCTGCTAACACCGTGTGGAAAAAGGAAAATGTAATAATAATGTTCATACACCAGAAAATATGATCCAGTCAGTAGAGAAGAGTGATGATGAATATGCTTCTCGAGTGAGGAGACGGCCCTCTGCGGCGTTTCCTGAAATCTTTCTCGAGTCAGTAAATGTAAACAGACAAACAGAGAGAAGCTTGACTGGGACAAATTAAGATCTGGAGTTCCTGGTCGGTCTTGACTAAAAGCTAAAGATAACGTCAGCATACCAGGAGGATCGGCCTCGACATGTCACAACATATCACAGCTGTGTGATAAGAAACGTCACCACATCTTGTTTGTTTTGGGCCCTTTGGATGTGGAGCTGGTCCGGTACCAACAGCACTCTGACATCAGAACTCACATGAATATAGTGAGGAGAGGATGCATTTGTCAAATGTAGACACATCGCTAAAGTTCAACTGCTCACGTTGTTTGAAAAAATCTCTCTAGCTTCAATGCTAACGGCTGCTACAGGAGAAGCTCGTCCTGCTTCGCCTGCATCTGTTTCTACACCTGTGAACATAAAAAACATTTAAGACGACAATCAAACTGCTGTGGAATTATCGGACGCTGCTTTTTGTTTTCAGCTTTAACGAAGCGTCGCTCACGTTCCCCTGCTGCAGGTCTTTGTGCCGAGGCTAACGCGAAGAACCTCACTGTCCCGAAACACCGGCAGGAAAACTAATCATTTCTA
This sequence comes from Diplodus puntazzo, assembly GCA_963678695.2. Lineage (NCBI taxonomy): Eukaryota > Metazoa > Chordata > Actinopteri > Spariformes > Sparidae > Diplodus > Diplodus puntazzo. The sequence continues at coordinate 2,330,396 of OZ023166.1, forward strand.
GACTCTAACCAACATGAGTCAATGTGTGTGTGTGTGTGTGTGTGTGTGTGTGTGTGTGAGGGAGTGTTGCAGCTTTGCGGGACAATGAGTTGATGACTCATTTTGCTGCTACACCAGCTGATGCCGGCTTGTTTGCCTGATGCAGTCGGTCCTGTTATAAAACAGCAGCTCGGCCTCGCAGCTTCACACCTCACACATCACCTGACAGACGGCGGAGACGCCCGACAGCTGTTCCACACGGGAAGCTTTATTATTTATTACGATGTGAGTCAATAATCTGAATAATTGTCCAGTTTCAGTTACGTGGAGGACAAACGTTAGAATCTGTTCATTAAAGTTACTCCTGTGATTTAGAAACTAGTTTTTGATTTATTACTTTAGCAAGTTTTTTTTTTTTTTAATCTGCAGCCTCTAAAGTTCAAATTAGTTTAATACACTCTGACGACTTGTGTGAGGTTACAGAGACGAAGTTATCACTGTCTAGGACACTTTCTACATCCTGTGATTTAGACACTTTTTCAGAATTCACAATTCAGAAACAGTTTGTTTTTTTTTAAAGAAGAACCAAACTGGTCCGTCCTCATCAGAAAAACGACCTCATAGATCGACTACAAAGCAGCTTTGTCACGGTTCAATTTGTGATTTTGTAATTTCCTGTTTTATTTTGAAGTTTTGCCTTTCATTTCCTCCTTTTGTGTGATTTCCCGCCTCTTTTCCGTGTTCACTTGTGTCTGGTTAGGGAATTCGCTCTTGTTTAAATATCGTCTGTTTTGTTCCGTGTCTTTCCGCGTCTCCTCGTTACTGATCTGTGTTTTGTTCAGTTTTTGTGTTTTACATTTGGGTGCTCGCTGTTTTACCACAAGCTAATTATGACACTTATTTATGTTTGTTGTTAGCTGGCGACCTTTAGTGGCCATAATACTTATAACAGCAGCAAAAGAGGAAGTCAGGTGACATCGAACAGCCGAGTCTTCAAGATGTAACGTTAGCAGTTAACGTCTCTGCTAACCACACACACGTCTGTTAAGGACACGTCAGCACCAACACAGGTGTTTTTAAAAACACCTGTGTTGGTGCTGACTTGGGCCTGAAGCTCCGCCCATCACAGGTACGCTGCAGCGGCCGTGTTGTTTCAGTGACAAGTGTCGTCAGAGATATCGTCCTCTGTGTCCCACACATTCTTATCATAATCTGGTGCCTACATAATGTAGGGCCACATTACCCAGAATGCAACACTGCCACAGAAAGTTTGATCAGAAACGGCCAAGTTTTCCACAATCGTCCCAATATCGACAGTACTGAGTCGGGCGTTGGCTCGTCGCCCAGCTGTTGCCACAGAGTGGGAAGGTGTTGGTCACAAGGATCATAGACCGGATCAGAACCAACACACCCTGTGTGTGTGTGTGTGTGTGTGTGTGTGTTTGTGTGTGTGTGTGTGTGTGTGTGTGTGTGTGTGCGCTTTAACATCATATGTTGGTGAAAAGTCATGATAGAAAAAAAGGAGAGCAACATGAAATGGATGAGGAGGGAAACAATCTCAAGGAGGGGAGAAATGTTTGGGGCAGGAGGAGGAGGAGGATGGAGGAAGAGGAGGAGGGGGAGGAGGAAGAGGAGGAGGAGGAAGAGGAGGAGGAGGAAGAAGAGGAGGATGGAGGAAGAGGAGGAGGAGGAAGAGGAGGAGGAGGAAGAAGAGGAGGATGGAGGAAGAGGAGAAGGAGGAGGAGGAGGAGGAAGAGGAGGAGGAGGAGGAGGAAGAGGAGAAGGAGGAGGAGGAAAAGGAGGAGGAGGAAGAGGAGGAGGAGGAGGAGGAGGAAGAGGAGAAGGAGGAGGAGGAGGAAGAGGAGGAGGAGGAGGAGGAAGAGGAGAAGGAGGAGGAGGAAAAGGAGGAGAAGGAGGGAGGAAGAGGAGGAGAGCGTGGGACGATAAAGACGGGAGAGAGGGAGCACACACGCACGCACACGCACGCACTCAAACACAGATGCAGAGGTGACTGTGACGTCAGACCGGAGCCCAGCTCACTCGCTCGCGCCGCCGTGCCTCTCGCTGACCAGCCTCGCGCTCTCTGCACATCCTCTCCACGCGGCTGCTGCTGCTGCTGCTGCTGCACGCCCTTTTAAACACCGAGGAGGAGGAGGAGGAGGAGGAGGAGAGGGGGGGAACCGGGAGGACTCACGCGGAGAGACGGGCTCACCGGAGGAGGAGGAGGAGCTGGTGGAGGAGGAGGAGGAGGAGGAAGGAGGCTGCGCTCTGATCCTCGCGCGCTGCACGGGGACACACGGGACATCATTTTTTGGACACTCTCCATGGAGACGGGTCGCTCTCTCCGCGCGCGGTCTCCTCCGCACAGACGAGGATTGTGACGGAGGACGGTTGTGTGTCTTGGCATCGCCCCCCCCTCCACCCTCCACCCTCCCTCCACCCACTCACCAGCCAGGTGTTGCATTCAAGCGCGAGCCCCTCGTGTGGATGGAGAGGCGCGAGAAGGAGGGCTGAGCTCGAGCACTCGACACTGACAGTGTCTGCGGAGCCTCTTGAGCAACAACAAGTTGACGATCGTGCGCGTCCTCTCTGGTTCCGGAGCTCTGCGGGTCTCACACACGGATTGTACTGACAGATTCTTTGTTTCCTGACCTCACTGGATCACCGGATCACCGGATCACTGGATTTGTCTTTTTTTTTTTTTGGCACATTTTTTTTTTTTTTTTTAACGAACGAAACAGAAAACACGTTTTTGTTTCTTCTCTCTCCTGCAGCGCGCGCGAATAAGAAGCAGAATGACAGAGTGAGCGGAACCAGCGGTGCCAACGACGCATGATCCATTTGTCTGGTTCCGTCCTCAGATTTCCTCCACAGCTGCTGTCTGACACCGTCTGTCTGCTGGGTTTTCCCCCGACCCCGGCTCTCCGTGCCGCCGCGGCACCCTGATGGTGCGGACGGTCGGCGCACGGTGGCTGGAACACGCCGCCCGGTGCTCGGTGACGATGCTGATGATGAAGACGAAGGCGCGCGGTTAATCCAGAAGATGCTTTTCCACTCGAGTCGGATTTATGTGCTGTTTCTTCAGTGGGATCGTTCGCGTGACGATGACCTCCAACCGCGCTTTACCCCGTGCCGTGCTCGCCGCGCCCCCGGTTCGATGCGCACGAGAGGACGTCGTCTCCCCAAAATCGCTGAGCTAACTCACAACCGGGCAGACAGCGACCACTAACCGAACCGACCGATAGGAGGAGAGAACAGTAGCGACCGCAGCAGCAGCGGCAACAAGCGGCAGCAAGTGATGGAGCTGTCCGAGGTCCGGTGCTCCAGCGCGAGCGAGGAGCTGTACACCATCAACAAGACCCCGAGCAGCAACAACAGCAACAGCAGCGGCAGCGGCAGCGGCAGCGCGCGACCCAAGCGGCTGCTGTGGCAGGACGCGGTGCGGCACATCACCGAGCAGCGGTTCATCCACGAGCAGGGCGGGGGAGGCGGAGGAGGGGTGAAGGGCATCGGGCCGGACGAGCCCTACGATCCGAGCCAGGACGCGCGGAAGCAGTCGGCGGGGCGGACGTCGGTGGGAGACCGGCACAACAACGGCGGGACCAAAGTGTTCCCGGAGCGCGCCAGCAGCGACCTGGGCTTCCTGCAGATCGACTGCGCGCCCAGCAACTCCGACTTCTTCCTGAACTGGGGCTACACGTACCGGGGCGTCATCTTCCCCACGCTGCGCAACGCCTTCAAGTCCCGCGACCTCGAGCGGCTCTACCAGCGGTACTTTCTGGGCCAGAGGCGCAAGTCGGTGGTGGTGATGAACATCCTGGACGTGGTGACCAAGCTCACCCTGCTGGTGCTGCACCTCACCCTGGCCTCCTCCCCGATGGACCCGATCAAAGGGACGCTGCTGGGCTTCTTCACGGGCATCGAGGTCGTCATTTGTGCCTTAGTGGTGGTGCGGAAGGACACCACGTCGCACAGCTACCTGCAGTACAGCGGCGTGGTCACCTGGGTGGCCATGGCCACGCAGATCCTGGCTGCCGGGCTGGGCTACGGGCTGCTGGGGGACGGGGTGGGGTACGTGCTCTTCACCCTGTTCGCCACCTACAGCATGCTGCCGCTGCCGCTCACCTGGGCCATCCTGGCCGGCCTGTTCACCTCGGGGCTCCACATCCTGGTCCAGCTGCTCATCTCCCAGAATGCACAGCTCTCTACCAACCAGGTAAGATCTCACCTGGCCTCCTCCTCCTTCCTCCCTGCACCATCCCCTAATCCTTCTCCTTGATTCTCCTCCTCTTCTTCCTCCTCCATCTCCCTCCTCCTCCCACTAATCCTAATCCACTTCTCCTCACCTCCTTTTGTCCATTTCCAATCCTTACATTTCTCCATCTTATTTCCTCCTTCCTTCCTTCCTAAGCCTCCTCCTCCTCCTCTTCCTACTCTCCTCCTTCTCTTCAGCTCCTCCTTTCATAAACTTCCAGACTTGTTGAAGATGTCTGACGAGCTGTTGGTGTTTCTGCCTCGTCTCTGCTGGTTCTGATCCTAAACAGTCAATCTGTTCAGCATCTGTATCTGCAGCTGACATCATGTCAGTGGGTCGGCCCGTGTTGTTGTTGTTGTGTTGTTGTTGTGTTGTTGTTGTTGTGTTGGAGTGTGTTAGAGCCGTGTGTGTCTCTGAGTCGTCGGGTCTTGGATGTGTTGTCACGAGAGGTTTCAGGTTTCAGAGTGCAGCGAGGCAGTTTGTCTGCGACACCGGCCTGATCCGACTGCTGCTGAGGTTTCAGCACCAGGAGCTGTCCAACACACACACACACACACACACACACACACACACACACACACACACACACACACACACACACCCCAACAGAGGAATGTACTGCATCTCCAAACAGGTCCAGCTCCCCCTACTGGTCCTTATTATAATCACCCATCAGATTTCTTCCTTCCTTTCTTCTTGTGTTATTCATTACGTTCAAATTAAAGCACCCAGGAGATTTTTTATTGGACACCGTGGACTTTTCTTCCAGTCGGTCTCATGACGTCAGTCCACATGATGGCTGAGGACAAAGAGGCCCGTCGTTAAAGTCTTTACCTCTTGAGCTTTGTGGTTAAAATGAGCTCGACCTGCCCGTCTGATACGGATGTGAACGTCTTTAAAGATGACCGTCGCAGAGTTTAGATGCGTCCGTGGATATTTCACTGTAAGACAAACAAAATAAATCAGGTTATATATCAGACAACATGTATGTCGATACTGAACAATACATCAGTCCGGCTCTGTCAGTGTTTTACAGACTCGTCACTGAGCTACAGGATCGATTATTATTAAGATCACTACACTTTCAGATCTCATGTAATTCAACACAAGTGCTTTTGTGATCAGATCCTGCAGGATGAAGTGTGTTGATGTTTTATGTCTCTTGTTGGTTTAAAACGAGTGTTTTCTCCTGAGAGGATGGAGGTCAAACTGCTGCAGGTGAAGAGAACTGAGGTGGATTATTCAATACACGACAGCCTGAAGGTGTTTATTCTTCTTCTGTAAAGAAATCTCTCTTTTTACGTTGAACGCAGCGTTTATTCTCTCACATGAGTGTTTTAAACAACCTGCAGAGCGAAGGTCGTCACGCCGGCAGTCAGATGTGAATTATATTTCCGGTGTTTTCCAGAGAGCGGTTAACGTCGTGAGAGGAGCAGCGACAAGAAGCTGTCGGGATAATTTATACTCGGCTGGTGTCATAACACAGAGGGCGGTCGGTGATTAATGGGGTATAAATCTGGACGGTACAGACACGTGAAATGTACGAGAACAAAAGGAACACAAGCTGAACAAAAACACACGGCGCAGCAACAAATCACAGTGTGAACATGTGGCTTCGAACCTTCGCGTGACATCATCCTGGAGCTGTTCAATACTTTCATTCACAGAGTATCAATATATTTATTGATATGCCGATCATCTCAAAACGATGCTTTCAATGTTCCTTAAAGGTGATCAATCATACGGCGGCATGTCACCAGAGTAACTGCTCACTGCTGCTAACGCTAGTCTTTTTAATCATCCTGGATACTGTTTGTTTGTTAGCTCAGTTAGCGTGCAGTTAGCTGGGAGAAAGAGGCTAGCTGGTTAGCATCCTAACTTCACAAACTTCACAAAAGTGTATCAGACGTCAGCAGCACACTGACCCGGTTTCCCTAAAGAAACTTGTGTTTTTGTTCCGTATTTCATCTCACGTTGAACGTTTTCATGTCCAGGTTGTCAGATTCTGTCGTCGACGCCACAGTGATGTCATCGCTGTGTGTCCTTCATGTTTAACACTCTCGTCAGACACGAGGAGCTGCTGCGTTCGACTGTTGGGCCTTTATGATAAATATATATCGTGTCTTTGTACATTTTAGTCGACCAAACAATGAGGTAAAGTAAGAAAAACGACGATGGATTCAGTCAGCTGTTAAAGAATGAACTCCACACAGACTGAGCGTATTGTGACTGTTCTGACTGTTGAGTCTGGCGTGTACGTTATGATACAGATGACGGCAGCTGTCTCACCACGTCGTCCTTCACAGACCAGCGACTCGAGGTCGTTCTCAAAGAGGATTTGGTTCGTCTTCATCGTGCTTGTTGACGCAGCTCACAGTCATACAGTTCATGTTCAGACGAGAAGGAAACTCCTAAAACACTCCGGACACAAACACACTGAGCGTGCTCGGTGCGACTCGGATCTAATGTGTGCTGGATGAACAGAACCTCGTCCCGCTGTCGGTCTGAGTCCCGTCTCTGTCTCAGCTGACGCTGCGTGGCCGTGTCGATGGCTGTATGTGATGCAGCTGACTGGACGCTGCTGCACTGCGTGTCTCTTGTTGTGTAGCTCAGGGGGGATTTCCCAGCTCCCCCTCTGTCGCGTGGTTCAGCTGTGTCAGTCCGCTGGGAGCCGGCGACCCGGCCAGCCTCTCAGAGGAGAGGTCGCGGGTCGACGCCGCTGTTGGATTGGAGAGCCTGACGCTTTCTGCTTTGTGGCGGGTGATTGCAGTGCTTTATGATTTGAGCAGATCAATAAAACATCTGCTCTCTGATGGATGAAACACGAGAGCAGTTCAGACGGTTTCAGTCCTTAAAAGCTTTTTTTCAAATGACAGCGAGCTTTGGTCTGAAGTCGTTTTGGCTCGGTGATGGGTGACTCACGGGATGGTGAGTGAGAGGACAAACATGAAGACAACACGCTCTTTAAACACGACCTCGTGTGTGTTCGTGTGCAGATTTCTTTGCAGGTTGGATGGTTTTGTAATCTGAATCCAAATCTACTCTGCGAGCTTCAAACCTCGGACTTTGCTCCCAGTAGTTGGACAGAAGAAACCAACAAACCAAATTTCTCTGTTTTGTTGTTTTATTGTTTTGTGCCGAACTCGAACCTGTGCAAAGCTTCCAGGATGAATTCAGAAACCTGCTGACAAATCCAGCAGCGACAGTCTAACGATGGCAGAGCCGTCGTCCACTCTGGACAGCCTGTGTTAGTCGCAGCTCTGACTTCGAGGTGGTAACAACATTAAAAACTGGAGATTGTCTTGCGAGGGGATCAAACCAGGTCACCCGTCAGCATCTTTGTGACGTCTTTGTGGTCACGTTGGTCTAGACTTCTAAATTAAAGCCTCTCTAGTCCAAAAATACATTTTCTGACCTCTAAATCACCAAATGTGAGTCCAACCTGAAGAGATCTGACTGTTCATCCTGCACATTCTTACCAACATGTTCCTCTGGAGGATTTCTGTGTTTACACGCTGACGGATCCGGGACTTTATGTTGTGATAATTACAGTACGATTTCTCTTAAATCTCTGATATGCAGCAGTGTCAAGAGTCGGTTAATTAGCTCTTCTCGCGCTGCGATAAGTCTGACTTTGTGTCATTACTGTAAGTATCTCTCTAACTCTGTGGGTGGGTGGGATTATTTAAGCATCGCGTGTTTATATTTGTCGACTGGAAAAAGCTTTGAGATCAGCGACTTACATGTTCCTCGTTAATGCGGCTGCGGCGACACGCGAGCTGCGGCGCGTTCGGCCGGACGGACGCGGCGGGCGGAGCGAGGATTAGGACGGCTCATACTTCACTCCTGAGGTTAGGAAGACTGCGCTCGCTGTGAAATTAAACATCCTCGAGTCAAGCGGCGCTAATCTGCCCTTATTAATGGTGTTTGCTTAAGGACGCGGTGAACATATAATATACATATTAACTGCAGAGAGGAGAGACGGGGAGCGGAGGACGCCGATTGTCAGTTTAATTAAAGAGGGATTTATCAAACGTCTCACAAAGTCAAACAGAGGCTGGAAATGTTCCTGCTGCAGAGCAGAACGACTGGAGACTGTTCCTGAACGTTACGTATGTCTTCATGTCAACACAGAGAGACCCACAAACATCACATCATAATAACAACGCAACATAAAAACTACGCAAAAAATGTTCTGCAGCCACGACGGAGTTTCCTCGACGGAGAGGAAGACGTGATGAGCTGAAACAAAATGTCTGCTTTGTCTTAATGAGCCGTGACTGAAACGCGCCATGTTTGCTTCTAGTCTGTCAGTCCAGATATAAACTTGAACTCATCAAGTAGAGCGCATACCTCCGCTAGGACCTGACACACCTCGTGGCCACCAGCCACCGAAATACGACGATTATGTCGAACTTGTTGCCTCTTTTTCCAGATCAACACCAAAATGTTAACGGGGTCTTATTCTGGGTCGAGACCCGTCCTCTGTTGTGGAAATCGGTGTTTTTGTGTAATCCTGCTGACAGACCAACCAACAAATGGACACAGGCCAGAACAGAACCTCTTCAGGGGAGGTAACGATAATTCCCTGTGATTGATTGACGCGTCCTGGACCCACACAGAGTCGGTGACATCAATACGGCTTCAAGGTTAAAAGGTTTTGGTTGGAAAGATACGGACAGAATTTATAATTCAGCTGAAAGGAAAACAGTGAGCTGTAGTGAAGGCAGACGGAGAGACGACCTGCGGCTTCACGTTACCTGACATTCTGTCGACTAAACGTTCTGAGTTTCCGTCGACTAAAGCGGGATAAAGCTACGAATGCTAAAAATGTTCCTGAAACTAATAAACATCACTGCTTCAGTTGTGCTGTCAGATTTGTCTGTAGGTGAACTGCCTTCATGATAAAAGTGAAGATGGTTTATTTCATTTTAAACAAGCGTCATTTCCCTTTTAAAGATGTGTATTTTCTGCCCTCACAGCTGCAGAGACGTTGCGCGCTGTGTTTCGTCCCTCTCGTCTCTGAGCCTGATTGTTCCTGTCAGACTCAGAATAGCCTCCATCGATCCGGCTCCGTCTCTTTACAGCCCCCCCGTGCCCCCGCTGGCCCCACATCCTTTGTCTCCGGCCCGCAGAAGGTCCTCGGTATTGGCCGTTGCATTTTCCTTCAGGCCCGTCGCACCAGTCCGATCACGTCCCATCCTCTCGCTCTCTGAACAATAAGCTCATATTGACCCGCTGTTTTTTCCCCCCTCCTCCTGTAAAGAGTCAGAATGGACCTGGTTCTTGTCCTCCGGTCGCAGCTGTATTGATGGCTGCCTTTGTGCAGGAGCCATTTAGCCTTTTATACTCGCTGTTAAATGAACAGCGACGTCAGTAAATAACAGATCAGGTTGTTCTGGGCTGAGGGGGGGAGTGTGTGTGTGTGTATGATAATGTGTGTGTTTTGGTGTTAGGGGAGTGTTGCTAAGAGCGTTATAAAAACCATCAATAGCACTGTATCTCCTTCCCTCTGTCACACACACACACACACACACACACACACACACACACACAGCAGGAGCTTCACGCTCGCCGATTAGCCGTTCTTCAGGCTCACCGCTGTTTCCTCTTTCAAGGTCAAACTCGGCTTACCTGGAGCGCCGGCTGCAGCGAGGAGATAGAGGAGGAAGGAGACTATTAAAAGACCAAATGTGTACATCATGAGCAGAATGCAGGCACGCAGGTTCAGCCTGGAAATACATTTTGTGTGTCTCAACGTTCAAAAGGCTTCGCTGTTTGCTCACATCGCTGCCAGCCAATCACAATCAACCCATTGTTGCTCGTGTGCGGAGACGTCGGCATTCATGTCAGAAAGGACGGTCATCACCAATCTGTCACGATTTCTATTCTATATCGAGATTCTCCCAGTGTTTCTCTCCTTCTTCTGCACAGCTAGCTTAGCATTAGCCTGCAGCTGAACACATGTTTGAACACGATCAGCTGACCGGTTTAATTTCTTTTTTCATCGATTTGTTTGTGAAGAGGGTTCACTCGAGGACAGATCTGAGAAACCGAACTTCTTAAAGAAAAAACTGAATTTCTCTCTTGTGTTGTTTATTGTTCTGAGGCTGGTTCTGAACCCAAACCTGCAAAAACTCACCAGGAAGAAAATGTATGTGACCATTTTCAGGCCATAAAAGATCTGCTGGTCTTTACAAATCCAGAGGTGATCTGAGCCGTCAGTGGTGTCTCCGATAAGGAATGTAGCTGTTCCTTAATTATTATCCATGTTTGTGATCTCGTCCTGTTTCTGACTTAATCCTCTCGTCTTCTGGACCCTCAGAAACAGTTCTTGGATGCTTTTGGGGTTTTTTCCAGCACAAGCTCCACCATATTCCTAATTTCCGTCGCTAATTGACGTAAAACTCAACGCTACAGACACCAGATCTAAGATCTCTGAAAAAACAGGTTGATTTATCTGGCGGTTGTAGGCTTAATCAGCATCGTGTGAACAAAAAATGGTATTTCTGATTCACAGCTGCGTCTGCATGTGTGAATAAATCACAGGTTTCATTCACAGGCAGTGATTGTATGTTTCCGTGTGCTGGATGGCTCAAGGGAAGGTTTCCTCTGGCCTCCGTCCAGCTGATCTGATCCACACCAGGAACCTGTCATCATTAATCATTTGTTCAAACACTTAATATGACCTCTGCTGCCGTTAGTGCTCATGCATCGAGGCATGTGACTGAAACAGCTGAGTGCGTTTACATCCCGCCTCCAACCAAAGGTCACATGGAGCTTCCTCTCTCGTAACCATGTTTCTCTCTCCTGAATGGATCCGTTGTATCTGATCAGACTTCAACCAAAACTAACAAACAGTCTCACGCCGAGCTTAATTTCAGGCTTTTCTACAGTTTTCAATCTATCATAAGCTCAGACAGGAAGTCCTCAAAGTGCTGAGGAAAATGTAGAACATTTTAATATCTACAATTCAACTAAATCTATTTGTGAGGCCCAGTTCTGTTCTGTTGGATATGTTGGATTATCCTGATTAAACCTTAAAACCATACTAATTGTCTGTAAGCTTAATATCATACAGGCTCACAACCACGTGATTGAAATGTGCTGGTCTCTGTAAGAAAAATGCCAAAACTTTGTTAAAAACATTTAGAAAATTCCAAATGAAACAACTGTTAGCATGCTAACCCACTAGCCTGTTGTGTACCGTGACACCAGTTTGTACCTCAGGAGGTGAAAGTCTGACGTCAACAACGACAGAGTAAAATCACAACATGTCAAAACAAAGTACATTATTTTTCACCGTCTCGTTTCTGTCTTGTCCTGAACTAAGACAGGCTGAAGTGCGTCGATAACTCATAAAAACCAACCAGGTCATTAAAACTCGCTACAAACGGTGTTGGTTCGTCTCAACGGTCATTTCTGGTTCGACCCAATAAATCCTCAGTTCACAGTAACATGATGTTTTCTCATCCCCGGAGTCGTAGTCAGAGCCGCTGTAAATCGCCTCTGTATTGTCTCCCCTGTCTCAGAAAGCCTTATAGCTCCACGGCTAACTGAGCTACTTGCTAAAGGCAGCGGTGGCTGTAGACTGAAAGATTTGTTCAGTTTCATGGGAGGAAAACAAAACACAGAAGACTGGACTGGATTTGTTCAGGTCTTTGTTTGACTGTTGCCTTCAGCCTGTGATCACTTGTCGCCAGGCAGAGTTCGTGAGCGCTACGACACTGAAAGGCAGCCATGTTGATCCTGACCCACTTTCTAATCCGAAGTCGTCGTGACCTTTAAAGTCCGGTTGTCATTCACTCCGCTGCCCAGCGTCTTCACACTGACTCAGCCTGATGGGAGGAGGGAGACGGGACGGGGGAGGCGACTCCCCTCCTTCCTCCACCCTCAACCTCTTTCTCACCCTTCTCCTCTTCAACCTTTATCTCGCCGGTTTCATGCGATTGATCTTGGACAATCTTGCTGTTACCAGACACTGCACTCAGCCCCTCTTAATATTTAATGAAGGATCAGGGCCATCAGCGCCGGCTTTTTGAGCTTTTAATGGAGAGTTTTCCAGCCACATTTGTGCGCTGTGACCTCTGAGGCATTTCCCCAAAATTGCAGCAGACGTGAAAAAGCTTTTTACCATCCTCCATTCTCCTTCGTCTGTCATGAATGAAACCCCATAATCAGGACATAAATACGATTCATCCATTTAGAAAGCAGCAGGCGCTATCAGAGTTTAACCACCCGAACATGATTGATGCTTCCGAATGGTTAAAAGTGCGTTTTAAACATTTGGCGCTGTCGTAAAAGCTTCCTCCAAATACAGATGAATAGTATGTGTGAGCGTATCTGTGGTTTGCAGAACGTGGATAGGTTAAAATCAGTATTTCTGTTGAGCTTAATGTCATCACCGCTGTGGAAATATACATTATCATGACTGTTGTGTAGCAATGGCAATTTTATTTCCCGTAATTATCAGGTGAGTGAAGTCTCTGCTGTTCTTCTTCTTGCAGGTAAATGATGTTCCCAGGTGTTGTATCCGGATTTCTTTGGTTACCTCCCGACTTTTCCTCCGCTGAAACTCTGTGGTTTTTATGTAAAGTGTCGGGACGACTGTGTGATCCGCACGCTGGATCCTCCCGGAGAGCTGATGGTGGTAACGTGTGACTGCAGTTTTTACAAATGAGTATCTACCTCTGAGTTTAATGTCGGCACCGGGGGATAATATGGACGAAGCGGTTAGAGAGAGTGAGCTTTATGTTTCAGTCCCTCAGGTCGGTTTAAAAGCAAAAACAATGACGAGCTTGATTCAGCGCCTGGCTCGGTGCCACAGCACTGAGAGGGTTTTTGGCCTCGGCCGCCGTTTGTCACCGCGTTTATTCCTCCGGCCTCGTCCTCGGTGAGACCAGATGAAACCGTGTGTCTGGGAGGATTACAGACCATAATAAAAGACGCCTGGTAGTGGCTCATTTCCTCCTCTCGCTGCTCCAGTCCACCTTGGGCTCTTAAACGTTTGGAGGAGTTTTCAGTGCCAGGAGAGTGTCCTGACCTGATAAATGAAATCTTGTGTAGTTTTACAGCACAATCAATCCTGCCGCTGCCTTCAGGGAATGTGGAAGCTATTTTCTTTTGTTGCTTTTACTGAAACGTCATGTCTCCGAGTCCACATTGTCTGAAATGTGTCAGTTTCGATCCGGTGCGTTCAGCAGATCGACCTCCAGAGTTACCTGCAAGTCATTTCGTTTTTTTCTTGCCAAACGCTGACTCAACACTCCCGCTCCTCCTCCTCCTCCTCTATTATTGTCCGGGCAGCCAGACATTCATCTTAATGAAAGCCTCGCTTTGTGTCCCGGCTACTGAACTGCTGACAGAACCTTATTACTGGTTATTGTAGTGCTGCTGGTAAATATAAGAAGGCTGAATGCTCTGACGTGAACTCTCGGCCATAAATTCCACAAAGTCCTTTTTCTTTTTTTAGACTCTGGCTGCGTCACGCCGGCACAAATGCGCCTCGTCAGGATCCTCGCGACGCATTTCTGCTGAACGGTCAAAAGATTCTGATCGAGGATTTGATTCAGAACAAACAAACCAGGTAGAAAGAAGAAGAAGAAACCAGGTCAAACTGAAACTGTTGTGAAAGATATAATGAAACTGTACGTGCGTCTTGTTTCTGCTGCTGTAATCAAGGAGTCGATCGACGGAAAATAATCAAACTATTTCATCTTCTGTGTTTTGAGGATTTGCTGCTTTTCTTTATCTGATAACAGAATAACAGAATATCTTCAGGTTTTTGGCAGCCGGCTGCTCGGTGACAGATCACAGTTCTCAGACTGGACTTAAAAAGTTTTGGTCCACAAATCTGAAGAGGTTTTGTGCAGAAACTTAAAAGGATGAGACACCGTGGAGAGCTTTAAACCGTTTTAACAGGATCTTAACATGAATTTGTCTGCTGGACGTCTTCTGCTCGTCTGTGTTGTCGTCCTCTCAGTCCTGCTGCTTCATTAATCAGGAGAAGCTTTGGCCGGAGGTCGAGTCAGGAGGTCAAAGGCCTCAGCAGCTCCGTCTTAATGGACAGCGTGTTGACACGACTGACCCGGAGACCTCTGCCATCAGGTCTCCAGAGGTCCAACACGCAGCAAACAGAATAATGAGCAGAAAGAGAGGAACAGCTGACTGAGGGTGACACCTGACTGGGATCACGTTGCTGGGACTGAGCCGGGACATTTCTCTCTCCTCACACGTTTGTTTGTTGAGCTCCGTCCAGTTTTCTGAAGTTTCTCCTGCTGTAAAACAACCACATCACATTTATAAGAGCAGAAATGAGCAGTGACGTGTTGATGCACTCAGGTAAATCTTCCCGTTCGCTGCCTGTAGTCTTGGTCTCACAGTGTCTGTGGTGTTGACTTGCAGATTTGTCGGCGCCGCCTTCAGAATCTCCCGGTCCAACTCGTCCCGAGGGAGCGTCTGTTGGACGGAGATCTGGTGACTGTGGAGGCCGGCGGAGTTCACTGAGCTCACTGACATGTTGGTGGGAGACATGATGGATTATTTGTCTTCTTCCCTCTGTTCTCTTCTTCTACTTCTTCTTCTTCATCTTTCTGTTTTCTTCTTCTTCTTCTTCCTTCTGATGTCTATTCTGTCTTCTTGCATTTGTCTTCATACTCCTCGTCTTCCCTCTTTCCTCTTCCACACCTTCTTTTCTTTCTTCTTCTTCGTCTCCTTCTTCTTCTTCCCTCTGTTTTCTTCTTCTTCTTTCTGTCTTCTTTTCTGTCTTCTTCCATCTGTCTTCATCCTCCTCTTCTTCCCTCTCTCATCTTCTTCACCTTCTTTTCTTTCTTCTTCTTCTTCCCTCTGTTTTTTTCTTCTTCCTCCATCTGTCTTCATCCTCCTCATCTTCCTTCTTTCCTCTTCATCACCTCCTTTTCTTTCTTTCTTTCTTTCTTTCTTTCTTTCTTTCTTTCTTTCTTTCTTTCTTTCTTCCTTCTTCTTCTTCTACTTCTTCCTCCTCTGTTTGAAGGAAGTAGTTAACCTGGATTTTATTCCTAAACCTCTGCAAGTAGCATTGGGGCTTTTATTTTGAAAGTATGACAGGACGTAGCGTGTGTGTTTCTGCTAACCCGACCGCAGAGCGATGATCTCAGGGAGGTCGGGCAGAGCGGCTTCCTGAAAACAGGATGTTTCTCGGCGAGCGTCGTTTTCCAAAACAACCCGAGGTGATATTCGGTGAACGTCCTCGTCTGGACCGCAGCGTCCAGATTAAAGCGCGTTTGATACGCAACAACATTTGTCCTGTTTGAGTCTGAGGACATATTGAGTGAGGCTTTAAGCTTAAAGTGCGGGTGATTTACGGCTTATTCTTCACATTGCGGATGATTTCAGACGGGATTACCTCCCAGCTGTAATCTATTCATAGCAGCGGGCGCCAGCCAGCAGCGTTCACCGCTCTCCTCCGGGGGTCAGCATTTAAATGAGATTACTTTTGGATTACTGTTATCTGTTTGAAATGTGGAAAAACAGCAGGTACTCGGGAAAATGAACGGACGCCGTCTGTATTCGACCCGCGTAGTGAGAATGTTTGACCACGAGGACTTCATGGCATGTCAGCATCCTCCTTTTTACTTTGTTTGCTATCACCGGTCCATTAAAACACGGCCGGATCACCCCGACGGATGTGGGACTGTCCGTATTAAATTATTATCCTGACGTTATTTCTTTTCAGTTGCTATAAACTGGAACAAGTCGCAGCTTCCTGGAGGAACACCGACTCCAAACAGAGCAGTGTGACTCTCGGCCGGCTCGCCGTGAATCTGCCTGGGAGCTGAGTGCAGGTTGACACCGTGGCATTACACAACAACGACTATCTGTCACGTCTGACGAGAGTCTGGCGGCAGGAAAACCATTAGCTTTTAGAGTGTTTTAGCAGAAACATGGACATCGTGACAGCCAAATGTTTCATAACCAGGCAGGAAGACGAGCTGGTTGGGATGGATTATCTTGAACTGCTCTTTAATGGATGTGTAATGTTGGATTTTAATATTCTTAAAGGTAAATATAAAGGATCAGCTTTGATTCTAGACATTTAGATGTATCTTCTCTTCAGGTCTTCAGGTTTGTCTGACTTCGTATCGCTCTCTGCTGCAGTCTGAACTCCTCGAGCCGTCTCAGGACAAACTGGACCGAACAGCACATGTTCTGCAGGCATGTAGCTGCTTGTTGTGTGTGTGTGTGTGTGTGTGTGTGTGTGTGTGTGTGTCTCCAGGGTCTTCAGCAGCTTCAGTATCTCAGACCGTCTCTCCGCCGCCGCAGGCTGTTGTGCTCAAGCTGCTACCTCTCCTCAGGGATCCGTCACCGGACAGATCCGGGGAACAACATCATCCGCCTCTCCAGAACAAACACGCCTGTGACTCTGAAAGAAGTCCTGCTGCTTTTAAAAAAACACGCTAAGGGCGCTCAGTTTGTGTGTCGATCGTGTCCACGGTGACAAAGATCTTTGGCAGAAAGTAAAAACTTACATATCCTCTCAAACTTTTACGTGATGACTGTGTCTTTGCTGCTTCTCTCTGTCATTTGTGGCAGTAAATAAAGATGTTTGAAGACGTCACTTTGTTCTCTGGAAAACTGTAATGAGCATGTTTTATTTTATTGATTAAACGATTAATTGTGAGAATAATGTTTTGATGCAGCATCTCTGAAAGACTAATGAACTGTCACCTTTATTCACTGGACTACAGAGTGTACTGAAGCGTTCTGGTCAGATTTTAAAACAAAGGTCGCTGATCTGTCGTGAGGTGAACACACCAACACACACTTTTTCCTAAGATATTGGATACTGGATATCTGTCGGAGAAACACGCTCAGCTAACAGCCGCTGTCATCAAGTTATTAGTTTTAAAGGTCCCATATTATACTGTTTTTCATCAATTTCACACAGCTGTCAGAGGTCCAACAACACATGCATTGCCCCAAACCATCCATGGTCCTGAACTTCAGCAGTCTAAAAGTCGCTCTCCTGACAGCAGTCTGTTTCTGTGCCTGCACCTTTAAATGCTAATGAGCTCCGTCTGGCAACGCCTACTTGGAGAGCCCTTCCTGCTACAGGGAGCGGTTAGCGGTAGCATGCTAATGTTCACGGTGGATGTATCGCTATGGCTCGCGGGGATTTTTCCGTACAACCGAACCAGTTTGACCCAGAATGGGACCCAGAAGGAGAGGCTCCTGAAGAAGTTCAGACTCTGCGGCTGCAGCAGGAAGTTTCAGAATGGTTAGTGAGAATATTGTTAGTTTGTTCGTATGTGTTGTTACAGTTACTGCCAGGTAGCTAATGACTAACAGCTAGCGGAAGCTGTGTCTGTTTCCAACACAGTCTCCAAACTCTTGGACACTGTTCGCATCGTCTCTGTCTCCAGTCTGCACATGTTTCCAGACTTTTTACTGTGACAACCAAGCTCCATCTAATATTATTAACATTAAACTCGCTTCAAACGCCATTGCATAGCGGACCGAAGCAGAGCTAACTAGTTAGCCAGTTTCCAGCTGACTTCTCCAGACTCGTAGGCAACTATAAATACTTTCAAACCGCGGTGACACTTACCTGTGGCTCAGGTGCAGCTGCTGGGTCCGGTATGGGTGGGATTGATCCTTTTACGAGGGTCAGTGTCGAGGCAAAGCCAGCTTTGTACTGACCCCCGTTACTGAAACAGTCCTATGTGAAGTGGTTAGCACACACACACAAGCTAACAGGAACCGCAGCCGGCACGTTGTCGTTAAAAAATGAAACGTAACCACTGTCTGTTCTGTTGTTCTGTGGCTGGGACAGAATATAGCACTGATGTTGATGTACAACCAACAACAGAGCGACTTGCGTGTCTAACTTTGACCAACGACATTGCGAAACACTGCTGTCTCATTGCTAGCTTACAGCTGGACACACCTTTCATTACGTAACGACAGGAGCAGAATCTGAACAGCCTGTAGGAGCGCCGTGTTACCAGACCATGCAGGAATCACTTGTTTTCCTCATGCTGGGAGCTGGAAGGCTCAGAGAGGACCAGCTTATATATGTGGAGACCAGAGAAAACATGTTTTTCATGATATGGGACCTTTAACGTCAGCACCTTTATTTTCCAGCTTTAGTCTTTTGAAAAGTGATTTATAGCTACGCAAGAAACAGTTTGACCCAAAAGTGTGAATAAATGAAAAATGTGTTGATTCTTCTCTTGATGAATTGATTCGTTCTAAAAATGTTTCATCAGTTTACCAAAAGCCTTAAAAGTCGTGTTTTGTCCAAAGATATTAATATATAAACACGTGACAACAAATCACATTCGAGGAGCTGGAATCACAGAATTTGGACTTTTGTCCTGAAGGAATCATGCAAATTAGTTAGTAGCTAATCAAAATAATGTAATATCTCTATTATATTTAAATTGTGTGTTTGTACTCTCCCAGAATGTTGTTCTGAGTACACGCTCTTCATTCAGCTGCGTTGAATCAAACTGATGCATGACGAGTGAGATTTTTATATAAAAGCAGAGATTTCCCCGAGGATCGAGGATCGAGGATCTCATCAGTCGTATCAGTGAATCAGCCGTTCAAGAATGTAAATAAAGTGTGAAAGCATTAGAAGCAGCGCAGCTTTTTATCAGCCAGCATCTCATCCAGCCTGTTTACAGCCACACACAGCTGATGGAGCTCAGCACAATGGCTGCTCTCTGCTGCTCGCTGCGAGGAGAAAACAAGACGTTACGTCCAGAAGGTGACATTAAAGAGACGAGCGTGCTGCTGAGCTGCAGGCCGAGCTGCAGGCCGAGCTGCGGGGAAATGTCAGGAGCAGCTTCGCCACCGGCCGCGACGGGGGGAAGTGCACGGATGGTGCTTCTTCAGTTGGATGTAGAGAAGGTTTGAGGTCAGAGGTCGCCGTTATGAAACCACTGCTGGGATCTGATAACTGAGGGAGCGCTCCTTTACTGATTCACTTACTGAAAGCACAGACGGTGTGTGGAATTATTGATGACCAATAGATTGAATCACTGGTAGAGAACTGGCTTGTGGGAAATCTGCAAAGGTGTTTAATTGTGTAGTCATATTCAGCCGGAGCTGGTGAGGTCAGTCGTCACGCGGTACGTAGTTTAGCAGGATCAACATCAGGATATTAGCGTGGACCAGCAGCATTAACAGGGACGGTGCCAGCTGAAGTTCTGGTTATGTGTTGAGGAGCTGCAGAGTTGATTCATGATCTGGACATCAGATGGACCTGGTCTCTGTTCTGCCTCTCTTCATGTCTACTGCAGCACATGTCGGGTTGTGTGAGGTCAGTGTGTTAATGTACCTGCGGTAGATGACCGTCAGCTCTCCCTACTGAAGAATGTTTAAACCATGGCGTGCACTTCAACAGATAAATATATTTAACTTCAGTTGTTTTAGGTGGTTAGAATCCGTCTTGCTGCTGGTCCGGTTCGCAGCAGTACAAAGCCAGGCCCGCTGCCGGCGCTGCACGCTGCTTCTTTGCACGTTTAATTGCACGTCAGCTGAATTATTGTAAACAAACCTTGTGATCGGGTCCATCAGAATAAGAATTCCTCCTCTGCAGCCCGCGCAGTGACCCGGACCGTACGCAGAGTGGATCCAGCGCTTCTTCATCGGGCTGCTTCTGAACATATTGGTGAACGTCTCAGTTTTCATGGCTGTTTGCTTGACATGAGCTGCTTTAACACACACACTCACAAACACACACACACACACACACACATCCTCCTGCAGACGTTGTTCCAATTTACACATTCAGCCCGAGAAAACAGCCTGGCTGTGATGGTGGTGGTGAGAGGAGCTGTCTGCAGACTGGAAGTGTCTGTGATGTGTGGAATCAGCCTGTTACGCCGCTGATGTCTTCATGTATCATCCACACGCTGTAACTCAGCCTCTCTCTGCTTTCAGACCATCACCAGCACCAACACATCATCACACACGTCACTGCAGACCAACATGGTCGTCATTTCGCCGTCTTTTCACTGTATTTTACATTTTGTGGTGCACAGGATGGGAATTGTTTTTGCACCAAAAAGGAAGAGGTTCAAGTTTCTGACGATGAGAGCAAACGTTCAGTTCAGGGTTTCTTAACTTTTAAGGCTTCAACAAGTTTTAACGCAGATTTCAAAGATGTTGGACAAGAGCAGGAATTTCTCTCTTCTTTAAATAAATATTCTGACCTACATTTCAGCGGCCGATCACTTCAGTAGCTTCCTGTAACTCCGAACAAGCTCCTGAGGGAGGAAAATTACAGTTAAATAACAAGAACCTCAGCACAATCGACAGTTTGTCTGTGATTGTGGTCGTGAAAGATGTGCCTGCAGCATTTAAAAACACTTCTACAGCTCGTTGAATCGATGAAACTCCGGATGAACGGTGAATTGGACGGGTCAGAAGCGTCTCCTGATGGTCATGTGTCTTGACTTCCTCCTCCCTCCCTTCAAACACCAGTCGAGCTGCGTTCCCCGTCCCGAGACCAGAGCTCCAAAACTGTCGGTGACAATCGTCTCTGCAGAGTGACATCAGACATTGTCATGGCAACGAGTTGCATATATGGGTCACATGCCACGGGAATCACATTTGGAGCGGAGATCGGTGTGGTCCAAAGTGGAACTGAAAAGTAGGAGCGCTTGAATGAAAAAATCAGATCTGTGTCGCAGGAGGGAGGACAGACAGTCTGAACTGGGACAGTCGGGAGGAGAGACGACAGCGTTTATCGTCCTCTGCAGAGTCACGTAGACGAAATGTTGAATTCCCCAAGCTGAGGTGTTAAAAATGTTACAATGGCCACTTGAAACACTGACGTTCAATATTCAGCCCGCAGTCTGTCTGCAGAGCTCTGCAGTGTTTTCTCTAACGTCCTGTGGAGGATGCAGACCTCTAATCAACCCGTCCAATCATCTCATCCCGTCTGCTACGACCTCTGCACACTCGACTGATGAACAGAGTCTTCCACGAGGCTTCGACGTGGTTGTAATTGCTCAAGCTATTAGCGAGCTTTTTATTTACAGCTGAGGTACGCTCGTGACAGCTAGCTGCCTGCATTTGTGTGATCGAGGGTTAACGACACATCTCCCTGCCGGCCCGGCGAGAGCGTCGGGTCAGGCGGTGTCGGTGCGGTCGGGTTTCAGAGGAGCGGTTCAACTCGCTGTTGCTTGTTTCTGCAATCTCACCAACCCGGCTTCAGTCGCGTCCCACGTGGTTCTTATAGAGCTCTGCAGTTTGTCTGTAAAAGTGTCGGTCTGCAGCAGTTCTGTAGACATTTTGTCCACCTGAGAAATGTAATAAATGTGAAAGCTGCTGGTATTTGAACGCTTCGTTTTAAAAAGACGGATTGGACCCGCTGGTGGTTCTGTAGACTGACTTGGAAGGAAAACCCGTTTGACTCTGTTAATTACTGACACCTAATGCTGTGTAAAGCTTGTATTGGCAGAGTGTCAGTGTTCAGCCGGTCCGGTCCAGGTTATAAAGGAGATTTAGATGTTTAGCTGAAGTTGAAACAGAGCGAGCGAGCTGGGAGGAACGCTGACAGTCTGTCTGCAGCCAAAACACAGTTTGTTTTTCACCGAGTCCGTGTGCAAACATCACAGGGATATTGCACTCGGTTATGAATTATTAACCGAGGCCGTCTGTGTCATGTTAAATTTAAAGTATAATATCTTTGGACGGCCTGCGTCGACTGTGGAATATCTTCATCCAGTCGTCGGGAGATATTCGGGCGTGTGAAGCCGAGTTAATCATTTGCCGTGCTCGCCTCCTCCTCGGAGCCACGGGATAAATCCCTTCACTTGGCAGCGGCGTGTTTTCAGCAGAGACCAGCGCTGGCAGCGGGGAAGCTTCAGCTCTGCTGCTCCTCGCCAGCTGCTCCTCTAACATGTTTTCATACAGCTGTCATCCGAGAGCAGGTTCTGCTGAAGTGGCCCGACAGCCATCAGACCGCCGCTGCCCCCCGACTCCATCGTCTGCGGTACATATTGTGTAAAGTCTCTGTGAGTGTAACGTGAGTCCACACATCGTGCAGGAAGGTAACCGATAGCTCTGAAATATTGATGCTGGGTGGGTGCGATCTGGCAGTCTGCCGCTCTGTCTGAATAATTTTGTTGCATTAAAGCGTGACACTCGCTCGTTCTCCCGCTGATGTGACGAGCTGGAAGTTCTCGTCTCAACCTCGATTCATCCTCCTGTGACCTCAAGACGACACAGGAGGAAACACTCGTCAGATTTATTATCGTATCCTCACAGATACGTTCCTGTTTACACCATCCGGGACTAATGCACAATACGAAGTCTGAGCGATGTCTCGAATTGTTTTGTTTTGTCATTCCAAAAGTTTAATAAGAGAGAAAACAGAGACGATCTATATTTGAGAGACTGAACGTTATTTGTACAGTTTCTGTTGGATGTTCACTTGAACAATCAATCAAGTATTGAAATAGACAAAGACAAATCAATCAGTCGGTGAATCGCTGTAGCTCTGAATGTGAAGTTGAGTCGTTCAAAATTCAGATAAAATGATCGCAGTGGATTTAATTCTTATAGTAAAGAAAAGAGGACAACATGTTACAGTGCTGCAGAGACGAAGGCGTGAAAATACAGTAAAAACGTCAAAAAACGAAAATCAAACCTAAAGAGACATAAATGACATAAATGCTTCACGTGCTGTGTAATTGTAAAACTCTTCTATTCTTTCTTTTCTTCCAGGTTTTATTCATACTGAGATGTTGGTATGTTTCAGTTCTGATCTCTGTCTTGACGACAGATTTGCAGCTGGCTACGAACGCTGTCACGCTGCACGCTGTCACGCCTACGCCACTCCTCAGCCTCGACTCAAACTGAAAACATTATGATAATTATTACTTTTATTAACCCTGCCTCGTTATTTTCCATGTCGCTGTTTGTAAGCCGTGCCTCCTCCCGGCCCGCCGCTCTTAATGAGACCTTGTTAAAAACATCCACATCACTGGCATTTTGCTTTAATGAGCGCACCAGCCGTCTCCACGCCGAAGCCCTTTGTGACGAGCCGGCGCGACTCTTTTTCCAAAACAACATGGACGCCGCCGCGGCTACCGCAGCTGCTGCGGCTGATGGAGGTTTTAATGTTTCGGTCTCTGCTGGGAGGCGGAGCCGAGGCGCCCTCAGGGAGCGCGACTTAGAAATTGAATCAGTGCTGATGGCGTCCTGGGAGAGATTCACCGCGAGACACAATAACACAGCGTAATGCACCGGGAGGCTCCTCAGCACTGTGAGATACAGTGAGGAGCCTCAGGGGAGGAGTGTGTGTGTGTGTGTGTGTGTGTGTGTGTGTGTGTGTGTGTGTGTGTGTGTGTGTGTGTGTGAGAGTGTGTGTGTAGCTTAGATAATCCTACATATATTCAGCTTTGAATTTGAAACACACACACAAAGGATTTTCTTCTTTATATCAACATGAAACGTTTCACTTTTCCGCCTCCGCTGCATTAACAACCTCCTCCTCTTCCTCCACCTCCTCCTCCTCCTACTCCTCCTCCTCCTCCTCCTCCTCCTCCTCCTCCTCCTCCTCTCCTCCTCCTCCTCCTCCTCTCCTCCTCCTCTCCTCCTGCTCCTCTTCCTCCTGCTCCTCCTCCTCTTCCTCCTCCTCCTCCACCTCCTCTTCCTCCTGCTCCTCCTCCTCTTCCTCCTCCTCCTCCTCCTCCTCCTCTTCCTCCTCCTCCTCCACCGCCGCCGTCAGGAGGAAGAAACTGTTTCATTAAAGTGTAACGCCGCCAATTTTAAGCAAGACAGTTTTTTTTTTGGAGTAGTTTCGAGGCTGCATGTGATCTCGTTTAATGGCCTCCAGTGATTCAGTCACTCAGCGGCTGCGTGGCATCGTGGGTAATGTAGGCACAACCACACCGGTTTGGATCAGGCAGTCGAGGAGAACCCCCTTTCTAAAAACTCGCCTCGCCTCGCTCTCCACAAAGCGATGGAGCCGTCGCTGGGCAGCAGACGTCAGAGAATCTCCTCGTCGTGCTCTTGAAATGTGCAGCAGGTTTTACCGTCTGTGTGAGGTTTTTATCAGCTGTGACAAGATTCTGCCTCCAGTGACGAGAGCAATAACACTTTCTCCTCCTAAAAAAAAAAAAAAAACAAAAAGAAAGAGGGAGAGACACAGTAGACGGGGAGCAATGAAACAGGCCTAAAGTTATTTAACCACGCCACTTTGATTTACAGCGAGCCTCACGCTAATGAGACACGAACGACTGGAGGCCGAGCCGTAAAAGGAGCGTTTAAACTCACATCTCTGTGTTTAGATTCTGCAGACCGAACCTGTGAGACAACCACGGAACAAAAGGTGGTTAATTAAAGCGGAGGGAGCACGCCGACATACTGAATCCTGGAATAATAAACCCGCCTTGGCATTTATGTATTTTTGGAAAACGGGATGTTTTATAAGCGTTTGAGGATGAGTCACAGTGTGTTTGTCATCCCAACAGCTCGGTCCGCCTCAAACTTCTTCCGGATAGATTATTTTTGTTTTGTGTATCCCTGCGAGACCGATGAGACGTTAGAGAGTTAATAAAATGTTTATAATCAGCAGCAGTTGTCTTTGATCGTGCAGCAGCGGTTTGGGTTCTGGTTTGACGTTGGTGGTTGGTGTGATGTTTAATCGTGATGCTGAAGCGGTCGGGCGCCTGATTGTTTTTTCCGGGCATGTCCAACCCGGAGGAATCCCTGGGGTTGAGCCAGGGGGGGGGGGGACGCCTCGGGATCCCCCAGGAGGAGCTGGAAAACGTCGCTGGTTAGAGGCACAACTGGAAAATCCTGCTTATCCTGCTGCTGCTGCTGAATGTTTGCAGAGCAGCAAGTGAAGCAGCACAGAACTCACAGAACTTCTGTGCGCTGGTTCGTATTGTCCACCAACCAAATATTCAGAATCAATATGTCGATATCTTTGACATTGAAACACATTTTCATCTTCTATCGCCGACTGAGTATCTGAGGACTGAGTGACGGAGGCGGTGGAGCAGCTGTCTGACGTGAAACCAGCCTGAATCTAACAGATCGGATTGTCTTTGAGACGCACGTTGATCCTTTTATAGCTTTCTTTCTGTTCTTAGCTTCAGTGTTTTGGTCGCCCTCGTTAACCTCAGTCCTCCTCGTGCAGGTTTTCTGCGTCAGTACTCGGCTCCAGGTTCACTTCGTAGTAAAACACATGAAACACACAAATATATTAAACCACAATCTGATATAATCAAAGTAAAAACCAGACTCTGTCACCTTGAGGCCTTTTATCATGTCGCTAAATGCAGCCTGGTTATCAAACCTTGTCTCCGGGTCAGAGGACACGTTTTAAAAGCCAGAAATCTCATCACCTGGTTCAGGTAATCATGACTTATTGATCGACGACCTTATCAGCCGGCTGCAGATACAGTACGGCTGGTTGTCTGCCTCTCTGTGTGCGCGGCAATAAAAACTGTCCTCAGTGACCTTTTGCTGGAGACAGTATAGATGGAAGCAGATACTCAGGACGTGTCCAGACCTGTCTGTTACTGTAATTACTCCCTGTGTGTGTGTGTGTGTGTGTGCCAACCTGTTTAAACACTTGCATCATGTAAAAGCTCCAGCAGGCAGCAGGAAGCCGGCCGGGCTGCTGCTGAGGTGGAGGTGGAGGTGAAGGTGGAGGTGGAGGTGGTGGTGAAATCCCCCGTGCAGCTGAGGAGGACGCTGGTGTTGCAGACTGTTGCATCAGCTTTGCGATGCTTTAACGGGCCGAGCTGCTCTTTACTTCAATTCACAGCTGATGATGAAAACCTTCAGAGTGAACGAGAGCCGACGTGTTTCTGAGTCACTGCAGCGTGACGGAGAGTCACTTCTGCTCTCCAAGACCTCAAACACACTTTATCTTACAGCTGGTGGAGTTACTTCGGTCCATAGACACTATTGATACACACACACATGCTGTGGTGTGATTTTAGATTTCGAGGATTTGTTTTACAACAGGGCGGTCGATCAGGGGGAGCAGCTGGTGGAGCGTGTCCCGGAGGAGCGGTGAGGTTTCAGGGTTCGGTCCTGTGTTGGCGATCAGTGACCTGGTTCGGGCTTTTGTCTCTGGTCTCCTCTGGTTTCAGATGTTCTCGTCTCTTTCCAGTGGACGTCTCGGCTCGTTGGCTTCTTATTGATGTCACACTGACCTCTGACATTCATTTTTAATCTCATCTTGACACGGGCCGACAGGTTCTGTGTGTTTATCTGAAGCCTCGTTCCTTCCCTGTCAGATCTTGATAGTCTGAAGTCTGAGCAGTAGGAACGTAAGACCTCCGTTCTTTACGTGTTTTCATCAGCAGCAGTGGATTTATTTAGTTGATTCGCCGCAGAGAACTCAAACAAACTCCAACACACTAACTGCTTTGAGAGACCGAGTGAACTCCATCATCCGATATTTACGGTCCGAACAACTCACCAAAGCTGCTTTTAATCTCTTATAACCCAAAATATCTCATAACTCTGGCATCACTCTGCCGTTTGCAGGACTCAGTACTTTCATCTTTACTTCACGTCCACATCTGTCTGATCAAATCCCTCAGCAGTGATTTGGGATTTGGATGATTACTCTTGACAGAGTCTCCGGTTGAAGAGAGCCGACCGTCCAGCTCGACCCGCTCACAGTTCGTCAGTTGTTAGTGTACAGCACCTGTATGATGCTGTCAGCAGATCGTCAGTGGATGAATAATGCACATTAAGCAGACGACTCAAAGATATAAACACATAATCCTACATACATGAACTCTGCGACATCCTGCAGCGCCGCGATGACTCGTCAGACAACACGCGCTGTCCGTTCAGGTTGCATCACGTCAACAAAGCCGCAGGATGTTGTGCTTTATGTAAATGAGTCTGTACGTCTTGAGGTAATGAACCGTGAGGTCGCCAGGCGGACGGCCGTCCTGTTCGCATGATATTCAGTTCTGCTGGTTTCCCCGCCCGTCTCCCAGCAGTGATGGTTCTGTAAATGTTTGTGATTCAGTACCAGAACTCTCAGTTCTGCTTTAGAAGTGACGGTGTGCTCGCTGATAATCGAGCTTTACCTGTCTGTCTGTGTGTGTGTGTGTGTGTTTCAGGTAGCAGCTCAGGCGGTGTTGTTCATGTGCATGAACACCGCGGGGATCTTCATCAGTTACCTGTCGGACCGGGCTCAGCGCCAGGCCTTTCTGGAGACGCGGCGCTGCATCGAGGCTCGGCTGCGGCTCGAGACGGAAAACCAGAGACAGGTGAGTCCACGACGTGACGCGGCGAAGCTGCTCGTCACGTATCACATCGATCCACACAGAAACTAGACTAGATTTTCCAATAAGTCTGCAGCTATACAGCTGAGCTCGACAGCCAGGTAGAACAAAGTCAGTCTTGATTCTGTGTGTGACGGTTGAGTTCTGGTTGAGCTTGAACCTGCACGCTGTGATTGGTCAAAATACAACAAGTAATTACAGGACGATGTAGGATGTTGTTCAGCGCTCAGAGCTCCGCGTGGACGCAGTCAGTTTGATAAAAGAAGCAAAGCCCTTGATGGATCTCAGCTGACAGGGCCGAATGTTAGCAGCTCGGCTAATGAGCCCGCTGAGAGGAGAATAACATGGACGCTGCATCGATCCACCGCTGTCACGCAAACTGTGCATCAGTGCAGTGGACACACACACACACACACACACACACACACACACACACGCACACAGTGACACAGTGTTGTTGACGCAGTGGAGTGGACGGTCGGTCTCTGAGAAGCCACTGAAAGCTTTTACGCTGTCGTGTTTCCTGGAAGGGTTCGGCTCTGATGAGCTCTGCGATGGTTGTAATGGAGCGAGGCGCGGCCGCGCCCCGAGCAGACCGCCTTAATGTGAACCAATCAGGGCCGGGTAGTTCTGTCAACATGCTGAAGGAACACAGAGACACGTTTCTGTCCACAACACAAGATGGACCCACGTCAGTGCGGTACGAGGACAGGATGTGGACAATCAGTGCGAGGAGAGAGAAAAGGCTGCAGAATTAAAAGCCGCGCTGATCGATATCTTCATATTGGAACGGATAATGTGACTACGTGTGCTGTGAAAGTGTCTCAGCCGCTTTGTTTTAGATTCAAACGTCCTGCTTCCCCTTCAGAGCGTCGTCTAAATGCACAAAATGGGAATCAAACAAAACCATTCTCGGGGCAGTTTTGACTCTTTAAAGTCTTTAAAGAAACTGATCTTCACTGTTTTGCAGTTAAACCTTGATGGTTCAGTGCAGAAGCAGATATCGCTCCTAAAAACTCTTTCATTGCCGACTTTAAACTACAAACCTGCAAGAAAGGAGAGTAAAACCAGGACGGAGGAACCTTAAACACAAGATATGAAGATGGAGGTTGTCAGCCAGCTGCTGGAGGGCTTCAGCTCTCGGTTAAAATCAAGCTGCGCTAATGACTTTCAAAGCTAATGTGACACTGAGTCCGCTGGCTCTCAGCTGTCCAGACCAGAGACCACGTCCAGTGGAGCAAACGCTCGCTGCAGCCCGTTAACTGTCCACACTGCAAGAAATGTCCAGCTGAGCAGGTCGCTGACTGCTGCAGAGGAAGCAGTGAGATCATCTCAGGAGATCCGTGAGAAAGAAAACCTGTCTGGTTCCTTTTTTTAAAAAAAATAAAAGTAATCAGATGGAAACAAAATACAGAAACAATTGATTCTGACAGGAGACGTTCGATGTTTCCAAAACACAATAAAACCAGAAGTAAAAAGGAATTTCCAGGACAGCTCATCCTCTCAGTGGGCTGCATGAATCACTTCTGTTCAAACAAAGATTTAAATATGATTATTGGAGAAATCAGAAGTTTCCAGTGAACACAGCTCCGGTTTGATCGGCACGGGAACATCCCCCGTCTGAGACGAGCGAGGCTTAAACAACCTGAACTCGTCAGAGGTTCAAACTCTCAGTCTGAATTGAGGACGACTCTGTAAAAATCAACATTTCTTGCAGTGAGTCTCCAGCACCAAACCCCCCCGGAGCGCTCGCTTACGATGCAGCAGCTCAAGTATTAGCAACGCTCCACTGAAATATTTGTCCGTCTAGACCTTAATTTGTGGACGCGCTGCTCCGCTCTCCAGCGCAGATAGCAGGTCAGCACCACACAGAGCCGAGCCGGGCCGAGCCGCAGACGAACACCTGCTGTCCTGCAGCACACTGAGCGCGCTCAGAACCACAACACCTGCACCTGCACTGTGACACGGTCAGAAACTGTGTGTGTGTACAGCACAGAGGCAGATTTAATCATGGCCACAAAGGATTGATGTGATTTATCTTTATTCAATTAACGACATGTCCAACGTAAAGGTAGTAAAGGCTGCGATGAGGTGTGTTTAATCTGTGTGTGTGTGTGTGTGTGTGTGTGTGTGTGTGTGTGATGTCAGAGCATCCTCCATTTATTCAGCGTGACAATAATGAAGGAGACGTGTGTTTGTTTTAGCAAAGAGTGACTGAAACAGGATGCTCCTTCTCTCTCTCTCTCTCTCTCTCTGCTGTCCTGTCAGGGTCTCTCGCCCGCCTCACCCCTCGCTGCCTCACCCCTCTCCCCTCTCTCCCCCTCCCCCCTCCCTCTCTGCTTGTGCTGGAGGTCTGAAGAGGCTCTCCACAGCTCTCAGACGGCATCATGCAGCTTCACTGAGTTCACAGGAGGTTTATGAAACAGCACATTTAGTCACATGAAGCGTGATGTCTGCGGTCGACAGGTGAGGCTTCCTCACCCTCCTGTCAGCCTGTTTACTCGTTTACAACCAATCGTGTTTCAGGACCGTGTCTATGAGCGCCGTCCTTCCGACACCCGGCTCGTGTCGAGCACCAGAGACCAGCTGGCTTTTTGAGCGTCAGGCAGAATTTCATGCGCAGAGAAACTTGAGTTTTGGTCGTATTGTGTTGGGTATCTGAAGGAGGCAGTTGCTTGGCACCGGCGCAGATCCCCGAGGCCAGAAAAATACTGAGGGACGCTGCGTGGCTCCCACTCCAAATCTGTTTCTGCTTTTGCCAAGTGGCACTGCGTCAGCGCAGAGAAACCACGAGACAAACTGGGTTGTTTGTGCTGCTTCTGTGGGCCTGCAGGCTTTGTGGGATCCTGTTGAGGAGCTTAGGCTGGCCCAGTCAGACTCATCTTTTAAATCATTTCTTACAGACAGAACTTTATGTAATTTGTTTGGACAAGATTATTTCCACTCGTGTTCGCCTGCTTAATACTCGGTTTGACTTGTGTCTCCATTTAATTCCTCTTTGCTCTCAATCTTTTCTTATTCACTTCATATAAAATACTTGTTGTGTTCAACTCTGCAGCAAAAAGCAGCTCACGTGTCAAATCATTTGTTTCGTTACTTACACTATTTGCACATTTATCCCTATAAATCCTTTAGACTGGTGAACTGGAAAACTTCTTGTTCAAGTTATTTAGTGATTTAATGTGAGACATGTTTCTCTCCCCCCACAGGAGCGACTGGTGTTGTCAGTCCTGCCACGTTTTGTAGTTTTGGAAATGATCAACGACATGACAAATGTAGAGGACGAACACCTCCAGCATCAGTTTCACAGAATCTACATCCACCGCTACGAGAATGTCAGGTGAGGCCACACATCTGGTTGTAATGCAGTTCTGTAGCGGTGACTTACTGGATGTTGGGTGGGGTGGGTGGAGTCAGGGGTGAAGGCGTGTTTGTGAAAAGCTTTCCGACTCCTCTGAGGACGCCGTACGTGTCGTGAGTCTGGAAAGATGAAATATAAGTTACAGTTGTCGCTGATAATCCTGTCAGATCGTAAATGTCTTCACTGGCTGTAAATGTGCAGATTATAATATCACATAAAGTGCATTGAATATTCTGGATGGTGTGAATGAACTGACCTGGATATTAAAGTGACATTTCCATATTTTATTCAGCATTCTTTTCGCAGATGTTAAAGGCTTCACCAACCTCTCCACGACGCTGTCGGCGCAGGAGCTGGTGCGAATGTTGAATGAACTCTTTGCACGCTTCGACCGCCTCGCACACGTAAGTGACTCGGCTTCCGACCCCACGTGACGTACGTTTTATGTGGTGAACGCTCAGTTTAAAGTACTTTCCATTACCGAAAGATCCATCAGGCTCCGAAGCTGTCTCCTGTGGTCACTTCTGATTCATGCCGCTTTCAGTTGCCTCCACGTTTTTGTGGCTAAAACAATAAAAGACATCATCTTCTTCAACCACTCCTGTTGCATAATCCAGTTCTCGCCGTCTGAAACCTGCCAAGGCTTCACATTTCCACCATACGCTGTTTCTTTAGTCATATTGTTGTTGGACTGAGCGTTGGGAACAGACTGAGCTCACAAGTCTTCGCTTGTCAGTATCTTCCAAAACCAACACGACCAGTCCAGAAACGTGAGCTGTTGATGAGCCGACTGCGCTCCGGCCAATGTTCTGTTAAAGAGACAGTTCACCCATAAATCCAGCACAGATTTGTCCTCTTAACTCTGGTGCTGTGGATCGTCTAGATTTAGTTTTTTCTCTCCAGTATAATGAACCTAGAGCTCTTCCAGATATCATGACACAGATACTCAAGATGATCCACTGATCTTGTTGGGAGCAGTTTCATGTAGGGACTATTTTCTTCTGAATCACTGCGACTGCACGTGGACGAGAGGCTAGCTAACCAAGCTAAGTCAAAACAGCTAATTTTACAACACAGCTGATGAGGATGAGATTTGTGTTTCCATCATTTCTTGTCTGTGAAGAGATGCAGCTTGCTTCTGCACGGTGATACGTCACTGCTCACAACAAAGTCTGTGGATTATCTGGACTAACCGGGTCGGGTCACGTTCACTTTGAGCACCACGAGCAGCATCTCTTCTGCTGGTATCTTACAAACTTGGCCACTCACGCTTTAAACAGTCCAGATGGATGAACTAGCGCCACAGGTGAGAGGAACAATATGAGTTCTTAACGTCAGAATCGATCCAGCAGAATCAGACGTCGCCTTTTTTATTCCACACGTTGTTGTTTTGAGTGACATCACTGGAGGCAGTTTATCAGATTACATGCAGCTTCCTCCGGAGCCACAAAAGGCTCTTTAGTAGTTTTTCCACACATGCAGTCGGACTCCCCGACTCTTGTAAACACTTTAATGTGCGGTAACGTTTGAACGTCTGGCTGCTGCAGACGCTGAAGGTTTCACATCAAAAGGAGTCGCTTCCGTCTGACGACTTAGATTCAAGTTGTGTTTCAGTCTTCGTCTTCTTCACGGCTCATGATCAGATTCAGATAGAAGACTTCTCTTCCTTCTCTGTGTCTGATCTTCAGAACCAGACCGTGGACCCAGATGTGGCGCCGCCGATCTGGTTGATTGTGTTTTTTTTCTGTGATGGCCTCTCAGCGCTGCCAGAGCTCGTGGAACAACAAGAAAAAGAAAAACCAGAGTAAATATTTTATTCAGAGCGACGGAGTGAATAACAGATTCACTCTGTCGGACTGAATGTTTGTCTGATATCAGATGCTCAGACCGTCACGCTCCTTCCAGTCAGGATTTCACAATCAGCTCGTTGGTGCAGAACCGACCTCGTGTGGAAATTGATTTTCTTGTTTTCATTCCCCGCTTATATTTCTCTTCATTCAGATCACAAAAGCTTCACCATGTTCAACTGTTGTGAGGTTAATTAAATGAATTTTCCTCGGCGTTGTGCTCGCTGCTGTAAACCGATGTGATGTGGTTGTTTTTCAGGAGCACCATTGTCTACGAATAAAGATCCTGGGAGACTGTTACTACTGCGTGTCCGGCCTACCTGAGCCCAGACAGGACCACGCCCACTGCTGCGTGGAGATGGGCCTCAGCATGATCAAAACCATCAGGTACCGACTTCCTCCACCAGGTTTCAATGATTGGACAACGACTGCTGGATAGATTAATTAGTTCATGGAACGAGTGGGATTAAAAGTGCGATAATTAAAATACTGGAAGGCAACAAAAGGAAGCACAACATGCTAAATGTGTAGTAAGTTCTTCAGAACATGGGGTTCTGATTGATTTTGGTTTGATAACTTGTTTTTTCTGCCCCTCGGTTGGGATAAAAACCACAAACTCTTTGAGTTTTGTCTTCTTGTGTTCCCTCACTGTTGTTTCCTCAGTTTAACAGACTTTGCTTTGGTCACTAAATGTCTGTTAATTGGTATTTTCAGCAGTAAGATTTGTAGAAGGTTGTTTGTAGGACCTGAGTGCGAACACAGGGAGATGGCTAAAGGAATGTATTATAGTTGCTCCAGTAGCTGAGGCTCTGGTGAGTGAATCACGGAGGATCCACAGCGGACTGAACGGAGCTGGACCTCGAAGGTAGTTCAGTCACTGGAGAGGTCGAGGAAGTCACAGGCAGCTGGGAGACCGTGAACCACATCAAGGAAGAGGAAGTAATCAGGCAGCTAGTGGAGCAAAGAGCAGAGCGTTTGAGCTGGTGCTGATGATCCGATGAGCTGCAGGTCATCAGCACATCGGCCAAAACCGAAACACAATTCATGTAGCTTTGTTTGAATTTGGACACGCTGACTCTATTAAAAAGCAAACTGAATCAGTTATAAGTACGTCCTGTGTGCGCTGGGCCCGCGGACGTACAGATTCCAAACAGTGGACTGCTTTGATATCATAGAAACCTTAAAAACGTGATTTTTCTCAACCAACTTCTGCAGTAATGAGCAGAGCGTGTTTCTAGGATCTGTAAGTGTAACTGAGCAGACTGAAAGTGTAAGTGATCAGAAGCTAAAGATTAAGTGTCGGGTCTGTGTGATGAATCCTGACCAGCAGCCGGGCTCGTCACCTCACACAGAAACTCTGCTTCACATCAGAGCTCTAAAACAAAAGAATATGAAAAAAAAACTAAATGAAAGATGAAAATGTTCCCGTGCTGCTCCTGCTGCTTCAGTACAAACAGGAAGTGTTTGCCCAGTGTGTGCCCTGTTCCTTCAGCTTTAAGTTTGCTGAGTCTTTCTTTGTAAGCTGTCACTTCCTGTTGGATGTCGAGGATAACAGCTGATACTGAAGAAATGTCGCCATGTGGATTTATAGACGTTTATGTGACTTATTCAAACCACCGTCACTGGAGTGTGTTCAGGATCGACTGCAGAAAGTTTAGAGTCGAGTTTTGATGCTGTTTCAGAGCTTTAAATACACTTTTGGAGCACTTGTACTTGACCTGAGTTTATTCTGTTGACTTTACTTCTACAGCAGATCTTTGCTGCACACACGTGTAATCTGATCAGCAGCACACCTGAGCCGTTTCCTTGTAACTTTAACGGAATCTTCTAGAGAAAACAAGCCTCTTTCACCCCGAGGCGTCGGACAGCAGCACCCTTATCTCTACATGTCTTGTATCTGGTTTCTCGCTGCGCTGCGTTCGCCTGCTCTGTGATCTGAAAGAAGCTTCCCTGCAATATTTGCATTTGCAAGAGAATCAGCCCCCGGCTGTGTTTCTACAGAACATCAGTAACATGCAATTACAAGGTCCAACCATATCACACATCCCTGCACAACTGACACGGGAGGAAAAATATTTTCTGTGATGATATCGTCTTTTTGAAATTACACAACAGGGATTTGCAGATTTCATAAGCGCGTGAATCGCGACACATAACCGAGTGTGTAATCGTCAGTTTCTGTAAAAATGAGGTATGAAGCAGAAATAAAGTCGCTCTGCAGCGAGTTGTGAAGAGGCACGCGGAGGCTGCGGTTTGTGCTGTTAAAGCTCAGAGCGATTTCATTTGATTATCTTCTTTGTGGCTGCAACACTTTGGCCTCGTCACATCACAGTCAGCGTGACAGAGAGGGAGGGGAGGGCGCTGATGTTTGGAGGGGAAGGAGGGATTAGCGACGGATAAGCTGTGAGATTTGTGCTGTATACTATTAAGTCAATATGGTGAGCTGCCTACAGAAGACCACTTTGTGCTGCAGAGTGCAGCTCGGTGCTCGAACGCGAATCAGAAGAGCTGAACATAACGGCGTCTGCAGGTGTTTTCAGCACGGTGTCGATGTCAGTGTCTTCTTACCGCACAAGCTCCACTGAAAACAGGACAAAGACAACATGTTCTTAATCTTTCACAACATCAACTTCATTCATTTTTGTAAATACCTGCTGATCTTGAATTTGATGGCGGCGTCGTGCTTCAGACAAGTTGCAACAGGAGCAACAGAAGACTGGAGAAATTCTGCTAAACCCCGTGTTCAGACAGGTCCACAGGCTGGCTGGTAACAGGTCATCGTATCGTAGTAAACTCGCGGATGAGATGAATGATATGGTTGCTAACAGCAGATCGGCGGAGCGTCACTCACTGTTGTTTTTTTACTGACCGCAGGACTGCAGCTCTTCTTCTTTAAGAGAAAACCATGTTCATGATCACTTACTCATATTAAATCTCGTATTGACGCTGTTACGAGCTCTTGAGCAGATATACTGACATCACAACCACGAGTCACCACTTTGAGCTGCTGCTCTCAGGACAGCGGTGGAAGAAAACCATCCACAGATGATCGTTTGTCCCTGATGCCATAAAATATCTGCTTCTGTAGGAACGAGTCGTCTGCCTCAGCACACACACCTTCATATCTTCAGTGTTTCCTCCTCCAGTCTGAGTCATCTTATCATCAGTAATTCTAAAGCATTGTTTTTCTGTTCACTGTTGACACAGCGTGGAGTTTTATGTTCGCAGTTCCACGATAATCCACTCGATAGTTGTTGAGATGTTTCAGTCTGCAGCAAAATGGTGGAACGACCATCTCTGATCGTCATCGGCTCGGCTTTGATCTGAACGTAAGACCCGGCTGATGACACGTTACCGACATGTAAATCAGGAAGGAAGGCATGTAGGATGCAGTCTCGTGCTGTCTGTTGTTGTTTTCTAGTCTGTCACAACGTTCCACTTCAGATAGAAATCAAAGACGGCCTGCTGGAAGTGTTAATGTGGTCAATAGGTACGTTTTTAGCGGGTTGATCCGCATTTAAAAAACCTTGAATCCCGCTGATATTGACAGAAAGGCAGACTCGTACCTCACGAGTGTCTTGTTGTGTTGTTTGTAGACTGTGTGCTGCGGTGAGAATCAGGATTAATACACAAACTTCACATTTTGATCTGAATTCTTGGTGTTGATAAATGAGGCACTCGACCCCACCGTCGTAATTAACCCTCCTCTTGTAAACATGAACACTGTCATCAGAAGAATAAGAATCTGATGACGAATAAACAGAACATTCAGTGATTACATGGACACAAAGGCGGCTGTTAACCTGCGTGTGTGATTGTAGATGAGCGTCGTGCTGGAGGAGAAATAATCTGATGCCATAACGAGCGTCCGTCTGTCCGCCTGAGCTCTGAGTCACTCGGACACCAAAGCGTTTGCTGAAGCAGACGAAGCTTTGGAGCGAAAAGGAAAAATGTTGGCTGCTCCTGGCCTTTGATTTGGGCTGATTTTCCACAACGATGACAACGGACACTCATCATGGATGTTTGCTGGCGCAGAGACGGAGGGACGACAAACTCTGAGCGGAGGTCACGTCCAGTTTACAGCTCTCAGCTGATCTGATCTGTCGTAGCAATCCGACCAGGACGAATCCGTCCAGGAGCCCAGAGACCAGGAAACCCACGCTGAGGTGTACGGAGACGAAACTAAACGCTCTCTGGGCGATCACAGAGTAATCCACCTTCACACTGCTGGATTCTTTTACTGCCACAAGGCAAGTTTATCTGTATAGCACAATTCAGACACAAGGAAACTCAAAGTGCTTTACAGGAGCACATAAATTACATTAAAAGACATTAAAAATTAAAGACATAAAGAAACAAACATTAAAACAAGTATAGACTAACATAGAAAAGGTTTAAAAGAGACGAGACTGTAGAATAAAAGTCATCGTGCAGTTCAAAGCTTTAAAATTGCTTCAGTTAAAAGCGGTGGCAAACAGAAAAGTCTTCTGTCTTGATTTAAAACAGGTGAGAGTCAAAGCACACCTGCAGTTTTCAGCCAGTTTGTTCCAGATATGTGGTTCATAGTAACTGAATGCTGCTGCTCCATGTTTAGTTCTGACTCGAGGGACTTTAGCAGACCTGAACCTGAAGATCTCAGAGGTCTGGATGGTTCCTAATGTGGCAGCAGATCAGAAATGTATTTTGGCCCGAAACCATTTATTAGGGTTTAATAAACCAACAGCAGGATTTTAAGATCTATTCTATTCTAAACAGTGTTTTTCTCACACTGTTCAAGTCTCAGCGTGCTTTAAACAAACACGTCCGTACGGCTGTTTGTCAGTCCGCATCAATGAAAGCAGAAACCTGAGTCATTTTAATGAAACCGCCATCATCAGGTCAAATGTTGTTGTTGTTGTTGTTGAGAAGTGTCACATAGCAAATCATTGAGTACCTGCTGCTCTCTGTTTGAAGTGATATGTGGTGTTTTTAATGCACCCTTCTGCACATGCAAGCAAAGACACATTTCAGCCTCTTTTATATTCTATTCTTTCTCTCTATTGATGATAAACAACAAGAATTTCACTCACTGAACGCACTGAATGATCTGGGAGACGTGCGTCTTTCCTCACTACCTGCAAGCTAATTTCCCGTTAGCTTGATTAGCTTCATTACAGCTTCTTACTGTCATTTCTCCTTTGAATTGAATGTGTAATGTTAGCGAGCCAGGACCAAAAGCTGTCTATTAACACCAGGTGCGTATCATGACGTGGTTCTTGATCGTGTTTCTGATCCGGAGCGCGGCGCTGACCTCCACATCAGGTGACAAACCTCCCTGCAGAGTCAATAAGGTATCACATCATCGCCAGGACTAACTGCAGTTTGTCTGGGTTCATTTCCAGCCCCGGGTGTCGTTCAGCAGTCGACCGACTTTAAGCACCTGTCACAAACTCCCAGGATGCCTTTCACCTCACATTCATCACTGCCGTTACGAAGCATGAAATGAGTCCGGGAGGCAGGGACGCGCGTGACAGCGCCGTCTGCTCCTCGCAGACCTTTTATCAGCCTCAGCGCGTCCCGTGTTCATTGTGTTCTGGGATAATAAAGTATGAAATGAGAAGCAGGTTTATTAACGGCTGTGAAAAAGTCTGCTGAAAATGTTTTCCACCCTGTGTCGGGCTCGCTGATACGCGTGAAGTGTATTGTTCTGCTCATTTCGTGGTGGATTTGTGAACAATGTTTGTCCGTCAGCAGTTATCTGTTTATCTGCTCACCTGAAGGTCAATTTCATGTATATTCATTGCTGTATTAATGTGCACGGAGACAGTTTTCTACATGCTGACCCAAAATCACCCCTGGAGTAAATTTCCTCCTTTTAATTCAAGCGCACAAAACCAAAAGTGAAGCCTGCCGTAAATATCTTTGCATGTTTATGATCTTTCCAGCAGCCGTGGTTCATTCTTCTGTTCAATAAGTGATGAGAATGATCTCGCAGTTGTCAGTCAGGCAGACCACTCAACTTGACTCCTTGTGTTTCTTCCAGATACGTGCGATCACGTACGAAACACGACATCGACATGCGTATCGGGATTCACTCAGGCTCTGTGCTGTGCGGCGTGTTGGGACTCAGGAAGTGGCAGTTCGACGTCTGGTCCTGGGACGTGGACATCGCCAACAAGCTGGAGTCTGGAGGGATCCCAGGGTGAGTAACGATGAAAGGTTTAAAGTGAAACTCTCGGCTTTTTTTGTGAATGTGTATGAGTCAAACCTTTGTGTAAAAGCGGCTCTTTTAAGTTTGAGCGTATTTTTGTTTTCACGTCAAACTCATTTTCAATGGGAGTGCTACGGGCACTTTAGCGCTAGCATCAAAATCTCGGTTTTTAAAACACTAAGACGGCTCGACACAACATGAAACTTTGCTCGTAGCATCACCAGGGTCTCTACACATGAACACGAGCATTGAGAACATTGTTTGTGTACACACAGTTACTAAAAAGAAGGTTTTTGAACGACTCA
Source organism: Diplodus puntazzo (assembly GCA_963678695.2). Classification (NCBI taxonomy): domain Eukaryota; kingdom Metazoa; phylum Chordata; class Actinopteri; order Spariformes; family Sparidae; genus Diplodus; species Diplodus puntazzo. Next base: position 2,369,594 of record OZ023166.1, read on the forward strand.
CGTTAGCAGTAGCTTGTTCCGCTCGCTGCCGTCCTGCCAGTGGAGAAGTGTCGATCTCAGGATGTGACGTAACCTGGAGGACATTAAAGGTGGAACGCTCCTAAAGCTTAGTTCCATATAAATGCAGGATAACTCGTTGTTTTGTTGTTAGTGAAAAACAATATTGACCTTGAAGTTGAAAAAGGAGCCTCATATAAGAAACAATACTAAAATCAAAAGCCGTAAAAGTCCCGTGAGATCTGGCGTGGATAGTTGTTGCAGGAAGACAGTAGTTCCACCTTAACTGTCCTCCAGGTTACGTCACATTCTGAGATCGACACTTCTCCACTGGCAGGACGGCAACTAGCGTAACAAGCTAATGCTAACGTGAGTTGTTCAAAAACCTTCTTTTTAGTAACTCTGTGTACACAAACAATGTTCTCAATGCTCGTGTTCATGTGTAGAGACCCTGGTGATACTACGAGCAGAGTTTCATGTTGTGTCGAGTCTTCTTAGTGTTTTAAAATAGAGATTTTGATGCTATCGTAAAAGAGCCCGTAGCACTCCCATTGAAAATGAGTTGGACTCGAAAACAAAAATAAAAGTGGTTCTTTCGTCGTAAGCATGCTTTTACAGAAGGTTTGACTTGGGTACATTCACAAAAAGCCCCTCGGTTGCATTTTGGTGAGAGTTTCACTTTAAGGTTTGTTGCTTGTGGAGACGGACAGGAGACGCGGCTTGGATTGAACGACAGATGTTGGTGAATTGAGGACACTGGTAACAACATTCATGCCTCCTGCCCCGTGACGGTCGCTGCATGATGTTTTTGTTTTGTCCATCCTGGTCTCAGTCTTGTGACCGGGGGTTTCTCAAGAACGGCTTGAGGTGGTTAAAGGTCAAATGTTGAGGTCATTGTGACCTAACTTCTGTCCAAATCTCAGGGACGTCTGGAGGGAATTTCTTCAAATCTGGGACAAAGCACTTTGCTGATAAAAAGCTTCAGGTGACTGTAGTGTGACACAGCTCTTTGTCAGTCCTCTATAAAAGTATTCTGTAAGTCTCTACATCATTATTCTCTGGAATCCAACATGCCAACATGTTGGCTACCTGATGGTGTAAGACATCCTGCCGGCGTCTGCTGAGGAGCGACTCCGTCACCCAGACCTGTACCTCCTCTGAGCCACACAGACCATCTCTGATAAGTGCTGGAACATACTGGACCTGCAGCCCGAGCTCACTGACCCGACACCGCCAAGGATTTCAATCACACCTGAGCTGCACTGATTGGCTGGAGGCGTCTCTGAAATCAGCTGCTTCAAACTGGCATCCGTGATGTTTATACGAAGTCCCTCAAGTTCGTGTTCAAGAGTTATTCTGTAGATTGTCGCGTATGTTCATTCGTTACTCTGGTCTGTATATCCTGCAGGAGAGGATTTGGATTTAAATCTGTGTCACAAATTCAATCCTTTTTCTTAGTTTCTTTGCTTCTTTATGTGTTCCGTTTCTTTCTTTCTTTCTTTCTTTCTTTCTTATAAAAGCTCCACTAATCTGAACTTTATAGATCCAGAATGAATCAAAAGACTGAGACACACTCCACAGCTCTAAGAAGCTTGTTTTGTATTTACGGCACGTTTCCTCTCTGGTTTATAGTCTCGGGGTTTCCAGCAGCAGGCGGCTGTTGTCATCACCTTACACTGTTTTCTCAGCAGCGAGCAGCAGACAGACACAAGCTGCTGAAGGGAAAAGGAGCATGAAGCAGCCAGAGATGAATATTAGATGTACCTCCACCAGCTGGACAGTAACACCTCTGCATTGTGAGGATAATGCTGCTGGGTCTGCTGAGTGTGCCAGTAGGCAGCTAGCATGTTAACTTTAAAGGGGCACTATGCAACAATATTAGCAAAAATTACCCTAACTATGCAGGCTGAAAGACATTCTGAATGTTCTTTGATACTTTCTGGGTCGTTTGGTCATTGCTACGACTCCCCCTAGCGCTTCTGGGCGGAGAAACGGAACATGCAACTTGCTGCCACCGGTCCGAAGTCAATCCGGAAGTGAGCCGGCGGAAGTATCCCACCGCCCCTCGAAAATGTAGTCAGATTGTAGTTTTGAAACTGCTTTACGGCAAACACACCCCCAAACATGGAACCAGGTAGATATAAACTGCCAGTTGCAAGGCAATTGTTGTATTCCTCATGTATCAGTCGACTAAAAAGAGACCCAGGAAGCCACAGTCGGAGGAACAGAACAAGAAAAAGGAGCTTGACAAAAAAAGAGACCAGACACGAGTAGTTAAACATAGGACGAGCTTTAGAGGAGTCCAAGACGGACGCCGACTTGGCCGTGTTGCTGTTGAAATTGTAAGTGGATGAACTTTGTCTTTGCAACGTGACTTGATAGTCTTTTGAACAACGTTATTGCTTGACTGTTTTACTGTGAGCCCTGCATGTGTTTAGCTTGGTTTCTTGATGGCTAGCTCGATAGTTAGCGGGTGTTTAGCGCAGCAGTCACTTGCTACCAAACACGTTTGTTTGCGTTCTGAATCCAGGTTCTTGTTGGTATTTAGATATCGAGTTCGGTCTTTGAACGTTGCATGATTTGTCGCCTGTATCCTGCGATATGTCCGGCTGAACATGAACAAGTGCACTAATGCAGTGCCAGACGTGACTCGCTGTTTAGCCGGCCGGCTTCTTAGAAAACAGATGCACATGGTAACGTAGTAGCAGCTAGGTGGGCGGGGGAGGCTCGTCAACAAGTCTTTTCAACAGTGTATCTGCGCCGAAGCTGTAGGGGGAGCCCTGTAGCCAAAAACGTATGCACAAATCTGGTGCAAAGCTAGAAAACGGCGAAGGAATCTGGTCTGGAAACTGCTGCTGCATAGTCCGGCTTTAAAAGGTGGTGACGTGTCAGAAATCTGTGTCTTGTTCGCCTCCTAGTGGCCAAATCAGCTCCTACTGCAGCTTCAACACTGACCGTACGCTTCCCGTCACATTCCAGGAGGATCCACATCTCCAAGGCAGCTCTGGACTGTTTGAACGGCGACTACGAGGTGGAGGAGGGCCACGGGAAGGACCGCAACGACTTCCTCCGCCGCCACAACATCAAGACGTACCTCATCAAGCAGCCGGAGGAGAGTCTGCTCACCCTGCCGGAGGACATCATGAAGGAGGCGGCCAGCTCGGCCGACCGGCGGGCCAGCAGCACCACCTTCAACGAGGCGTCCTGGAGCCCCGAGCTGCCGTTCGACAACATCGTGGGGAAGCAGAACGTAAGTCCCGCCGCTGCTCGTGGTTCAAGTCGTGTTGTATCACACTGTGGAAACACGTCTATCTCCACAACTCGTTCTGCAGCTGAGGGTTAAACTGATGCTTTCATTCAAACACGGGCATTAAAACATTTCGTCACGGGATAATTAAAGATGTTCTTCAGACCAAACTGAAAGCAAAGTAAAATAATCTTAACCTGAAGGTCAAATTTAAAAATACCGCTTTGAGCCTCAGCGCAGGACGCAGTGGTTTCTGGAGATGGACGTGTTTGGCGGTGCATGGGAATCTTCTCGCCTGTTTGTTACTCGTTCTGTCTTCTTTTGTTTTTCTGGGAATGCGTGGACGGCTTTCTGCGGAGAGATTGTGTTGCCGTGGTAACGCGCCACAGTGTGTCAGCCTGCCTGTGCGTGAGGATGACGAGCTTCTGACTGTGTGGCCCATTAAAACATCCCCTTCATCCCTCCTTCATTTGTCTGTGTCCCCTCCTCCTCCTCCTCCTCCTCCTCCAGGCATCATGGTGACATTTTAGGTGTTTTGTCTGCGAGATTCTTGATTTTGGAAGCGGAGCAGGGATGCTTTTTTTTTTTTTTTTTTATAGGTCACTTCATCCAGAGCACCATTTTACTGTCCAGCACAGATTCTGAAGCCATTTATTTATTTTTTTAGATTAAGTGCTCATACACAGCAGCATTAAGTGTGAAAAGAAATGATGAACAAATGAAACTTTTAATTGGATTATTGCACATTAAAGCTAATATGACATGAGTTGGATTATAGAGGTCAAACATACAAAGTGTGTTTGTGTTGCGTCCGATTCTGCTCTGGTTTCTCGATACATGAGGTCCCTCGAGGAGATTTTTTGCTCTGTTGTGCAGATGATACTGAATTCTTCTACCGCAGATTTTTAATTAGTCATGTTGTTTATAAACCATCAGAAATTAGTGAGAAACATCAACCATATGAACAGAATAACTGTTAGCTGTATACTTGCTACAAAAGCACAGATCAGTTCAAACTAATCGATTTCTTTTGGTGCAACCTTCCGTTTGTTTAGCGTTGATTTTAAACATTGTTGTTTGGCTTCAAACACCTGTCTCCGTCACCGCGATCACAGGTGGAGGTGGTCCGACAGTTTTGGTGCCGACATCTGCAGCTCTCCCTAAAAAACACCCGCTTTTAATCTGACGAACAGGATGGAAATCCACTGGTGTGACTGGTGTTAACGGTCCCAGCTTCATGTCCGGCTGTGTTCAGCTGGTTAGCTGTAAACTCCAGTCCGCTAATGAGGTCTGTAGCTCCACAGTCAGCTGAGCTACTCGCTGACAACACCTTGTCGCCTCAGACAAAGGTATACAGCAGGTGTGCAGTCAGTGAGTAAGTAATTCTGGCTGCTACAGTTTTGGATCTACCGTCGTGCCTGGATGGTATTTCTGATGTAACGTAGTGAGAAGCGACATCTTGACGGCATTTTATGTCTTACGATGTTCCTTTATTGTGAAGAACACCACAACAGGAAGCCGGGCTGGCAGAGATGAGACCGTATGAGGCAGACGAGGCTCAGGGTCACTTTAAAAAGCTGGTCCGAAGCCTGAACAGCCACGACTCCTGCATGGAGGTGTGTGTCGTCCCTCACACTCACACTCACAGATATGTCAGCATGTGGAACAGCTCCGAGGGAAGCGCGGGGGGTAAAGCTGCATATTCAGGCCTGCAGTTACATCCCCAGATTGGTTTGAGAGAACGAGCTGTTCCGCCTGGCCGGGACTCTGTGTTCCACCACCAGAACCAAGCGGTGACTTTGTGGAATCTGCTGCTTCTCCTCCAGGCCAAAGAACATTCAGGAACACTGGCAGAACCAGACGAAAGCGTGAAGTAGATCAGATCAGCAGTTCTTGAGATATGTGAAGGACAAACGCAAAGACGGACAGATGAAATGAATTTAGGCTTTAAATTCTGTATCATTTCTGACGTAGAAAGATAAAAAAAAACCTGACAAATGAGACTTCTGTCACCTTCCAGGATAACGGCGTATTCCCCGGCCTTCAGTGAGATCGTCCTCACTCACACAGTTTGTGGTCGCACCTCCTTCAGCCGTGAGCTAACGCTGAACTCTGCGTTACCTCTTGTGTATATCTGAGGATTTGTGCAGCTCCTCCTCCTCTGCTGCTGCTGCTGCTGCGGGCCTGTCAGGAGCTTATAGCGGTTGCTGTAACTGTGCGTTTGCATGCAGAGGAATGTTATTTCTGAAAAGTGCCACGTCTTTGTTTCTGGCACAATGAAAGCCTGTCAGGACAGTCGTTTCAAAGAGCGGCTCTTTGCATATCAAAGGCTTCTCGGAGGAGTTTTTAAGTGTCTTTCATGTCGTCGCTCGGCTCTGCCTGCAGCCCAGCCTCTCCCTCTGCGCTGGGTTTTCTGTCCTCCGGGTCCCCGTCCTTCACTTCCTGTTGGTCTGATTTAGTTTTCAGCATCACTGGATCGAGGACAAGGTGGAATATGAGTGTGTGTGTGTGTGTGTCAGTCAGGCAAAGAGGAAAATAGAGAGTGAGTGAAATATATAAAAAGAGAAAGAGCACGCAGTTTTGTTCAGTGATGTGTGTGCAAGAGTTTCCACTGCTGCCGAACAGTTTGACCTTTAACTCTGACATCCATACGACTTGTAATGATTGAAACAGATCGACACAGACACTTAGAGTTAGCGTGGAGAGCTGCAAGGCCTGAACCTTTGTCTGATTCTTGATCTTACTGACGGGACTCACTGGATACGTGAGGCAGCCAACATGCATTCGCAAGCGTGTTGTTAATATCACGTATATGTTGGACCTTAAAACAGAGGACGCAGCTTCTCATCCCACAGAGGTTGTTTCAGAGGCGAAGCATCATGGCCGCCTGACATTGTTCACTTGCTCAGATTTTGTTTTCAGTATAATTTTTCCTTGACCTTGGCCACAGGGAGGAGGCTACGTGGTGGAATGTCGTGCTGCAGATACTGCGTCTACACACGGCGTTTTATTTTGAAAGCGTTCCTGCGTCTGACCTCCTGCTCGACTCGATCTGCAGTTTGACGAGTCTGCCGCTGTCAGAAATAGACTCACACGTATTCTCCGGGGCGGCGCGTTGCGGCTGCGCGTTGCGGCGGCGTCACGGCTCGACTCTGGCGGCCGCGTCGTTGCGGGGAACTTGACATGGACGTGACCCGTGGAATCTGGGGCTGCGCTCAGTAATGAACCCATCTGCTGCGTTAACAACATCTGAAGTGTTGGAACAACAAATCATGTGGGTTAATGTGCTGGACCGTGTCCTGGTCAAGATGCTGCTGGCTGGCTGAGTCCTTTTGCTCAGCCGGTACAGTGAGAGACATAAAAACACAGCTACACACTGACATGAGCAACCGGAGCCTCCATTAAACTGTAAGTAGCTGTTTGACGACCTGCAGTAAAGAGTAATGACGGATGATTCATCTCCTTTACATGCGGCTGCTAAGGTGCTCTAACCAGGTGACAGCTCTGTGCAGACGTCTGTGCCCGACCGTTATCTTCCAATCTTCTGTGTTTCATGGTGAAGCACGCTGATGACTGTTGAATAAACAGCATCACATCCCGTCCGTCGCTGCGTCTATGGGAACTATCAGGACCGACCGCCGTTATCAGACTCACAGGATTCATCAGCAGGACCTGAAATCAGACTCCCAGCTCTGTGTAGGCTCTCTCCACCGGCTGAGTGCCTCTGTCTTTACCTCTTACATGCTTCGCTGTGTGCCTGCTGGCTCCCATGATGCACAGCACTGTCACACTGCTTTCACCTCAAAGGAGGTTGTGTGTTTCCTCAGAAGACCCAGTAACTCGGTGTCTCTGCGCTGTGAAATCAAAAAAGAAACGGCTTCATTTTCGCGTTTCCCGTCCCGGTGTCGGTCTGTGTCGGTGCTGCACGACTCTGAGGTGTCGACTCTCCCGTCAGCTGAAGAAACTACATGTTTAAGATGATGTCACATGGCTCGCTGGTCTGAGGCGCAGCAGCTCCACCTCCATCTGAAAGTTTGCAAAGTTGCAGTTTGTCTTTGGTTTAGAATTGTAAATGTTTGGGACGTTACTGAGGAGAAATGTAGAATCAGGCTGTTCAGACCTGGTGTTGGCGTGATCCACTCAGATAATAATAATAATAATAATAATAATAATAATAATAAGAAGAAGAAGAAGAAGAAGAAGACAGACAGAATGGATGACGTGGCGACGTTATAGCAGCAGATACTTGTGAACCAAGCGATCCAACACCTGAACCACATTATCACCAGACTCCCTTTATAAATCACATCATTTTAAGAGTTGTTGAGCAAGAAGGAACTCAAACGCCAACATTGATCAGCTGTTTGAACACACTGTTTACACTGATTTCACCATTTACACTCCATTTATGAAAGAAGAAACATGTTATTGATCTAAACATGTCACATGTTACAAAGACACTAAACAGGAACAATATAGGCTCCTTCTTTGTCCCTGTGGAGAAAGTCCCCAGACTCCCTTAACAAATGTGTCAGTTTAGTGAGTTATTGAGTTGGAGACACTTTATAAACTCTGTGAAACTCTGTCTCTGACTCATTCTGCATTATTTGGACCTTCATGTTGTTTCGGCAAATGTTCTACATGAACTTCTTTCTGTCTTTGAGTAGAAACATGACTCCTGTTTGTTCCAGTGCTGTTCGTGTCCATTTGCATATTGATTAAGACGCATGTGAATCACTCAGGACGGATGTTGTGCTGCTGAACTGATTGCACGTTTTGTTGATGATGCTCGCTAATGTCAGTAATGATCTCAGACGAACCGTTGAGGCTGAAGAGAGTTTCCCATCATGGGTGTAGATGTCGACCTGCTGGAGCTGCAGACGATGGATCCATGAATATGTATGTCCCCAACTTTCATGGCAATCTGTCCGCTAGTTGTTTCAGTTTGTGCTACAGTGTCGCTCCAGATCCTCCATTTGGCCCGCAGCGTGTTTGCGGTTTACATAACGGCCCGGCTGCGATCCTCTGAACAACAACGGTTCCAAACAAGTCGTGTTGCTCTCTGGCTCTAAAGTTAATCTGCCGCCCGACCCGACATGTGAGACATGCAGCACATGAACATCCTCTGATTCTACTGTACATGTTCACGTCGTGTGATCAGAGCACCGCCCCCCCCCGCCTCCACTTGACCTTTTTCCTGGCATCATGTGTTGGCATTTCCAAGACACAAACATGTCCCGTTATTAATATATATCATAACGTGTAACCCCATACGGCTGCACCATACAGCCAACCGCTGCTCTGGGCCACATCACACCGGCTGGTTTAGAGGAGGGAAATGTCAGGGATGGAAGCTTGCGACCCTCCAGGCTGTGTGCTTCTTCAGGGACGCGTACGCTCAAAAACAATCGTGGCAGCGCGGCTTATAACGACCTTCCCCTCCGAGCCGCCGTGCCATGAGTGGACAGAGGAGGGCAGCGGTCTTGTTGACATTATGAAGTGGCCTCTGAAGTACCAGATCCACCTTTCCGATGTAGAGACACGCTTCTTTTCTCTCGTCCGTGTTAAAACCTGCTGGTCTCAAAAGAGGCTCCAGACAACAGCCGAGTGGAGATCCCAGAGTTTCCTCCGATAGCTGATGAAGTCCATGAAAAAGAGCGGATGTAACATATATTGTGTTACTTACTCTTTACTTCATAACTCAGGAGACAAACAGGAGAACCGTGAGCCTGAGAGACGGCAATGAACAACAAACCAGGTGATAATAAAAGTTCTCCCGGACATTTTTTCCGCTGCGTAGGCAACACAGGTAATGAAGTGAGAGTGTGAAGAGGTGACACAAGAACTCATTATCAGTCTGCACTCCACCTGGTGTCACATTTCTTTGTCACAAAATGTCTTCAGAAACACATTTTGCGGAGCTACAGAGGAGAAAGTTTCCAAATGAGCCGCCATGTTGGTCCAGAGGCGTTCATCCAATCAGGTGCAGCCAGTTTATCTTGGCACGTCTGATTCTTTACAACCCTTTGACTTTAAAATGAAAGATTAACGTATGTCCATTTCCTCACTTTATGATACTTTATTATAAATGTTCTGAATGTTTTGGTCGGCTGTCACGAAATAAATTGCTTTAAAATGATATTTAGTGTTTTGGCTCGTCTGTGGGTTGAATATCCAACAACTGGAGCATCGCAGCACCTTCAGCGTGTTAGACTTGCTCCCTGATGTTGATAAATGCTGCAGTTTCCTGTAATTTGTGAGGCATTAAGCAATAAACCTCCAAAGTGCAGTCGTTTATAATCTCCAGGTGGCTTAATTAGATGAAATCGCTCTGTAACGACGGCCGGCAATCGTCAGAACGGCTTCAACCGGTAAAAAAGAAAAAGAAATCCTTTAATCAAGATGAGTCTGGAAATGAACTTCTAACGATCTCAGTGTGATGGATTTCATTTGTTAACGCTGTCGCATTCAGTGAGACGAGGTGAGACGTCTGATTGGCCGGAGCCGGCGAGGGACATTTTTGGAATTTCTCACACATTTCTCTCATAATCACTTCAGCGGCTGCCGGCTCTGCAGCGCTCAGACACTCCAAAGGGTAATTTGTTGGAAGTTGCCACGCGGCTGCTTTAGCTCCCAGCTAATGGTGGAAGGCTAATGTCAGCGGCTCCGAGAAAATGACTCCTCACGTATGACCTTTATCACTTCCAGCTCAAGTGCTTCACTCGAACGAATGGATGTGACAGCAGCTCACCACGACGTGCTCCGCAGTGCAGCACGTCAGTGGACCGCGGCAAGCTTCCTTTTACCGACGAATCGTGTGTGTGTTAGTTTTATAAAGCCACGAGACAGGACGGCCTTCTCTGGGACAGTGACGCCTCAAATGACCTGACTAAAAGAAGTAAAGCACAAAGCTCTTTGTGTCGGATTTTCACACAGTTTGGTCGTGGCTGACAACATTTCCAGTGTCGGGAAACGATGAGCGGACGTGTAGAGAAACGTAGCTGAAGAACAGAGATGACGCTCCACGACACATCGAGGAAAAGTCGTGTTTCCGTGTTGCTTGGCGCTGACCAGTAGGATGACAACGTGCTGTGATGCGCACATGTAAACACAATGAAGAAGAGGAAGAGATGCTTCGCTGAGCTGTGGAAGCAAAACCCTCGAGGGACGACCACGACACAGTCAAAAAAGAAAAATGTTGCTGAGAGATATCGGAGGCGCTTCAGCTACCCAGTGAGTGACATGCTGATTAGCTATGCTAGCTGCGTTAGCCGTGATTGACATTTTCCTGTCCCGCCTCCCTGATGACGACTGAACCCTGTAGTGTTGCCACGTCTGCTTACGACATGGTGACTACCGTGAACGACATGAATATGGTGTAGTCTGATCGAAGGTGATCATCTGTACTGCTGAGACCACCAACATCATCAAGTCTCCGCTGTCGTGGACTAAATGTGACTGACTCGAGTCACCGTACGCTCATTTCCATGTAAATTCAGAACCATCAGAGCGGATTAAAAGAGGAGCTTTACGGAAGGTTACGACCTCGAGTGCGTCTTTGTCTCGGAGAGAGAAGGAAGGCCGAGTGGAACGGGAAGTGATGGAGCGGTGAATTAAAACCTGAGGAGAACCTCGTTCATTTCAGCTACAATTCACCATTGTTGTGTATGAATGTGGTGCCGGGCTGTTCTGGATGAGAACACGAGGCTTTGTGAGAGTTTGCTTTATGAGGGTCGCTCTGTAAAGATGAAGCCATTAAAATAAATGTTTCACAGTCTGTTTTGTGTTTTTTTTTATCCACAGTCTTTTCTCAGCTGTGTCTTTTTGTCCATTCCATGCTTTTATTTCCACCTGTGTTCATCCTCCTCTCCCATCACCGTCGTTACAGCTCTGTTATAACGAGCGCTTGATTACAGGCCCGTCACCGCCAACATGGATGCAAAGTGAAGGAGTGGATGAGATGCATGACTCTGCTCTGAGCGTCCGTCTGACTGTGAACGTTGCATTTTGGATCTTCCCCCTTTTTTTCTTCCTCCTCCTTTAATTTTCTCTTCTTTTCTTTTTTTGCGTATGTAAATGACCGTAACTGTCTGTCTGTTCTTTCTTTTCTTTTCATTTGTAACTTGAATGAAACAAAAAAAAAAAAAAGGGGGACAAGCAGGTTCATTCTATGTGCATGTGCTTTCCCCCTAGACTCTGGCTGCCCTAACGAGAAATTCGATAAATCTGCTTCCAAACCATCTCGCACAAGCTTTGCATGTCCACTCTGGTCCTGAGGAAATTAACAAGCGAATAGAGAGCGCCATCGACTTACGGAGTGGCGATAAGTTGAGAAGAGAGCATATCAAGCCTTTCTCACTGATGTTTAGACTCCAGCCTGGAACAGAAGGTAGCTGGGGTTTTAGACAGATAACTGTTTTTTTTTCTTTCTCTCTCCCTCCTCACATCTATTCTGAGACGAAGACTTTCAGAAGCAAAACAAGAACCAACTATTTATTTTTTTTATTTCCCATCATGAGTAAGCTAAAGGCATCGTAGATACTGTCGTGGTATCGCAGAAAAGAAAAAGAAAGCATGGCTTATTTTTTATTTTATTTTACTGTATTGACACGAGTCAAACTGTGGAGTCAAAGTGAAGGACGCAAAATAATCCAAACTTTATTATTGATGGAGTCCGAAGTGCCAGTGACAACTATTATAGAAGTCAAAGACAAAATATCAATAAAATTGCTAATTTATTATTCAGTTTTCGTGCTTGAAATGATAAATTCTGATTACATTTTGTTGTTCCTTTTCAGTCACAGATTTTCAATTTTGTAGTTTAATTTAATCTAAAGAAAGTCAAGATTAAAACTTAAATTTTAAGCATTACTGTCCTCGTGTACCTCTGAAATATCTGTTAAATCCTCATCTTCAGAAAACCAGACAGGCAAAACAAACAAACACAACAATAATAATGTGATAATAATTACACCAGAAGGTATATTTAGTCTGTTTTATTTAAAGTTGTATGTGCAGAATATCGTCCACCGGAGTCAACAAATGATTAGAATCTACATAATAACTTATTTATTTAGTTGAACGATATGTTTCATGTGTTTCTTTGTGTGTGTGGCTTTCTAAGAATAAAAAGATTTAACAGATGTTGGAGACAGTTGTGCATGAAAATGTGAATTTTACATTTAAGTGAAGAAGTCAAACGACATTTATGTCAAAACATAAACTTAAACAGCCGACAGAATTTATTATGCTTACTTTTTTTACCGTATTAATTGGTTATAATAAAAGGTTTGACACTTCAGACTCCATTAATGTTCATGAGTTAACACAGAATCTGATCTGAGGAGATTCACTCAGAGATAACGGATCAAACATTAAACCAGCTGAACGATGACTCATGTTTCTTTCTGAAATTCAATAAAGTCAGCTCTGATTTTTGCGTCGGCGGTCGCAGAACAGTCGGCTGATGTTTGTGGAGACTGCAGAACCTCCTTCAGTTTACTCATGAGCCAAAGTCCACGTCCTGGACCTGTGACCCTGTTACAGTCTGCTGGAAAAAGTTGACTCGTTCAACTTTTTCTCTTTTTTTTCTTTTTTTTTTTGCAGGAGCGTGTTGCATTCACCAACGAAAGAGCTGAGACATGTTTCAAACGTACGTCTTACATACCCCGAATAAGTTCTTATCAGACATGTTAGACTGAAGACAGTGAAATATGTTCATGTAAAGTTACAGCAACAGATCAACTGCTTCAATTTATCCCTGCAGACCAAACAATCAGGCCCGTTATTACAAACTCATCCTGTTCAAACCCAAAGAACTTCATCTTAAACTCTATTATAGATCCTAAAGTGTACAAAGACACCAGATATACGAGGCTGAACGAGCCTTAGAACTCCAAAACCGGCACATCCACATCCTCTGAACGATTAAATAGGTTTATTGTTCCCAACACACCTGTCCCCGGCCCTTCACCTGGTTGTAGGGTAGAAAACTATGTGGTCAGGTTGAGAAGAACATCGTCGTTTGGGTTAAAATCACTGCGTTCCTGCTGTGAATCTGATTGCAAACGTAATCTACGTTACCCAAGTAACTCGGGTTACGTGCGTGACATCACTGTGGGTGACGACCCGACCTCCTCCCTACGTGGACATCTCCACACTTCCTCCCTCACAGCTGTAAAAAATGACTTCAGCTGCTGGAGGAAACATAAATAGTCATTCTTAAACAGCAGGCTCAGTTTACACCATCAATCAGAACCAGAACATGTAAAAACAGATTTGTGACCTTGAGCTACAACCGCAGTGTCAGGATAAATAACTCAACCTGAGTTATTAAAAAACAAAACAAATCTTCTTCTTCGTCTTCAGGGGTTTTAATTTGCCTCATGTCTACTTTGGGACACATAATTACAGATCATAATGAGGAGACATGTGAGTCTCGGTGAGCAGAACGTGTGTCCGGGTGTTTCCTCTGGTGAATGCGATGCTCTCCTGCAGCTTTTTGTTCAGTTACTGTTCCATGAACACGCTCACCTTTAACCTTTCAGTTGGCCTCCATGTCGGCCCCTCTCCCTCCTCCACATCTGTGTTTCCCCTTTTTAATCCCACCTCCATTTTCAAAACTTCTCCAGGAACCTTGTTTTTTTTTCTTTTTTGGGTTGAACCTCTTCAGTAAATGTGCAGTGATTTGCTGTTGGCCTCCCTCCATTTTTCTTCTTTTGTTTTTTTTTTTTTGTTTTTGCCAAAGTTGTGACAAAACGTGACGCATCCTCTTGCTAATTTCCCAGCACCCTTTGAGAAAGAGACAGAGCGAGGACGGGGCAGCGGGGGTCACTGGGGAGAAAGTCTTGAGATTTGAGATGAGTCAGGCTGTCGGTCCAGATCGGTGACTCATGAGTCTCACATCAGCGCAGGGCTTCCTGCAGGAAGGGCTTACATCCACGTTCTGAAACACCCGACAGCTTCCAGTTTAGCTTTTTAACCAAAAAGTGATTGTTCTTTATGTTTTGAGTGAATCTAAAAGGCTCAACAATTTGGACAATAAGCTTTCTATCCCAGAAATCCCCCCGAAAAAAAACCAGATGATTCGACTGGACAGAAGTTGAGTCGTTAGCGCTGGCTAACTCAAAAGCTCATCGACGATCCTCCCCCGCCTCAGTTTAGCTCCTCAGTTAGCTTTGTATTTTTTTGTATTTCTTGAGCTCTCTGTTTGTGTCTCTGACTCAGCTAACAGCTTAAAAGCTAACGGCTAACAGCTAGCATTGTGCTTGTCAGCTCTGCTCCCTCCCCAGGACCCCGCGGCTAACCCGCCAGCTCCCGTCTCTCTCTAACGCTTGTGGTTGAAAACATCTGCATGCGTCTGTGTCAGTGTCGTCGGCGTGTTTGAGGTGCAAGTTCAACGCGTCCCGTCTCCTTCGTCAGTCTGAACACCTGTCTCTCCATCTTCCCCTCGCCTCCTTCTTCCTCCTCCTCTCTCTCTCTCTCTCTGCTCTTCTTCCTCCCTCTCACGGTGCAGTACTCCCAGATGAGGGACGAGGTGTTCAAGTCCAACCTGGTGTGCGCCTTCATCGTGCTCATCTTCATCACCACCATCCAAAGCCTGCTTCCCTCCGCCAGGTAACAGAGCAGACTGAGAGAAGTTGTAGTTCTGTAGTAATTACAGACATTATTTTTAATACATTTAGGAGTTTGAAAACAAAACATGTATGTGTGTGTTTAAAAATCTTGATATCTACAAAAGGCCGACCTGGAGAAAAGGTTTGGGACCCACTGATTTACACTGATCTGTATCTTGTAGTTAGAGATTCATTTCTCTTAATTATGAGAATGCAAGTTAAAAAATCTCATATTATTCACACATAAACTGTTGATAATGCTCTGATGTGTTGGGGAAACCCAACCGTTAAAGCCTCGCCGCGCAGCCGACGGCGTTATCGTTGACATCATCGTCGCTGTCGTGTTTCCACAGGATGGTTACCATGGTGATCCAGTTCTCGGTCCTCATCGTCCTCCATTCCTGTCTGGTCCTGGTCACGACGGCGGAGGACTACAAGTGTCTGCCTCTGGTCCTGCGCAAAGCCTGCTGCTGGATCAACGAGACGTACGCGGCGCGCAACGTCATCGTCTTCGTCTCCATCCTCATCAACTTCCTGGCGGCCATGATCAACATAGTGAGTTTTTCGTTTCTCCCCGGAACAGATATTTGTCGTCTGCGCTCTGAACCGGCCCACGAGGACGCAGACACAAACTTTGTAGGTTCTGGTTCTGGTTCTGGTTTTAACTTTAATTTTCATGTTTCTGGTTCTTCCTTGAGAAGGTCAGAAACACGCAGCTGAGTGAACTTCTGACACAAACATCTTGAAATATTAAAGGCTTGATGATGTATGTCTGGATATTTGTACACTGATTCTGGATACCAGCAGTAATTGTCCCCGCTGGTCTCTCACAGCTGTGGTGTGACTTCGACAAGTCCACCACCTTCAGGAACCAGACGTACAACGAGTCGGCCTCCATCCCCGACATCTGCTTCTACCCAGAGGTACCGCCTAAATGAGTTGTCTGAATTTTTGCAGCCACGTCCATCTGTTTTTTTGTTTTTCTCTCCACTTCTGCGACAGCGGCAAAAAAAAAAAAAAAAAGATGAATTAAACATCCCCGACATCTGCTGGCGCCCACAGGGAGGCCTCTGCTCAGACAACGGCGACTGATGGAGCCATCACAAACGTCACGGAGGAAAAAAACTTCCATCATGTTATTTTTTTAGCTCACACAATATGCAGCTGATTGATGGACTCAATAAGGGAGAAACATGTTTATAGCTCCGAGCCGCGGCCGAGGCTCGTAGGGCTGGATGTTTATGTAACAGCCTGATTTCCTCCAGAGGGGACGAAAGGCTCGTTTTTAGATTTATTTTAGATTTATTGACTTTTCTGGGACAAAACCAGACTGGAATATTAGATTAGACGCACAGAATGCTGCTCAGTTCAGGACTTTAGGTTCAATAGAACCCGAGAAATTAAATTAATATCTAGAAAACCAAAAAAAAAACTAGACTAGCAACACATGAAGCTGAACTTCAACAATGGATGGATCTGGTGAGATTAATCTGTCTTTGTTTTGTCTCCAGTATTTTGTGTTCACGGGCGTCCTGGCGATGGTGACGTGCGCCGTGTTCCTGCGGCTGAACTCGGTGTTGAAGCTGGCGGTGCTGCTGGTGATGATCGCCATCTACTCGCTGCTGACCGAAGCTTTCTACACCTCGCTGTTCGTCCGCTACGACACCGTGCACCACAACACAGAGTGAGTGCTTCTACAACCCTACATGGATGCTTAGACTTAATAATTTTATTGTAGACTTGAATAACGCCTGTCTTCACACGGTTACAAAGTGCTGTAAAAACATTGTCGCGGTCTTCTTTACCACCGAGCTCAGAGAGAACCTGTCAGAGGGGTCAGAGGATCATTCATGTGATTTGGAGCGAGGCCATTTAAAGTGCAGAAGTGATCAATACAATTTACAAAATCAGTACAGAATAAAACAGACAGCCAGTGTGAGTCTTCACGTTTCTCTGAGCCAGTTAAAATTCACCGTCCATGACCTTGGACGGCGAAGGGACGTCTGACTGATGAAGTGAAGTGCTTTTTCGATGATAAGATAAGACAAACGTTATTGATCCCACACCTGGTAAATCTGCTTGTGACAGTAGCTTATTGTATTTATTGTAAACGTTCAGGTAAACGTGGGCTTTATAACCTGAGATTTGTGACAATAAAAGCACAGATTGCATCAAATATTTCGCTGAGTGTCGATCAGCCGCTGAGACTTCGACGTCCTCGAGGTCGGCAGAGAAATATTCATATTAACAAAGAACACGTGTTAAAGTAAAGACACGTACCGTCTCTAAAGCACGTCTGAGAGTCACGTTGACCTTATTTCTAGACATAAATGTGGCAAATGTGAGAAAACTAATCACGCAGGTGTTGTCAGCGATTGCACAGTGACCTTTACAGTGAGGATGTATGAAGGCACCTTGAGAATATAACCTGGTAATAAGAAGAAGGAGCACTTTAAGCCCCGGAAGCAGAGGTTTCCATACAGAGTCAGATCGATTTCTTTAAAGTCCTCTGGGACACGAGAGAGAAGGTCGAGATGGAAAGACCTCCGAGGGAGAGGAACGCGGACCCGACCCAAGTCTTTAAATAAAACAGTGATGTTTGATTTGTTCCTGATTAAGTCGAGTTTCTGAAGCGATGTGTTTTGATATCAGAGACATCAAACTGTATTTCACTGTCATGACCGTATGATCTGTGCGGATCTCAGAGCAGGATACCAACATCTGTCTGAGCTGTTGATCCTCAGATCCTGCAGAACTTCTGGTTCTGCTCCAGTCTGAGCTGAAAACAAAGAGTCATGGAGGTTCTGCAGGAAGATTAGGCGAGAAGACATCAGTGTCATCTGTGAAAAAATTTACTTTTTAAGAACACTTCCCTCAGTTATTGGCCTCCGAGGTCATTTTGATGATATGAAATATTTTATTGTGGTTTCGTTTTGGTCTTTAACGCCAATTTAATGCCAGATTCTGTTTTGTGAAGCCATGTTAATGTGGTCAGAACTGCAGCAAACAGATCCCAACACAATAAAACATATAATATTAAAAAGTAAAGCACTGCATGCACATTTAAAGCCCAAAAACAAAAAACTACAATGTTACTTTTACTTGTTATTGTTACTTTGAGATGGGGTAAAACTCCTTCAGTAACATCTTCTCTGCTGCTGCTCCAACAGAAACTTCCTGGGGACCAAAGAGACGTCTCTGCTCCTGATGGCCATGTTCCTCCTCGCTGTGTTTTATCACGGCCAGCAGGTGAGAAACACACGACCCCAAAGACTCGAACCTCCAAACGCAACCGAGAAGCTGATCGTCTGAGCGCGAGCAGAACTCAACCACAGAGGTGTCGGGTCAGAAACCTTTATCAGGTGTTCTGGAAAGCACTGGCGAGTTGTCTCGTTGTTACTGTGCGGAGAAATATTTCTCTTCACACCAGCAGAGGACGCTGTGTTGTCGCGACATGATTATAAATGATGTGAAGCTGTTGGACGGAACTAAAGTGAGTCTTTCCTTTAAATGTGTGAATGCTGCTGCAACTTTATGTTCTGCAGGTCCAGTTTTGTGTTACGTTGTGACAGCGCTGTGCTTGTGGTTTGGATCGTGTTTTTGGCTGAAAGCAGCTGGTTCTGTCGCCACCAACACGTCTGGAAAATATCCCAAAGTCGTGCTAAAAACAGTGCCCAGCTTAAGATGATTATCCTGCCTTAATTGGTCATTTTGAGGCCATCAGTTTCCAGTTCTCCTTCTTGGTATTGAAGGGAAAAATCCCAGAAATCGATTTCTTAACAGCAAAGTGTCTGTAAGTGTTGATGCTGCTCCTCGTGGACAGCAGCTCCCGCTGTGGATGAACGTCTACAGTGACTTGAGATAAAGGAATAAGAAAGGAGGAAACACACTCTCTGCTTTACGAGGCCACGAGCCAACAGAAACTGTAATCAGCCTTTTATAAACACTCAGCAGAAGCATTTCATCCATAACGATCAGCAGGAAACCCTCCTGTCTGTGTAATATTGGACCTGAGTGACTCTTCTTCAGACAATGAAAAGCAGAAACACCACTCGGTTCACACGTCTGACACTTTATACGAGGCATTGTGGTGAAGATGCGGTGGGAGTCAGCAGCCTGGAGGAAACTGGTATCAGCGCTGCTTTCATGCTCTCTCTATGGAAACCTTTGATCACGCAATTCAGCGGCGCCGCGTCGGTCAGAGATGGAGGACGCGCCGCCGTAATTGAAGGTCCTTTGTAGCCGCATAAATGTAGAAAGCAGCCGCATTTGAAGTCATCCAGTGGCATATTGATTTTGTCGGGGTCAGCTCCAGCACTTGTTTGGCAGAGCAGAGACAATGACAGCTCCCAGCGTGAGGCGAGCGGCGCTCTCCGCCCTGAAAGCTGCTCGCGTGAGAGAGCATATAAAAAGACTGTTTGCTGTTTGAAGGGAGGTCCAGCGAGCTCGATGTGATCCGGCTCTCTGTCGAGTGTTAATGATCGGATGTGCCAGGTTTCAACGCAGTGTGAACTCGGTCAGGCCATCGGAGACAAACAAACAAACACTTGTTGTTGTTGTTGTTGTTTTTAAAGCTCTCGTCTTGTTTTCATGCCTCCGAATCATGAGTGTAAAACTCAGCGTACGTGTTTGAACCCATGTTTGTTCTGTTGTCGATATAAAGACCTCAAGTTTCTGTAAACTGTTCGCAGCAGTCTGTATCTCACGTACACTGAAGAGTAAGAGGACTATTTGTTCACTACTTGATAATTTTGAGGTATTTAAAATAAGATCACTGTCAGATTTTATACTGTGTGACTAAATAACGATGTCAGCTTTGTATCACTGCGCTGTTTGTCATATATGCAAAGGAACGACAGTAAAACTCTTTATTTTGCCTCCAGCAGCGTCTCAGCTGCAGGCCTGTTGTACCAACCAGTCGATAAACTATTAACCAAGTTTCTGTCGCTTCACTGTGTCTCACCTAAAACCTTTTCACAAACACATTTGTCACATCCTGTTCAGCTGTGATGTAAAAAGTAAAAAAGAGTCGTAAAAAAATAGATGTTTGAGCGAGAGTCTGTCCGTTCACAGACGAGGTCGTATTTCAAAGTTTTATTGACATTCCTTGACCGACTTCCTTCCTTTGAAAAGACGACAAGAAACTAAATGAAACGTCACCTTGAATAAACTTGTTGATTTCTGTGGTTTAAAATAAAATTGTTAAAGCCGGACTATGCAGCAGCAGCTTCCAGACCAGATTCCTTCGCCGTTTTCTAGCTTTGCACCAGATGTGTGCATACGTTTTTGGCTACAGGGCTCCCCCTACAGCAGATACACTGTCGAAAAGACTTGTTGACGAGCCTCCCCTGCCCACCTAGCTGCTACTACGTTACCATGTGCATCTGTTTTCTAAGAAGCCGGCCGGCTAAACAGCGAGTAGAATCAAATCATGTAACATTCAATGACCAAACTAGATATCTAAATACCAACAAGAACCTGGATTCAGAACGCAAACAAACGTGTTTGGTTGCAAGTGACTGCTACGCTAAACACCCGCTAACTATCGAGCGAGCCATCAAGAAACCAAGCTAAACACATACAGGGCTCACAGTAAAACAGTCAAGCAATAACATTGTTCAAAAGACTATCAAGTCACGTTGCAAAGACAAAGTTCATCCACTCACAATTTCAACAGCAACACGGCCAAGTCGACGCCTGTTTTGGACTCCTCAAAAGCTCGTCCTATGTTTACTCGCTAAGCTCCTTTTCTTCTTCTTCTGTTTCTCCGACTGTGGCTTCCTGGGTCTCTTTTTAGTCGACTGATACATGAGGAATACAACAATTGCCTTGCAACTGGCAGTTTATATCTACCCGGTTCCATGTTTGGGGGTGTGTTTGCCGTAAAGCACTTTGGAAACTACAATCTGACTACATTTTCGAGGGGCGGTGGGATACTTCCGCCGGCTCACTTCCGGATTGACTTCGGACCGGTGGCAGCAAGTTGCATGTTCCGTTTCTCCGCCCAGAAGCGCTAGGGGGAGTCGTAGCAACGACCAAACGACCCAGAAAGTGTCAAAGAACATTCAGAATGACTTTCAGCCTGCATAGTTAGGGTAATTTTTGCTAATATTGTTACATAGTGCCGCTTTAAGTAAACAACCCAACAAAATAATAACCAGCGTCGTTCTAATGTGACGTTCTAATGCAGAAATGACATCTTTACTCGTGCATCAGTCCGTCTGATCAACACGCTGTTCGGACACGATCGTCCTCGTGCGGCAGAGAACGACAGCATTGAGCAGCCATCACGGTTTTTTCAGGAGGAGATGATGTTTGACGCTTGGAGCAAAGATCCGACAGAAACACGCAGCGGAGGAGGAAAACATATCACCGAACTAAACGGCGGAATAATGAAGCAGCTCCATCATTTGGCTCGTGGAAGGAGAACAAGGTTGTTCGCTCCTTTTGTAGCTGAAAACTCAGCGGCGTCTCTTTTGTGGAGAAACACACAGAGGGAGTAAAAACATTAGTTAGAGCTGCTTTCAGAGGAGACGTTTAAGTGATTTGATTGTGTCGGGGAGAAGAGCCAATTAGAGCGGCGAGGAGAATCTTTTTATTCTTCTCTCTTTCATTACGAGAAGCTCATTCGGGCTCTCGTGTGCTGCTTGTTAGATGTGAGTGTCATGTATAATGTCCTCACAAAAACACACAAAACAGCCTCGACATTTCCCTTTTAAATGACGTGTAAGTGTACGAAGCATTATGTGAGCCTGGAGAAACCATCCGAGGGAACAATACGGGGACACAGAACTCCTTAAGTGTGTGATTGTGCATTAACTATGAGTAATAACAGATGATTTATTGATTGAAGCAGTTTTAGACACAGTGTCAGCTTCCTTCAGAGGAAACTGAGCTGCGGTCTTTCAGATGATAAACTAACGACAGCAGAGCGCTGAAGCCAGATGAGGGTTTCCTTCATGAGCACAGCTTCCTGTCAGAGCACTAATTACATTATCACGCAGCGTGAACATGAAGCTTTTCATTACAAGGCTGCAAACTGGACTCTTATTTTGAAATGACGTCATAACTGAACAACCAAACAGTTCTTTCTTCACTCTGTCCTGGTTGGGTTGAGGTAGAAGAGGTCAGACTATCATGTCCTTGTTATCCCCCCCCAAAAAATCAGGCGGCTTCATTCTTTAAAATGTTGACGCGCAGTCTTGAACAGTGGTCTCTGGCTTGGCAGCCTTCTCGCCCAGCTGTCACGCCCAAATCAATCTCCAGAATGAATGTTAGCTAAGTACGTTCATGCAAACTGCAGATTTATGATGTGTTTCAACTTCACGTTTGTTTAGGACTTGTCATTGTGTTTATGCTCTAGTGGCACAAACAAAAAACAGCTGGTAGTGTTAGAAAAACATCTTGGTTTGTATTAAAATACACGTTTTGGTCGCTGTGATCACGGATGAAGATGATCCAACTTCCGTAGAAAAATAGTGAGTAAGGGTCGCCAATAAAACGCCTGGAAATGTCCCCAGGTTTCCTTTAGAAGTATCCGGTGGTGCGACTCGAACTGTGGTCAGCTGCTTCACAGCCTTGGTGACTTTAATACGGTGATAATCCTGAAAAATGCATATTATGCTGCTTTTCCACCAACATTAGCATTTTTTTTAAAGCAGATCACCGCAATTCCCACTTCCTGCACGGAGGACAACCCTCCTGTGATTTTTATCTGAAGCATTAAACAGTAACAGAAGAGAAAACAACGACCGCATCCAACATTCCTTCCTTACGTACGCGGCACCACCAGATGCTGATGATACCGCGTCATCACTTCCTGCGGGGGTGTTCAGCACGTTCTGCCGGGTCTTACGCTCAGATCTGAGCCGAGCCGGGTTGAAGTGGTGATTTTTGAGCCGTGGAAAAGAAGTGTGAGATAAAAAATGTCCAGAGTAACCAGTAAGTCCGGCTGTCAGGAGCAAAAAGTACAACAGATAACTGGAAAAGTACAAAGTCTATGTGAGTTCTTATTGCTCTCCACGTCTGCACTCGTAAGAACATTTCCTCCAGACTTTTGATTTTATCTAAATCCTTTCTGTTTGATATGCTCATTTATTTTAACCCTGGTAGAGCCGAACATAAAGTGTTCATCAGGGAGGATTTTCTCTCTTCTCTGAGGGTCAACAGGCCGGTTTTTGAATCAACGTGTCACCCGGCTTCGCACCGCTGAGGTCACGTCGGTTAACGCCTGAGCGACTCGTTATTTCAGCGGCCACCATCTCATTACGCCGCCGCCCGACCAGCCCCGCAGGCTGTGCGCCTTCTTAATTAGAAAAACAGAAATGAGATTGAAGTTCTGTACTCACTCATATGATTAAAGGACTAATTGATACCAGGATTAATCACAAAACTGCTTCCGCCAATCGCCAGAGAGAGACGCTTAAATCCTCGCCGGCTTATCTGCCTGCCCCCAAAATTAATTTTCAATATCAGGGATCCCCTCCCCCCCAAACCTTCTCCTCCAAAACTGTACCGACTTTTGTTCGGCTCTAATGTATTCAAATGACTCTGCATTAATTGTGCATTCTGGGAAGCAATTTGCGTTGCCTGTTGAAATCCTTTTGCTGCTCTTCAGATTGATCGCACGCTCTTCTATTCCATAATTGATCCAACCTATAACGGATTTTTTAATTAAACCACGGCTCGGCCCTTCCATCACCTAAATGATATAAACAACTGCTCTCTCCCCTCTTTGGTTCAATTTATAAGCAATTAACAAAGTCTGAGTCCTTCCTGGAGAGGAGTGGCACCAGATGTTTGGAGAAAATGGAAAATAAAGGAGAATAGCAGCAGTTATTAGTTTCTGTGAGAAGTAATATCAGTCAGCATGATCGGGGTCAGGAGGAGAGTCTGTGTGAATAATGCAGATGTTGAACTCTTCAGCAGACTCACAGGTTTATTTTGAGAAGTATTTCTCTGAGACATCAATTATTTATGAGCATCGATCGGAGTTACAGTTGTGAGACTCAAACATCTCAGCTGAAGCGTTTCTTCTTCAGAAACACTGTAAAACACAAAGTAATTAAAGCTACAAGAGTCGTTGAAATAAAGAACAGTTTACGGAGTGTACAGGTGAAAGTGACTGTCAGAACCGGGTGTTTTTTGGGGAGATTCAAAAGTATTTGGAATAAATAACAGATATTTTTAAGGAAGTGTCATTTTCCTTCTATGTTCTGGCAACAAAACCCGACCTAGATCTGATCTTTTCCAACCCAACCAAGCCAAGGATTGCCACATAAAAGGTAATTGATTAGGTTGAGGATGATCGGCTGTCAATCAAATGACCTTGTTTGTCTTCCTTCCGTCTTCAGTTGGAGTACACGGCCCGGCTCGACTTCCTGTGGCGCGTCCAGGCCAAAGAGGAGATCAACGAGATGAAGGAGCTGCGAGAACACAACGAGAACATGCTGAGGAACATCCTGCCCAGCCACGTGGCCCGACACTTCCTGGAGAAGGACCGGGACAACGAGGTCGGCACAGAAACCAACACACACACACACACACACACACACACATACACACACACCTCTGAATATTTACAGCAGACGTCCATGAAACAAACTGTGAGATACAAACATCATCAGAGTAAATATTCACTTTGATTTATGGGAATTCTGACACTTGAGTTCAAAATTCACATCGTCCCTTTGACTGTGTTTGGTTTTTAGGTTTTTAAAATGTTTATCTTCACACTTTGAGGATACGACTCTGTAGTTTGTGTTGGTGAGTCACATCTCAACCAACGCCTGAACCCAAAGAAACGGACGTGGTCCGGTTTCTTTCCTCCTGTGTGACAGGACTCTGAATATATTTTGGTCGCGGACAAAACCGAAGACGTCATCTTGACTCTTGGGAAAAACTAACTAATCGATTAATCAGAGAAATAATCAACAGTTTGATCAATGATGAAAACAATTGTTTGGTGCAGACGATGTGAAACACTTCATTCGGAGGTAAAGCTCACCTGAAATGTTCATAACGATTTCTCACTGCACAGAAAACCGAGTTCGCACAGCGACAGTGACGGTACAGTCGGTTCAGGTGAAGCAGGAAGTGGTTCTGTTGGTCAAAAGTGTCGCGGTAAAATGCTGTGATACCGGCAGAACCGATGGTTAAAAGCAGAACCGCTGATCGGAACAAAGACAGATATTTTCAGTAAACCAGCGACCGACAGGCCAAAATCTCAACACAACAGTTGCTGCGAGTTTCAGTGTTCAGCTGCACATTTTTCATCACAAACCTGCTGTGAAATTAGTCCTGTGCTTTCAGTATAATTTGCTCCCTGAGCTTCGGCGTTCAGCCGGTGAAGAAAAGAAAAGGCTCGGTAATCGCTTTTCAAACAACTGTACAGAGAGAGGCGGGAGGGAGGAGGGAGGTTCATTCAGCTGTGCGTTTGATTTGATTTTAATAACATGTTGTCAGTCAGCGGCAGAGAACACATTGAGTTGTCTCTCCGTCGCAGCGGTGACTCAGCTGCCCCGACTGCACAGAGTCAAACTTTGTAAAGTTTTCTCTCTTTGTTCACCTTATCGCTGCTGCCCTTTTCTCTTTTGTGCTGTTAACAAGCAGAGCGGCTCCATTCAAGAGACAAAAGCACACAAACCTGACAGCTCCTGTGTGTGTCGGACGATGTTTCAGCCCATTAATGTTGAATTTCATGACCTGTTTTTCAGATCGTGACAGAACTGAACACAGAAAACATCATCTTGGATGTGTTTGTTTCACTTTGTTGGATAAAGTTGCGGCAAACATAAATGTTGCTGATGTACGTTTGACAAAGCTGTGTTAGGTTCAGGGAAAGATGACGTTTAACTGTCCCAACATCTCATCAAAAAGGTGGATGGAAAAGTTGAGACCTCTCGTTAAAAACATCAGGTTTTGTTCCCACAAACTAGACTGGAAAATGTCCTGACACCTCGTTGAAAACACCAAAATGTCTCGTCAAAAATATCTGATTTTGTCGGCGTAAACGCAGCTGGAAACGTCTCGAGTTTTGTTGCAAACGTGACTGCAAAATGTCCCGACGTGTCGTTGTTGTTGACGGTCCAGTTAGGTTTAGGAAAAGTTTAAAATACCTGGTTTTGTTGCCACACGGCTGGAAAATATCAAGACGTCTGTAACGATCTGACGGGAATCAACCTGAAAGACGAGAGAACTTTGTGAATCGAACAAAGACAAACATTTTTAAAAATATTTTGTATTTTTTGTTTAATGGAGGAAAAAAAAGCTGACGGGAAAACAGCGTCTTTATTTCCTTCTTTAATATTTAATTCTGAACCAACCTGGTAGTGATCGCTGGTTCTGGTCCGCAGAGCGGACAGTTATCGCTCGCCGGAGTCAAATCTCCGTATTGTCCTCGACGGTTCCGTCAGGATCCAATCTTCCGTTTCCTCCCGGACAGAAGGCGAGCGGCGGATGAATTATGAATGTCAGGAGAGGAGAGCTGATATCGTTCTGCTGCCGTGTCTGCTCCTAATTAAAAAGGACGTGATTAAAAATGCATCCATTAGGATAGGCTGGGTCCTAATCACTCGTTACATTATTAATCAGGCTGTTTATTGTTCCGCGGTTTAGATCCTGGAGAACCGGGTCGTTAATGGGCTGACGAGGTGTTGATGATGCTCTGAATTAATCAGGCGTCAGAAAGCTGAGTGTCGTTTATATCAACGTTTCATTTTAAAGCTTGATTAGTATTCATGTGATTCGGAGCAGGTTGCAGGTTTCAGCGCCTTGCTCGAGGACACTTGAGCAGCTGCAGGTTTGGATCGCTCAAAGCAGGAAAATGAGGTTCATTTGAAGTTGCACCAGTTTTGTCCCGACAGTTCTGACTTCTGACACGTATATTTACCTGGCTAGACTTCTTGTGGAGGTGTGTTCTGATATTAATCCCAAAAGTTTCCAATAATGTTCAAACCAGAGAAATTTACCGAAGCTTTCATTTGGTCGTCTGCAGTCGGGCTGATCAACAGGAGGGAAGAGAAATAATCGTTTTAATCCCACAAGCGTCTCTGAGCTCTGCTCCCGCCGGATCAGAACCTGATGACACTCCAGGTGTTTATTCCTCCTGGAGGTCTGGATCTGCACCGACTCGCTCCTCTGGAACTTCTACGACCGATTCTAAAATGTTTTCCACAACTACATCTGGAGAACTTATTGAACAATTTATTAGCTTATGAATTATGTGAATCAATTGTCACCAGGTATCCATTCTATGATGAGGACACACCTCCACACATCTATCTACAGTATGTGGTGTGGGAACATTTCCTTTAGTTTGTTCAAAAAGCTTCATTTTCAGGATGAAACCTGCGACGGCGCTGACTGAAGAGAAGAACCAACAAATTCAATTAGTGCGACTTTCACCAACTCTGACTTTGAAGCTGTGACATTTGACTGAGCTCATTAAGTGTGTGTGGTGTCAGCGAGGATGTCACAGTGGAGTCAAAGGGTTATTTTCATAAGTGCGTAATTACATTAAAAAAGGCAAAAAGCAGCATACAGAGAGAGCGAGGGAGGAGGAGAGAGAGAGAGAAGCCCGGCTGCTCCTTAATTATTAAAATGAAATGTTGAACTCTGGCTGGTCACCATGTTTGTCAGCCAATTATTCAAATATTTCCATAATGACGTGATGAATCGCTCCATGTGACATTAGTATGTGAGGACAAGCTGCTTCATGTCAGCAGGCGGCTGTGCTGCTCGCTCGTGTGTCCACAGCGCCCCCCGGTGGTCAGACGGCGTACTGCAGCTGCAGCGTCAAACACCTCTGAACACCTCTGAACATTAAGA
The DNA here is from genome assembly GCA_963678695.2 of Diplodus puntazzo. Lineage (NCBI taxonomy): Eukaryota > Metazoa > Chordata > Actinopteri > Spariformes > Sparidae > Diplodus > Diplodus puntazzo. Next base: position 2,397,281 of record OZ023166.1, read on the forward strand.
GTAACTTTAAGTCTTAATGATTGTTTTTGTTCTTTGTATTTTTTGTGATCTGATATTCCTGAGAAAAAGGAGCTGATCTGCTTCAGTGTGTGACACGATTCACCCGGATTAAAATCAAACGATTCGACTAAAGACTGAAAATGAAAAGCTCAATCATAAAAAAATCAATCAATATATATTTTTTAATTCACATTTTGGCATCAACGGAATTCAAAAACTGAAAAACTTGACTCTTCCAACTTTATTAACTTGATTTATTTAATTTATTTTCAACATGTAGAAACAAAAGAAAAACAAAAAGTGAAATAAGAAGAATAAAACATGTTTTAAGATTGTACAGGAATCATTTTTTTTGCGTTGGGTCTGTCCTTACAGGAGCTGTACTCGCAGTCCTACGACGCCGTGGGCGTGATGTTCGCATCCATCCCGGGCTTCGCCGACTTCTATTCCCAGACCGAGATGAACAACCAGGGAGTGGAGTGCCTGAGGCTGCTCAACGAAATCATCGCCGACTTTGACGAGGTGAGACTGCAGCGGAGACGCACCCGCTTCAACTTTCAGACGTCGTCCGTTTTTAAATTAAAGCATCCATCTTCTCCCCCAGAACACTTCAGAACAGATTAATGCAGAGGCAGAGAACATCAGCTCACCTCTGCAGGTGATCAGAAGGCATTTATCTCAGACACAATACACTGAAACACTCAGCATACCAAATATTACGAGCACCGTCCTTCATGGTGAATCCGGTCAGGAGTTACAGAAGCTGTGTGGTAGCAGGAGTGTGTGCACCGTCAGGATTCCTCTGAAAACATGCCCGTCAGGTTCAACGCAGAACAAATATGATTTCTTTTTTTTTGTGGGTTTCTTGCACAAGCTAGACAACCTGCGCGTGTCGGAGTTTGATGTCTCATTCTTCACGGACGTACGTGAATAAAAAAACACATACAAACTGAAGAAACACATTTGTGGACCCTGAAACTGAATACTACAATAATAATATTGTAGTTTATCATCCACGGACATTTTACACCGTGTGCCACCTCAGAAATCATCAGGCTCTTCAAGTTCAAACATCTCGACTGACGTTAAAACCCGACAGCAGGCTAACGTTTGCTGCTAACGTTAGCAGGTTCTGCTGACGCCTCAGTGCTTCTGTAGCCGCACGTTCGGTTTCCTGTCGTCAGCTTAAGTTTCAGGTTTTAATAAGAAACTAAAAGCATAAAGAATAAAAGCCGTGTGTCTTTGTTGGATCCACAGATGTTTTTCTTTAGTTACATTTTGGTGCAAGTTTCGCTTTCACTTCCTGACCAGCTGGACTTCCTCTGACAAATCAAGACTCGACACTTCTGCATTATGTAGGTCAGGAGTGAAGTTTTAAATTCAGGATATCTTCAAATTAATTCATGATTTTTACTGGAAAAATATCTCTCACACTGCTTAAACAGAAATGTTTAAAGAAACTTTAGAATAAGCAGAAGAAGGAGCTTCAGGTTCAGCTGCAGTGAGCGCTCGTGGCACATCGTGGCTCCCTGCGGACCGACTGAAGTCTGGAGGAACTCGTGTTCCTGACGGAGCCTCGGAAGTGAGAACATATCAAAGTCAGACAGACAGACAGACAGACAGACCGACAGACAGACAGTCAGTCAGTCAGTCAGTCAGTCAGTCAGTCAGTCAGTCAGTCAGACAGACAGACAGACAGACAGACAGACAGACAGACAGACAGACTGGCTGCCTCGGGCCACTCTCCTCACTTTACAAACTCTTTCCCCACACATGAAGAAGTCGCTTGTCGTCTCTCCGTCAGGGATCTGGTCCTGGGAGAGACGCAGAGTCAGGCGGCAGTGAGCGATGACGAGCAGAGGAAGAGTTGAAGACGGCTTTTTCTTTTTCTTTCGTTCTGTGTCTCAGAACAGTCGCAGGGACAGAAAAGTTACTCTCTCTCTCTCTCTCTGAATCTCTGTGCCACAGCTGCTCGGTGAGGATCGCTTCCAGGACATCGAGAAGATCAAGACGATCGGCAGCACCTACATGGCCGTCTCCGGACTGTCGCCGGAGAAACAGGTGAGATCCTCCAGGTTTCATTAACTCAGCGCTCTGTCTGCATGCTGACCTGCAGGACTGTGAGCACGATGAGGGAGTTAATGTGGAGCAAACACACAAACAGAAAGGTCTCAGATTTAACTGGAGCTTGTTTATGGTCCTCTAAACATCTCAGGAGACCTGATGATGGTTTTTGTTTGGCTTTGACATTTTGGATTTCTACCTGCTGACTGGAGTACTAGCATCGGATTGTACCACCTGCTGAACAGGGCGTGGAGGCCGGCTACTTAATTAATTATTAATGATTGAGAGCAGCTCGGGGCGTTCACCTCACAGCCAATCAGGGCGCGATGACGCCTTTTTGTGAAGGCTGAAAAGAGGAGGGGAACCACGTCAGTCTGGTTCTGTCCTGGTTCCACTGCAGACTGTCAGCCAGAATCATCTGGACGTCTCTGCTTCCTCCAGCCGAGCAGTCAAGAGTTCTGGTTCAACCTGCATGTCGGCTCAGTGCTATTAGAGAACCCTCGACACCCTTAATAACCTCAGACTGACTGGCTGGTGCAAAGGAAGAAATGCTTTTACGTTACAGATCATGCGCTCACATCGTGGTTATAAATGAATGAATGAATCCTTTATTTATTCAGGGAAGGTCAATTGAGAGCAAGCTCTCTTTTCCAATGACGCCCTGAGTGCAAAATACATGAATACACAATATGATCATAAATCACAATTACACTGAACAATAGGCATTTAAAACTATCTGAACAAGAGCACGCTGTGAGTCATTCCACTTCTGAGGGGTGTAGACCTGAAAACCAGTTCAGTCCTCACAGTGGGAATGTTTCAAATCAAGGATTCTAGTGAACGAGTGCAAGTTACAAGTTCTAAATGAGATAAAACTGTGATAAGTCGGGTAAAACATGCAGCAGGACCTTGAAGATAAAAACCATGCAGTGCTGTTCCCTCCTTGGGAATCCTTGGGCCATCCATCTGTGTCGTAAGGAACACAGTGATGAGTTCTAAACCCATCACCTGTAATAATGTAGTGCAGAATGACACCCTGCATCACGGGGCTTCAAAGTTAGAGAGCAGCGTGCGTGTAGAGGACATCAGCATGATCTGGAACAGGTAAAAAAGTGGCCTGAACAAGTTGTTTCCTATATTTTAAAGTAAAACAAGCTCTGTTACGATAAATGAATGATAATTTACTCTTGTTAATTCAGAAATATGAATTTTAAAAGACAGCTTATCATCTATCCAGATGCCCAGATATGTGTAATTAGAAAACCTTTTAATAGGAGTCCAATTCATGTAGAGATACTACTGTTTATAAGAGAAGAAGGAGAATATCTTGTGATTAACATGCATTTTGTCTTTTGTAATTTGAGGTCAGTCAGAGCTCGTTCTACATTGTGATAATCAGACTGCAGGTTTTTAATAGCTAGACTGAATAGATGATAGTGTCATCGGCTTACAGATGAATTGTACTATTTGCAGTTCCTATAATAAGATCATTAATATATGGGGTAAATAAAATCGGGCCTGAAATGGATCCTTGAGGAACTCCTTTAATACACTGAAGAAGTCTGACTGATAACCACAGTCAGCTTGAGCAGCTTGGAATCTGTCTGATTTATTAATAAATGGTTTTGAGGCGCTTTAGAAGTAACGAGTGGTCCACTGTGTCAGATGTCTTAGAGAGGTCAATAAAAACAGCAGCACAGACTAGTTTATTATCTGAGGCCGTGACAATATCGTTGAAGACTTTAGTTGTTGCTGTCAAAGTGTCGTGAGCAGATCTGTTCTCAGACTGAAGAGTTAAAATGTTAAAAGTAGATAAAAACGTGTTTAACTGACTGTTAACAAGCCGCTCTCGTATTTTAGCCAAACGAGGCAGTTTAGAGATTGGGAGATAATTATTTAAGTAATCAACAGCACGACATCTGTGCAGCGCAGAAACAAGAGCAGTTTACACACAGCTGGAATAATTCCAGTTATTAGAGCTAAATTAAAAATACGAGTCAAAGCATCAGTCATAACAGGAGCAGCTAGTAAGAGATGTGGATCCAACCGATCAGCACCGGCCGACTCTGTCAACACGTGAAGTTTAAACACCAGCACCAACAGCAAACATTTCCACAGCGTATTCATTAATATTAATTTAATCCAATTAATTCCTGCCTCTTGAGAGGCTGAATTTGATTAATATTCTTGTCCGTATTAGTGGAGGTCGACTGGGTCAAAGTGCCGGTCCTCCCACAGGTCCTCCCTGAGAGCAGGTGACGGCTGGAAAAGGTTCTGAAACACGCTGGACCGTCTCCAGGGAAACCGACCAGGGCCAGAACTTTGTCTGCAAACCTCTTCAAACTGTGTTCATGTATTCTTTCTGTAGCTGCTCTGGAATTATTATTTTTTTGCATGCTGGTCCATCTTTCAAGAACAACACAGTGATTTACAATAAACAACAGACTTTCACTGAAAAGGCAGAAAAACATCCGACCCAATCACCAAAATGAATGTTGTCATTGTGCCTCTCTGTAAAACATGGATCTGTTGAGACTAATAATCGATTGAGTGTTGTGACAACGCTGTGCTTATGTTCTGGTGAGGTTAGAGTTTGCGTTTGGTTTGGAGACGATCAAGTTCTGGTTCTGTCGCTGCAAACACAGCTGGAAATAAAAAATAAAAAACATCTTGTGTGAGGAAAGCTTGTTAAAATGAACCTGGACCTCAGACCTCAACGTATTCTGGTGAATCACAAAGCAGCTGTACAGCCGCTTTTTCATGAAATCACGTTCTCAGAAATCAGAAGCGGACTGTTTGACGCTCAGCGACACTCAGAGGTGAAGAGGGTTCTACCCGGCCCTCCTGCTGAGCCTCGTTTAGCTCCGGAGCTGCTGCGCTTGGCCTGCGTGACGCTCTGAGGAGGCGTAAATCCACATCCGTCACATCAGAGGTGACCTCATGAATACAATAAGTGACAAGGACTTAATAAATGTCGTGGCAGAACGAGACGTTGAAGTCAAGCGTCAGTAAACCTGAAGATGTAGAATCATCCGTCACGCAGCACTTGTGTCCGCCGTGTCTCTCTCGACTCGTCCTGACGCTCAGCTGACTCACTCTCTCCCTCCTCTTCTCTCCCTCTTCTTCTCCCCCTCTTCTTCTCTCCCTCCTCTTCTCTCCCTCCTCTTCTCTCCCTCTTCTTCTTCTCTCCCTCTTCTTCTCTCCCTCTTCTTCCCTCCCTCCTCTTCTCTCCCTCCTCTTCTCTCCCTCTTCTTCTCTCCCTCTTCTCTCCCTCCTCTTCTCTCCCTCTTCTTCTCTCCCTCTTCTTCTCTCCCTCTTCTTCTCTCCCTCCTCTTCTCTCCCTCTTCTTCTCTCCCTCCTCTTCTCTCCCTCTTCTTCTCTCCCTCCTCTTCTCTCCCTCTTCTCTCCCTCTTCTTCTCTCCCTCTTCTCTCCCTCTTCTTCTCTCCCTCCTCTTCTCTCCCTCTTCTTCTCTCCCTCCTCTTCTCTCCCTCTTCTTCTCTCCCTCTTCTTCTCTCCCTCTTCTTCTCTCCCTCCTCTTCTCCCCCTCTTCTTCTCTCCCGCTCTGCCTCCCACAGCAATGTGAAGATAAATGGGGTCACCTGTGTGCGTTGGCCGACTTCGCCATCGCCCTCAACGAGAGCATCCAGGAGATCAACAAGCACTCGTTCAACAACTTTGAGCTGAGGATCGGTAAGAGCAGCGCGTCACTCGGGGAAACGATTCATTCTTTTTTTACCTCCTGCACCTTTTTATTCATGTTTCTATCTCCTCTACCAGCTGTCTTCTGCTGCCAGTAACAATTAGAGTTTCCTTTAACACTTCAGTATCTGTTCAGCTGATCACCCACCTAGTAAACAAATTAACTTTAACTAAAACTGGCAATTTATTTACATGAAGTTTCTCTCTTTAACTGAACTAAGTCGACTTTAATCGCCTCGTTCAGTCATCGTTGAACTTCATTCAAACATTATGAATAAACAAACTGAATCTCCTTGTCTGTCCTCTGGTTTGGTCCAAATAATTCAGAGTAAGATGTGAAAATATGATGTCTAACTGATCACCTGTGTGTCTGCGGCAGGTATGGCCCACGGCTCGGTGGTGGCGGGGGTGATCGGCGCCAAGAAGCCTCAGTACGACATCTGGGGGAAGACGGTGAACCTGGCCAGCCGGATGGACAGCACGGGCGTCAGCGGCAAGATCCAGGTCCCCGAGGACACCTACCTGATCCTGAAGGAGCGCGGCTTCGCCTTCGAGTACCGCGGGGAGATCTACGTGAAGGGCATCAGCGAGCAGGAGGGCAAGATCCGAACGCACTTCTTGCTGGGCCGCGTGCAGCCCAACCCGCTCATCATGCAGCCGCGCAAAATCACCGGCCAGTACTCGCTGGCGGCGGTGGTGCTCGGCCTGGTGCAGTCGCTCAACAGGCAGAAGCAAAAGCAGATCCTCAACGAGAACAACAACTCGGGCATCATGAAGGGCCACCACCACTACAACCGCAGGACGTTGTTAGCGCCCGGGGGCTCCGAGGTGGGAGGGGGGCATCACACGGAGGTGGCTGATAAGACTGAGCTGTCCTGAAGAGCAGAGCGGAGCTTCAGTTCCACACAGATCCGTCAGAGGCGGAGCTGCTCTGCAGGCCGAATGATCCCAGTGGTTGAGTTACAGTTCAGTGGGAGCAGCTGAGGAGCACCGAGCCACATCCAGCAGAGACGGGGGGGCAGGTGGAGGCTCTGATTTATGTATTTTACTCTTAGGTTGTGATTACTGACGGCTGCTGGGAGAACAACAGACCAATCAGAGCTCTGAGGCGGGACAGATAACAGACGCCATGTTTCTGCAGAATCGCCTCCAAACATTTAATGAGTGTCGGCTGAATTAAATCCATTATTAGGTTTCAACAAACAAGTTTAACCTTCTGATCTTCAGTTGTTCATCGCTGCAGGTGTATGAAGAGACGGTGTCAGAGGCTGTAGAGCCAGAACTCTCAGATCCAATCAGCTCGGGTCCACTTCATGACAGCAGCTGCTGAGAAAACACATCCTAACAGACCTCCTGTCTGCCAGGATCACTATTTATATATCGTCCCAGAAGTTAATCTGAACTATATTATTGTGTAGTATCGTAGGTCGGGCGGCTGTGCAGCAGCGCTGGTGCCTCAGCGAGGAGGTGCTGGGTTCGAGACCCGGCTGGGGTCTGCATGGGTTCCCTGCAGCGTCCTGCTACAGTCCAGTGATGCATGTGAGGTTAATCAGTGACTCTAAATTGCCCGTAAGTGAATGTCAGGTGAATTTGTCCATATATGTCAGCCGTGTGATGAACCGCCGACCTGTCGCTGATGTCAGTCAGCGAGCAGGTGTGAGACGTGGCCGAGGTGAAGGAGGAGCTACAACAAGTTTGTTCGTGTTTTGGTGAGAAACACTGAATGTAAACAGAAACTTTGTTGTTCGTTTACAAGAAAACTCCACGGGGCGGCTTCACGCCTCCGGCCGGCGACGAGTCTGAACGTGAACTAAAGTCACGTTCTTCTCTGGCTCCTCCCACTCCGGTCTAACTCAACCAATGAGGTCACGTCTGCCTCCTGAAACAGCTCAGCTTCTGATGAGTGTTTGCAGAACTGGAACTCCACTTGTTCCTGATGAGGAGGAGGAGGTGTTGGGGTAGGGAGGGAGGGACCGGACCGGACCGGACCGGACCGGACCGGACCGCGGCGTCCTGTTTCCATCCACCCTCATCTGTTCGATGTCTGTTGACCGATCCCCTCGGACTGTCTGACCTTCCTCCTGTCGTTTCCACTTCCCCTTTTTATGTCGCCCGCCCAGCCACCGACCCGCCCCGAACCCAGAACCCCCGTCCCGCTCTGACCCTCGCCCGGTGTCGATGTTTCTTTTTTGTATTTCTTTTATATATGAGAACACAATAAAGGGGTCTAATTTTTATATAAGCCACGTGTCTGGTTGCCGTTATTTGTCTAAAGATATAATTTCTGACAATCATTCATTCCTTAATGTTATGTTATTTTATCATGTTAGGATATTTCTGGGATCGATTTATCAGCCTGTACACATTCACACAGAGTCTGTACATGACCTGACAAATCATGTGTTTATAACACTTAACCAAGATATGAACAGTTTAACTATAAACTTCAGTGGGAATGTAATAATTAAACATCAGCCGGAGCATCTTTTTCTGCTTCAGAAATGCTTTATTGGTCCGTCCCCCATTTATTGGTGTATATATTGATATACTGATAATATATTCTTGCATGTTTTGGGTTTGGACCTCGTTAACTGAGCTTCAGTTTCAGCTGCTGCAGAGACAAATGTACACTGACATCACTTCCATCAGAATCTGTGAATCTTTGTCGTTCTTCAGGACTTCCTTCAGTATTCCTGAGCATCCTGACTCCTCTTTTTTAATACATCGAATAAAAATACTACAATTAAAACAGAAAATTTCACACAGGGCTGATGAGCGTTCTGTTCTTTGCACTTTGCAGCAGAGAAAAAAAACCCGCGGCTCTCATTTCCACACCGGAGTAAGAACTCCGTCTTCTTGTAAAGAAGGTTTTGATAAATGACATCGTCAGACGAGCGTGGAGAGACGCAGGGTGCTGCAGATGAAACCCGGCACCGGCTGGATGGTCCCACACCATCTGGACTCTGGGTGACTGAGCCGATGGTTGATGATCAGTGTCAGACCTGATCATCTGTACTGTTCAGCCGCAGACACACACACACACACACACACACACACACACACACACACACTCAGGAACAGTCTATTAAGATTGTGTTTAATTGAGCCGTCCAACATTTTGGACGGCCTCGTTTCATTTGACGGCTGTCTGCAGGTCCACTGAAGGTTTTTACACTCTTTAGAGGTTCAGCCGGTGCCACAGTGAAAGAGGAGTGAGCGTTTGGGTCTGTGGAACACCGTCAGAACCAACTATAGATCATCTGGATCAGGTTTGTGTGGGTGTTTTAACCTCTGATGATCGTCAGGAACGAGAAACAGATGCAGAAGAAAACATAAATCAACTAATACATTATTAACTATTACTATAGATTAATGTGCCCAGCAGGACAGTTAGAGTGCAGGAAGCTGTTAATGACAGTGCAAACCACCCGCAATGTGAACAAACGTCCACTAGATGTCAGAGGACACTCAGTCAGAACCCGACGAGGTTCTTCTGTGACTGACGGAGGAAGATCTCATCCCATCTGTTGTCATGGTGCTGGATGAGGGATCGGACCCGAGAGCGTCGGGAGGAAGAGTTCTGTGACGGAGGCGGCACAGTCAGTCGGGTTCTGTCGGAAAATAAATGATGATAAACAACGTTTACATTTACAGTTTGAACTTTTATTAATCACACATGTACAATAAGCACAAACTAACACAGTGAAGCTGCTGCAGCACGTCACAGCTCATTTTCAGACCACGAAGGTTTCAGCTGTTCTGCATTTTGGTCTTTTTATACGTTATTACATGTTGGATGCAAATAACTCCTCGTCATTCTCACAAGTTCTGTGTTCCTTTGTGAAGAATCAAAAACATCGTTGTTATAATTTATTGTGATGTGTTGTGTAAAATCCATCAGTCAGTCTGAAGTTTGTGCCACAGACCTGATGAACCTGCTGAACTGTGGATTTGGGCGACTCGTCTGTACCTGAAGACTCGCAGCCCGACGGGGAACGACACGAGCCGACGCCAAGTGACGCTCAAACATGGCGGACGGAGATGGCGCCGATGTTGCCCCGACACGCAACCACACTGTGTACGTGCCACGCTGGGCTGTAGATGCTCAAGTCTTCACCGGCTAGTATTTCATTGCAGTGCATTCAGCAGGTGGCGTCCAGTCAGCTGCTGACTGCTGCTTCATGATGGAGGTCAGAGAGAGCAAACCAAGACTACAGCTGAAGGTTCATCCTCCTGTTTCTGTTTCTACCCGTGTTCCTCCATGTTTCTCTCTGTCTGCTCGACCTCCCCTCAGCAGAGAGAACACGCCCGTGTTTATTATCTTAGAGTAGACTTCAGACCGACACAGAATTTCTACCATCCTGTGAATTTGATGTATTGTCATTTTACTGTGTGTGAAAGTTGCAGATCAGAGCTTTAAATGTCCTCCCACTCCTCTCGTCTGCCTCACGTAGGCGTCTCTCCGTAGAGACATCACGGATGAATACATCAGTAAATCAAAGCGAACGACTGGGAGAGCGGCCGGTCACCACGACGGCGACGGACACAAGCGTTGTGCGCTCGGGAAGGATTGATTGCATTTCCCTCGTTCCCCTCCCTCGCATGGATTTTCTGTTAGACGTGAAGGAGGAAGAAGAAGAAGAGAGAGGAGGAGGAAACAACGGGAGGAGAGGCAGGGATGTGGAGAATGGAGTTGCCATGGCGACCATTGGCATGTTGGGGGTGCAGTGTGTGTGTGTGTGTGTGTGTGTGTGTGTGTGTGTGTGTGTGTGTGTGTGTTAGCAGATCAAGTTTTTCACATTTCTGAGCTGTGAGCGAATCATTCTGCTGTCACGTTTCCTCACAGTTTTTAAAAAAATCAGTCCGAAGCATCAAAAACAACAACGAGAGCTAAGCGTTGGTTTGTCACAAAGCGGCTCAACAGGTGAAGAGTTTAATCCAGAACCAGATCAGATGTAGCTGCTGCCAGATAAGAGGCCGTTCTGCTTCCTCCTGCTGCAGCCCCACAGGTGTTTCCTCTCACAGGTAATTAGATCTCAGCTCACGGCTGCGATTACATGATGTCGCCAAACTGCACCGACCAATAAGAACAACCGGGCTGCTGCTTCTCCACCTAAACAGCTGCAGCTGATGCAAGAAGCCAGACATCAAGACAGTGCAACATGAAAGAAGGAGCTTTAAGCTCCACCGACAGAACCACGGTGCTGCCCCTCACCTGGACCCACATGTGGACTCAGGATGTGGACTCAGGATGTGGACTCTGTTCACGCCCACCCTCCATCCTGACCAGCTGTCTCAGACTGACACGTGGTACTTAAATGTCGAGCTTCCTACACGCTGGACGTTATCCTGCCAGCAATTACTCTACACGTCCCCTCAAACTGTAATTACAACGACTAATTAGTAGTATAGAAATGTAATCTCTTGTGGGAGAGACGGCCGGTGAGTTACGTACCACCAACTCTTTATTCCTCCGATGTATGTTCTGCAAGACGCGAGTGTTTCCTCTGCCAGTCTCGTCTGTTTCAGGTCGGCTGACAGGCTGAACTCTTGAGATATTTTAGCTTTTTTATTGAATTTCTGTCATTTTCCACAATACAAAGATGTCAAGAATATTGCTGGCTTCTTAAATGATTATTAAAAACATTCTTTGTCTGTTCTTTCATTCATATTTTAGGTTCAATGTTTATTTTTCTCAAAAGGCACTGAAGGAATAAATTCAAGGAGCGGTGATGAGAATAAAAACAAGACGGGTAAACTGTATTTAATTTAGTAAATATAATAGATTTGAATTAATAAGTATTCTTCAATAACAGACTTATATCAGAACCGTCACTGGACGGGAGGAGGACACACTACAGTCGGACTGTAGCAGTGGTTTCCTGACATCAGTGTGCTCTTGATGCCGTTTATCCTCGATGTCTCTGAGCATTACACTTTAACAAGAAGCTGTCAGTCATGTTGCATCAGCGGCTCTGATGAAGCAGAATCAACGCGAGGCGTGCAGGAGCAGACCGCAACAACCCGCCGGGCTCTAATGGGTTTTATTATCCGGGCAGCGCCGGCCTCAGGGGGTCGGAGGTCGAAGTGGAGGCCGAGCTCGCCTCATCTCTGCTCCCAGAGGACGCCGACCCGGCTGACCACAAACACAACTCTGCCAAATCCATTTTTTTTCAAATGACTGGTTAAAATACCCAACAGATACTCAGAGAACTGTAGCAGAGAGAAGAAAAACAAGAAATCATAACGATAATCAGGGTTTAATTTGTTGCTCTTCTTCTAAAAGCTATAAAAGAGCGGAGAGAGTTGAACGTGGTTCTCTAACGGGAGGTGCAGGAGTCAGTGTGGAGTGAGACTGATATGACTGATGATCTATGGATCCTTTCATCATCAGCTGCTTCCCCTGAGATCATTAATGATCGATCAACATTGCGGTACGGAACATGACGGAACATTAAGTCTCTCTCCGGTTCCATCAGTCCAGTCTGGAGGAGTTATTTGTCTTCTGGTTTCCACTAAATGAACTGAACATCTGGATTAAGGAGAATCTCACCACGTACAACACGTTTATATGTGTTTGTGAGAGATTAACCAGCTGCCAGCGACCTGTGATGTCACCACAGATCCTGTTAGTAACTCGCTGTATTACTCTGTTACCGTTAAAATTAATAATACATTTCTACAAGATGCATTTAAGCACCTGAACAGTGGTGGCAGTGTGACTGTGCTTTTTAAAATGGCCTCCATGCATAAATCTTTTGAGCAGCGCGACCTTTCCTCAGGACAAACATATTGAGTCGTGGCGGTTTACAGTACGAGTCGGGCTGACGATGACATCACGGCGGGAGTTTGTTCACAGATCCAACATCATTCCTGAAACAGCAGCCTGGCCGAGCTGCGACCAGGCTCGCACACTCTGCTGTTGGAATGTAAAAACACTGTTTCAGTGACACACTCCCCCTGTTTCCTCCTCCCTGTCACACACACACACACACACACACACACAGCAGAGAGCCTGTGGCATCACAGCTGAGCTCAGATTATTACCTCAGAGCTCTCGAGCCTTTTGTCTGGATCAAATGAAGCAACCGAGCTGAACCCAGAGACGAGCATTTATTCACAGCTATTAAAAGTCTTCATTCAGCTCCAGCAAAACCAAAAAGACAAGACAATGAAGAGGAGGTCCGGTGGGCTCGCTTCCTGATTGAACTGTGTGTTTGGGAGATGACGATCGGGCCCGGTTGGACGGACGTCTGTGTTTAGATCAGAGCTGCGTCCTGCATCTGGAGGTGAGAACACAGTAAAGTACTCGAGTAGAGAGAACAGTTTTCTGAAGCTGCTTGAATGTGAATCAGACGTCTCCTTCACCATGGCAACCGCCTCCTTCCCGCCGGTGATGCTCCTGAGTTGACCACAAAGAGTCCACCGCCATCTGGACTAACAGGCGGAGGGAGAAGCAACACACACACACACACACACACACACGCACACACACGCACACACACATGCATGCATAACTAGACACACGCTGTCACAGATAAACACATGCATGCATGAAAAGGATGTCAATATGCCAGCAAGCAAACACACAACTCATAAAGTCGGCTCACAAACCTCGATTAAACAAAACAACAGAAACAGTATTCAAAGTCTGAAAGCTTTATTGTCGTCACGTGTCAAACACACATCGACATTGTGATGATACGCGTCGCGTCACGTCCTGATTGTGTTCTGAGCTGCGTCAGGATGTGAAGATGGTGGTTGTGACCTGGCAGCCAGTGACCACTGTTCAAGACTGTCTCAACATTTGTCAGCCTGAAGCCGCTGGATAATTTTAACTGGACAATGTCAACAACAACACAGCCGGGTATTTTAAGCCTAAAACATGATCCTTTTCCTAAACCTGCACATGAAGGGTCAGAGGAAGGATCCTTAAATCGCTTTAATGTGAAGAATATGAAAAATGAATCCACTTCACCTCAAATATTCAGAGAAAGAGAGAGAGATGGAGCTGTTATTCACGCTGGGTGCTCTTTCTGTTTACCGTCCATGCATGGAGATGGAGATGGGGTGGATGTGGGGGTGATGTGGGGGTGGTGGAGGTGATGGAGGGGGGAGGTGAGGTTGGGAGGGGGTCATGGTCGCTGACACAAGCGTCCCTACACTCCCCCCCTCCCCCTCCCCAGAGACTGAGCGCCCTACATTCAACCATCAAACCCACTGTTACATAAAACCACCAGCGCCACACAAGCCCGGCTGCCTGTTGCTAGGCAACAAGCCCCGGAGCCCCATCGTCGAGTCTCGCTGGGCCGTGGCTGTACCTGAAAGTGCTCAAATGGGTCAGCGAGGACAAAAGAGAAGAGACAAACCGGGCAAATAGAAAAAAAAGAAGCGACATTGAAGCACTTCCCTCGGCCTGCACTCAGGATGATGTGTGTGATGAGGCTTGTTTGTCAGCCGAGGAACAGCAGGAAGGAAGAGCATCGGTGCAGAGGAACAAAAGGCGGGGACCAGGTTCTGTCAGAACGGTCCAAACGGGAGAAGGAGACGGCCTGTCTGAACGCACATAAGAGAGGAGGAAACAGTCGACAGGCGATAAGATTTCTTCAGAAAGATAATCAAGTGTTTTGATGATGAAAAGGAGCGAACGCGTCACTCCAGAACCTTCCGCAGGTGTTCGGCTGGCTCCAGATCAGATAACCTTGTTGCTATCCAGAGAAGTTTCCAACAGTTTGCAGAGGAACCGTTGGAAAAGAATGCAAAACAACCTGCAGAATACGTCCTTCACACTTCAGTTCACACTCCATGTCAGGAAATAAACCTGCTATTCCTTTTGTTCCAGCTGTGAAACAACTTTTGGTTGTAATTTGCTTCCATTTTGGTAGAAACAGAGAAACAAACAGAGAGCTCAACATACAAACCAGCCACTGTCACACTGAACAGTTCAGCTGCTGCGTGGAAACACATATATCTGCTGTGTTTGCTCATTTATTCAGTTTTATTCCCAGATAGTTTGACACCATCATCAGTGTTTTTGTCTTGTTCTGTTTTGCGACTCTTCCATTGAATTCTGGTCGTGATTATGATTTTTCTTTGTTTGTTAAAACTCCTGCGATACGACAGCAAACATCTGAAGAAGCTGCTGCAGAAGAGAAGATCTCAACAAACTAGTTTTGTGATTCAACTCCTACATATTAAACTAGCGACAGCAGACAGCACTTTAAACAGGTGTGTCAGCAGGTGAAGGAACCACTTATCAAACTCCTCCCCCACACCGCTGCTGTCCAATCAGCTGAGCCCATAGCCGGTCTTAACACAGAGGCAGAGGTAGGCGGTTGGTAGGGCCCCACCAACCTCCAAAAAGGAAAATAAGAAATTTATCACCATGAACACTTCAAAAACGTGGTGATTTTTATTAATATGTAATTCATTCTTTAGAAAAACGTTTAAGTATTAGTTAAAATGTCAAGTTCATGGGTATCTGTCCCACATACACCCCCTACTTTCACAGAGAAATGGACTAGTCCATGACGGACTGCTAATAGATGAACACAAACGACTCCAGTCCAGCTGGTGGCGGTAATGCACCGTCTGCCAACCGCCAATAAACCACACAGAAGAGAAGAGAAGAAGAAGAAGAAGAAGAAGAAGAAGAAGAAGAAGAAAACAAACAGACACAGAGTAAAAGCTAAAATTAAACTAAACTACCCGAGCACTTCGAATAAACGGAAAAAGAAGAAAGACGTGGAGAAATATATAGCAAATCTGCCAAACTATTTTACCACTGCTGTTACCGGGGATACAGTCAACAACGTCTAAAGTGTTGGAACAGCAGCAGCAGCAGCAGCAGCTAACGTTAGCTGTGAAGTGTCTGACGTTGACACAGACGAGGTGGAGGAGTTGTCCAGTGACGGCCATTTTGACAGCGATGATGATGACAATGGTGAGGTCAGTTATAGCCCTGCACTGCATGAAAAGTGGGATTTTCGTCAGTATGCGGCACTGTAATTGTCGTGGAATTTCAGGTTTGCGACAATTCACGGCAGTTTGAAGGCAACACCGAAAACTGCCGTAAATTGTCAGAAATTGACGTGGGCCTTGCTTGGCAGTTGTCCCCCCATGACCCCCCTCCCCTTGATTCTATTGGAGGCTTTAACATGTAAATGAAAATGCTGTGAGCTATAAATGCTAATCAGGGCAGCAGGGGGAGTTTTACCTCAGGTGACATTTTTCTAAAAGGTGTTAACTTCATTTTAAGAAAATCTCTGGTGTAAATAGATGAGGCTCAGTATAGCCTAATTATAAACCCTTACATTTTAGCTTGAATTGATTTATTTAATGAAAGTATGCTAGATTAATTACTGTGTATGTCATTAGCAATGGCCAATGTTATGTAAAAAGATTATTTATTCTTTTTTTTTCTCTCTCCTGGGAACAAATAAAGATAAAACGCCAGTTGTTAAGACGTTAAAATTTGCATGACATATTTTGAGATAAATAAGATATTATATATGTATGTATATACACAAACAGAGTGACCAATAGCGACAGATCTGCCAACCAATCACGAGTGATTTTCCTTGTTTAAAAGTAGTGGTTTCGTCCAATACTTAATAGCCAGTCCTGGGTTCACTGCTGCTGTTCATGTGCTAATTGGAGCCGTTCGCACCTCCGCGAGCTCCACATACGTCATGGTTCGTTTCCGTCAGTATGTGGCACAGACGAACACGAACTTCGTAGGCTGTAAATTGTCGTTAACTGCCGAAAGGACAGTTGTTTTCTTATTCTCCATCATGGGTGACTATTAGCTTGTGTAGTACACTATGTGTGTTCTTCCTTCTCTGTCTTCATTTTGGAGTAAAGAAGTGTATGCAGGGTTTAGGGCCCCCATACAGACCTTCGCCTTGGGCCCCCAAATTGCTAAATCCGTCCATAAGCAGGTACAGCAGGTGTGTCAAGCTTTGATTCCTCCTCAAGCTTCGGTGTGAACGTCAGACTCCTTCAGAAATATCCATATACGTTAAGACGAGAACTTGTTGGACACATTGTGCTCAACATTTTAGCCTCTTTGGAGTTTTGGGTCACCGAGACTTTTCACAACCTCAGGTCACAGTTTCTGTGTGTACCGAGCGTTCAGTTACCTGCTGCAGTCATTGAGAGCAGCATGACTCAGAAGAGAGTGGATTAAGAAATGAACCTCGTTGAGGATGAGAGCTGATCGGCTCAGCGTGTGATAGCAGGAGACGCTGTGCTGTGTTTACAGACGAGGTTCAGCCTCACCTGTTCACGATCAGAAGTGTCATTTTAAAGCAAACACATTCCCTTTCCTCACTCTTTATCCCAGCTCACTATTGTATTTGAGAGCACATCCTTTATTTTTTAAACCTCTCGCAGACAAAAGGTTTTTAACAGGTGAGGGTAAAGTCTCCGAGCGGTGACGTCGCTTCAGACGGATGATGAGAGTCGATCGTTCACAGTTCACGTCCTCCCTCGCAGACTGAGGCCGTCCAGAGTTCACATTAATATTCTGTATCAGCCTGCAAACTCAATTATTCTGTATACGAGGTGGCAAATCCAGCATTAAATCCTGTAAAGGATCTGAATGGATAGTGAAGCCTCAGCTGAAGCTCGCTCGCTCGCTCACACACACACACACACACACACACACACACACACACACACACACACACTGTCCTCTTTTCATCTTAATTGCTGTAAATGATGCAGATGTTAGTGAATATGTACAGCCGTGATTCATCACACTGCGCTGGTGTTAGGAAGTGTTGAGATTACTGAGTCTGGACGTCAGATGAAGCCGTATGAAGACGCAGCTAACGATCGTCCACTTTCTTCCTTGACACTCACGAGTTTAAAATGTATCTGCACAAACACCAAAACCAGCCTGGTTCTGCTCGAGGTTTCTTCCAGTTTCTGGCTTTTATTCAGGTGTTTTTCTCGTTGCTCCATGGGAGAAATGTTTGGACCTGCTCAGTTTAGAAAGATGACTTCTGTTGTGAACTGTCGCTGTACAAATAAAGATCGACGGGAGCTGATGTGACAGATTAACGAACTGAAAACATCTTAACCACAGCGGTTTGTTGCACACTACATTCCCACTGAGCTGTTCACTGGCAGATGTAATATTACTGCTTACATGCAGTCGTGCATCAACACCTTCCCAAAACTCAGTGACATCCGGTTCTTTCATGGTGTGTAAAGCAGGTGTGTGTCTCAGTTTAATGAGCTGTTGTCTGGTTTGTTCACGTCATCGTTAGTTTTCGCTGTCTTTGTGTTTCCTGTGTTGTTGTGTTGTCTCATCTTCTCACCAGCCTGAGTGTTTCTCTCCACACCTGTGCTGCATCTTCCTTCGTTAGCTCGGCGCTGCTCGCACTGATTCTCCACCTCATTCACCTCACCTGTGTTTCTCCTTCTCAGCCCCTCGTTAGCTCAGATCGTATCGAGTGCAGGCTTTAAGTTCAGTCTCTATCTGTTGTGCTGCCGTTATCCTGAATAAACTCCATCCGCTGATCTTCCTGCCTGTCGTGGTCCAGCTGCCCCGCTGACGAACCAAAGCTTCAGTTGTTGTTCTGGACAGATCGAAGACTGAGGGATTGAAAAAGTGATTGTTTATGAAGTTGTTTTATTCACACAGCAGTCTATGAAGCTGAAGCTAGTTATATTATATAATGTATATTAGTTATAGTGTCTTTATAGTTTATCTTTCCTCGTGCACACAATCTAAAAAAAAAAACAGTTGTGATTTTAAAATGAATGAAAGCAAAGCCACGTGCATCTGCAACACACACACACACACACACACACACACACACACACACACACACACACACACACACACACACGTATGCTTCCTGTCTAACAAACCCCTCATGTGTGATCTCCAGTCGCTCTTTTAACTCCTGCTCACCCACAGATCTCTACACTGCCTCTGAATTATTAACGAGCTCCTTCATCAATGTTTGATTCCACATTTTAACGATTCACTGTCTGTCCTCGGCTCGCGCTCATGATACGCTCCCTCTGAAACGCACACAGCTCCGTCTCATCCCGTCCCGGGCCGCGATGAGCAGGAGCAGAGGGACGACACGACCCCGTGGGAGCACCGGGTTCTGGTTCCGTTTGATGGACTCGGCCACACTTTTTATTTCTAACGAGTGATGTTGTTGCTTCTCTGCTGTCACACACCTGTGATGAATTAAGGGATGAGTGATACAAACACACCTGTAGGCCAACAGCCGCAGCCAATAGGAGTTATTTTAAACTGGCAGTAAAACTTCAGATGCAGACCGTGAAGTTAAATAAGTAACGTAGACATCTTTGCACTTGGAAACGAAAAGGATGCATGATTTAATTTTCATCATCCATCAGTGACCTGCTGATTAATGACTTGATAGATGTGCACAGATCCATTTATTTCATCAGAGTAAACAGAATATTCTCCAGATTTTAGTTTCCGTTGTTTCATCCTGCAGGAAGATTTGAAACTTTTACTGTAAGAGGTTTTTTTTTTACCTGAAGCGACTTCTCTCTGTTCCTACTTCTCTCCGCCTCAGACTGACGAAAAACAACACAGCAGCCTCGTTAATTTCATGCCAAAAATAACCTCCACTTAAGATCTGGTGACAACAGTCCCACCTCAGTCTATCATCGCACCAGCCGACTTGAAAAGCGCTGGAAATAGTTCGACTCTCTATGAATTTCTGGCACTTCTCAGCCTATAAACCTCTTAAACAGAAGCAGTCGGAGGCGAGTAGCACCCTCCATCCCAGGAGAGACACTCGAGGGAGAATTTTGAATCTAGGACAGTTGATAGCGCTCCGGTTGACTGACGCAGGCAATTGTACAGCAATCTGCTGTAATCACTGAGCTTAACTATCTATAATTCAGGAGAGTGAGGGCCGGATGATTCAAAGGACAGGCAGACTTTCTGTAAAGCAGGAAATAATTCATCGGATGCTCGTCGAGAAGCAGCAGCAGCAGCATCTGAAAACAGTGTTCGGCAACAGAAGAGCCGCATTAAATTAGATCGGGAGGAAATGATGCATCATGGTCGTTGTGGAGCCTCGTTTAGCGACACACTGAAGGCATCAAGCTGGAGAACGAGACTTTAAAACATCACCAACACAATCACAACAGATCTTCATCAGCAGGTTGATTAATATTCACCACTAAACGGACAGATTACTTCACGTTAGCCACAAGCTAACAAGCAACACCACGCCGAGGGTCAGAGGTCAGCCTCTGAGTGAAGTCAGCACTCAGCAGACACTCTGGTTCTGGTTCTGGTTCTCTGGCTCCTCTCTGTAATGTTGCGTTTATGAAGTGAAGTCCGTTTCCCCTCCAGCTCCAGTCAGCAGAACAGAACAGAACCTGCTGCAGTCGGGCTGATCAACAGGAGGGAAGAGAAATCACCTCGTTAATCTCTGAGCTCTGCTAACGTCTCCGGATCAGAACAGAATCTGATGAAACTCCAGGTGTTTATTCCTCCAGACGGTCTGGATCTGCACCGACTCGCTCCTCCACAGCTGGCCAGCCCACTTCACCAGCACATCCTCATCCTCAATGATCATTTCAGGATCAAGTATCTCTTTCATTCGAGTAAATATTGCGACGTCTGTTCCTGGATCTCGTTCTGCAGACAAGCAGGTTGTGTATTTACTGGGTCCGTTGGTTTATTTGTTGGTTTTTCAGCTGGATTACACACAAACTACTGAACAGATTTCCACAGATCTTGGATGGAGGATGGGTCTCAGCCCAGAATAGATCATTTTTGGTTCAGATTCAAAAGTTTTTTTCTCACTTTCTTTTCACACAGGGACAAAAATATCAGCTTCACTTGTTTTTGTGTTGTACGTTTCAGCATCGAGCTGCTGCTGCACAGTGAGACACTGCAGCTGTGACAGTATAAAGAGAAACAGAGAGTCAGAAAAACACTTTGGTCAGCTGATATCAATGTGGACAAAAGCTTAAACCTCTTAAAAGCATTCGAGGAAACAGGTTCTGCTCGTCTGAGCTGTCCAACACGTCTTTACAATACAAATCAGACTCCACTTAGCCGGACATCGATTCACTCCACTTAAACACACAGCACTCCCCGCACGGCCGATACTCCCTCAGATCTAAGATAAGATACAATAAAAGGAACTTTATTGATCTCTGAGGATGGAAGTGGGTCAGCGCAGCAGACAGCAAGCACAGAATAGAAATACAAATCCAGTAGAAAGTCTACAGCAGCTCGTGAGGCCGTAGAAACCCACAGTGTCGGACAGAGGATTGACTTTAACACCAACACTTAAAAAACATTTCAGGACTTCGACAATGTGTCAGACGCAGCTCTGCAGTTTGACTCAACCACAAATACCGTGAGAGTCTGCGGAAGCCTTTATGTGAGATTAGACTGACATTAGAAAACAGATCCAACTAATGATGTTTCTCCTTGGGGATGTTTAGTGGACGCAGTAATTACAACAGCAGCAAAGGAGGAACTCGGGTAAAGCGATGTAAAGAGCGACAAGGTCGTCACAGGGAGGAGGACGGGCTGGACGTGGTTCATTTAAATATTTCCTGAACTAGCCAAACAAAAACTTTAATAACAATCCAACAATGTGTGTTACAAGCTTTGTGTTAAAGCTTGAAACTGTGTGAGAAGATTTACAGCTAACTTGACTTTATCGCTGAAACCAGATCTGCTGGAGAAAGTAGAGCTGCTGTATTTGGGCGGTCCGTCCGTCCGATCACATGACGCTTTGAGGGAATTTCTTTAAAGTTGGTACGATTAAAAACGAGCTGTGATGGCCGAGACACACACACACGTTTGTAAATTAATGCCACATAAGGGCGCAAAAAATTGAAGCTGTTGAGACAATCTGAAAAATGCGTTTAATAAAAAAATCACCAACATGCAGATTTCTGAGTCTGCTGGTTGTTGTTTGTGCAGCGAGGGCCAGTGTCTCGTTACCGGAAGGTCGCTGATTCAAGTGTCCTTGGGCAAGATACTGACAGTTTACGAGATTTGATAACCACACAGGTCAGAGGTTGGATTCACTGTGACATCACAGCTCTGCAACAGGAACACCAGGACTGATGCACGGAGGCAAACGCTCATGGAAGCGTTGGATTCACCCTGTGTTTGGCTCCAGAAACGTCGGTGTCAGAGAGGAAGCATACGTATTTATTTGCTGTAGACGAGGAAAATAACAGCAGAATTAGTTTGTGAAATGAAAGCTCGTTCTGTCAGTGCCGCTGTCGCTCCTCCAACACGAGCAGATCCTATTTTTAGCTGAACTTTGAAGC
>OZ023166.1:2419455-2504455 GCA_963678695.2 Diplodus puntazzo
CCTCATGGCATTATTATGATTTGTGCACTTTATTTAAATAAATATTGTTAATTGTTACTTTACCCGCGTCTCACGATCTCTTGTCGTGGCTTTTTGAGCCGGTCATGACAAAGTGGGGGCTCGTCCATACGCGAGAAGTCCCGGGGATTTAACTCGTGTTTTCATTCATACTTTTGTGGGCGATAGATTTATGAATGGACTCGTCGGCTGTCGCTGAGCGAGTGACGTCAGCGTTTGTAGTACTACGAGGCTTTTGTGTAGCTATCCGCGCTTTGAGTAGGGAAGTTTTGGACTTGTTGTTTCATCGAGTGAGATGTGTGGTAAGTTGTTTGTGTTAAGTTGCTGGTAAAGTCATTAGTTAGACTGAAGGTAAAGTGAGTGTCGGCTGGTGTTCACATCGTAACGGAGCCATTTTCCCCTGGTAGGTTGTAGCAGCGTTGCTCCTTTGGGCTTCGCTGGGTTTGTTTTTTTCTATAGTGCTGCGGTGCTAGCGGTAAGAGCTTGTCTCGGGAGCATGTCCGTGGTTGTGGGATTGTTGCCAGAAACTGGTCGCTTTCCTAGGCCAGCGGTCTCTAGTGCTTAAATACCCGCCGCAAAGCCGCATGAAGACTAGGGGTGAGTCAGTTTATGTAGTTTCTGTTAGGCAGTCTAGTTAGTGGGGATTATTCGCTCCGGCTGAGGTCCTGTCGGGCCGCGTGATCACGAAGCTGTCATTCGTTTTTTCCTGGTGTTGAGGTGTAACTTTTGGGCTTTTCTCTGATTTGTGTACCATGGCTGAGGTGGCCGAGTTTGTTAAAGCTCCAGCAGAGGAGTTGTTGGATAAGTGCACGAAGGAGCAGTTATTGAAAATAGCGGAGCATTATGATATTGAGATCTCTGATAAACGGTTAAAGGATACTGTGAAAAGTATTCTGCGCGCTAATCTGGGTGATATAGGTGTATTGACAGGCGGTGCGCAACCTCTTGGTTTGGCCAAGGCGGAGGGTTTGGTTTCGCCGGTGGTTACGGTTGGTGGGCCGAGTAGTCTCACATTTGAGCAACAGAGAGAATTGTTGTTGTTGCAGTTGGATCATGATAAAATGATGAAAAAGGCCGAGATGGAGAGGCAGATGGCAGTGGACAAGCTCCGCTACCAAACGGAGCAAACGAAGCTGTCTTTGGAGCAGTCCCGGCTTGAGTTGTTGAAAGGTGGAAGCTCTGCTGCTGAAGCTTCGGGAGAACAGGAGAGTTCCTCCGTTAATCCCGGGGGCGGGGGTGTCTGTTTTGATGTGCTTGGGAATTTGCGGCTGCTTCCGAAATTCAATGAGAAGGATCCGGAAACTTTTTTTTCTCTATTTGAACGTGTGGCTGAATCGAGAAGGTGGCCGGAGTCTGCGCGCACGGTAATGTTACAATGTGTTTTGACTGGTAGAGCTCAGGAAGCCTATTCATCTCTGTCCTTTGTTGACAGCCAGAGTTATTCGGTGGTGAAGTCTGCTGTTCTCAAGATTTATGAGCTGGTCCCCGAAGCTTACCGTCAACGGTTTCGGACGTGGCGGAAAGCTGAGAAGCAGACGCACCTGGAGTTTGCCCGCGACCTGTCGGTTCATTTTACGCGCTGGTGCGCTGCACTGGAGGTGAAGACTTTTGAAGATTTATGTGATCTGATAATGTTAGAGCAATTTAAGAACTCTATTCCTGAGAATATTGCGACTCACATCGGCGATCAAAAGGTGAAGACTGCCATGAAAGCGGCTGCGCTGGCAGATGATTATGTCCTGACGCACAGGCGTGCGTTTGGAGAGGGGCGCGCTCGCGGCTCTGGTTTTGTTGAGAGTGGCGGAGTAGGTGATGTGTATCCTCCTGTTTATCCGTCTAGAGCTGATGGAAGGTTTCGTGGCGTGAGAGGTGCAGAGAAGATTTGTAACTTCTGTCATAAGAAAGGTCACTGGAAAGCTGATTGTTATGTTTTGAAAGCTAAAGCCAAGCAGCCCATGACGCATGTGAAGGGTGCATGTTTAGCGGTGTCGGCGCCCGAGGTGCATGGGGTTCATCTGAGTAAGGGGGTGTTGCACCGAGATGTTGTATCTGGTGAGCTTGATGCTTTCTTACCTTTTGTGTCTAGTGGATTTGTCTCATTGGTGGGAAGTGAGGAGAAGGTGCCAGTTAAAATCCTGCGTGACACGGCTGCATTTGATTCCTTTATCCAGGCGTCCGTGTTGCCTTTTTCAGACAAGAGTAATACTGGGCTCACTGTTCCTGTGCTGGGGGTCGGCATGCGGGTGTTGCAGGTCCCGCTGCATAACATCCAGTTGTTCTCAGACCTTGTTCAGGGACAGGTGGCGGTTGGCTTGCGTCCAGCACTGCCGATTGAGGGCATTACACTCATTTTGGGTAATGGCGTGGCGGGGTCCCGTGTTTGGGCTGATGGTTCACCGCCGTCCCTTGTTGTTTCCTCTGTTCCCTTGGTCAGTACACACCCGGACGAATGTGCAGTGAATTTTCCAGAGGTTTTCACAGCCTGCGCGGTGACGCGCGCCATGGCGCGAGCGGATGCTGCTGCTCACGTCCGCACGTCGAAAGGTGCGAAGCACGACGCGTCGGAGCTGGTTGCATTTTCTATGTCAGATGTTCCTCTCTCAGTTTCGTTGGAGGACCTGAAGACTGAACAGCGAGCTGATCCTTCCTTAGCAGCTCTCTTTGAGCAGGTGCTTCCACCAGAAGACGTGAGTGAGAGCTCTCAGTGTTATGTTGTTGTCAACGATGTTCTTTTGAGAAAATGGATTTCCCACTGTGACGATTTTGTTGCCGACCCGGTCTTCCAGGTCGTGGTGCCAGTTAAGTTTCGGGATGCTGTGCTGAGGTTGGCGCATAATGATGCTGGCCATTGGGGGGTCAGGAAAACTTATGACCAGGTCTTGCGACATTTTTTCTGGCCGCGTCTAAAGCAGGATGTTGCTGGGTACATCAAGACCTGTCATACGTGCCAACTTACAGGTAAACCTAACCAGGGAATAGCGCCGGCGCCCTTGTTCCCCATTCCAGCTGTCAGTCAGCCTTTCGAACACTTGATCATTGATTGTGTGGGGCCGTTGCCTCCTTCCCGGTCTGGTGCTGTGTACCTCCTCACTGTAATGTGTCAGACTACGCGCTATCCTGCTGCATATCCATTACGCACGATAACGGCGCGGTCTGTTGTGCGCGCACTCAGCCAGTTCATATCGGTTTTTGGGATTCCGAAAGTTATTCAGTCAGATCAGGGCTCCAATTTCTCATCCCATTTGTTTCACCAAGTCTTGAAGCAGTTGCACGTTAAACATAACAAAGCGTCCGCCTACCATGCGCAGAGCCAGGGGGCCCTCGAACGGTTCCATCAGACGTTGAAATCACTGCTGCGTTCATACTGCACTGAGATGGAGGGGGATTGGGAAGAGGGTCTGCCCTGGCTGTTGTTGGCTGCTCGGGGGGTTACACAGGAAAGTACCGGTTTCAGTCCGAATGATTTAGTGTTTGGACACACAGTGCGCGGGCCGCTGGCTCTGCTTGGTGATCAGTGGAAGGAAACTGAGATTCCAAAAAACTTGATCGATTATGTGAACGGGTTTCGCCATCGACTGTATACAGCTGGCGTGCTGGCCAATCAGAAATTGTCGTCTGCACAGTGCAAAATGAAGCGAGTGTTTGACCGGCGTGCTGAGCGTCGGGTGTTCAGTGTGGGGGACCGGGTTTTAGCTTTGCTGCCAATAGTCACTTCTCCTTTGCAAGCCAAATTCTCGGGTCCTTATGAGGTGGTGAAACAGGTGTCTGAGCTGAACTACATCATTTCCACCCCTGAACGCAGGAAAAAGACTCAGATGTGTCATGTAAATCTGTTGAAGCCTTATTATGCTCGTGTTTCCCCTGACTCTCATACCATGGAGGCTCCGGTCTCGTCGGAGGGCCCACGGCCGGTTTGTTCAGCAGGAAGGGTGTCCACTGTCCATGCCCCTCAGATTGTGGCAGCTGAGGTGGAGGATGGGTTGCCAGTTTTGGACCCCACTCTGGTGCAGGGTCGTCTAAAGAATTCAGAGTCCTTGAGTAATTTACATGTGTTGTTTGGTCATCTGTCAGAGTCCCAACAGGCAGATTTATCAGAGGTGATTGAGTTGTATCCTTGTTTGTTCGGTGACACTCCTACACGGACACATTTAATAGAGCATGATATAGATGTGGGGGATGCCCAGCCAATAACACAGAGGTTTTATCGTGTCAACCCTGAAAAGCGTAAGTACCTGGAAACTGAAATACAGTACATGTTGGATCATGGAATTGCTGAGCCCTCGTCCTCAAGTTGGGCCTCGCCTTGTATTCTAGTTCCTAAGCCCGATAACACATTCAGGTTCTGTACTGACTTTCGAAAAGTGAATGCTGTCACCCGGCCTGACTCCTTTCCGCTTCCTCGTATGGAAGATTGTATTGATCTGGTAGGACAGGCAACATTTGTCAGTAAATTTGATTTATTAAAAGGTTACTGGCAGGTTCCTTTGTCTCAGCGGGCACGTGACATTTCAGCGTTCATAACATCAACTGGTCTGTTTTCATACCAAGTCATGCCTTTTGGGTTGCGGAATGCTCCTGCAACCTTTCAGAGGTTGATGACAAAAGTTTTGGGTGACCTAGAAGGGTGTGCTGTGTATCTAGATGACGTGGTTGTGTTCTCTGATACCTGGTCTCAACATCTGGAGCGCATCCGGGCCCTGTTCAGCCGCTTGGCCGAGGCACGATTAACCGTTAACCTTGCCAAGTGTGAGTTCGCGAGGGCAACAGTTACTTATCTAGGTCGGGTGGTTGGGCAGGGTACCGTCCGTCCTCTGAAGGAAAAAGTCCAGGCAGTCGCATGTTATCCTGTACCGGTTACAAAGAAGGAGTTAATGCGTTTTCTCGGTTTAGTGGGCTACTATAGGAGCTTCTGTAGGAACTTCTCTGAAGTAGTTGCGCCCCTTACTGATTTGTTGAAGGCAAAAGTAACCTTTGTCTGGTCCCCTGTGTGTCAGCAGGCTTTTGATCGAGTAAAGATGTTGATGTGTGATGCTCCGGTTCTTGCAGCCCCGCAGTTCGATCATCCGTTCTCCTTGCAGGTGGACGCCAGCCATGTGGGGGCGGGAGCTGTTCTCCTGCAGGAGGACGACTTTGGTGTTGCAAAGCCTCTGAGTTTCTTTTCTAAGAAGTTCAATTCCTATCAGCTCAATTACTCGACCATAGAGAAGGAAGCACTGGCCTTGGTGTGGGCTTTAAAACACTTTGACGTCTATGTGGGTTCTGGTGTGGTGCCTGTGGTGGTCTACACCGACCACAATCCCTTGACCTTTCTTAACTCTCTCAAGGGTCCCAACCAGAGATTAATACGGTGGTCTCTGTTGTTACAGTCATACTGGTTAGACATCCGGCACATTAAAGGCTCTGACAATGTGGTTGCAGACGCATTGTCCAGAGCACCTTGTCAGTAACATTTCCAGTGTTTAACTTAAGCTGCTGAGGCGTGTTTGCCTCTTGGTGTCCCTGTCTCTCCTTTCCCCTCTTAAAATTGCTTCCTTGGTACCAGGTTGCTCAGGCGGAGGGCATGGTGATGGTGAGGAGCACCAGAGGTGAATAGCGAACAGCAGGTAAAACAAAATATAGTTCACTGGTAAAGAGTTAAGCCCAATATGGTAATGTATGATATGTATGAGTTATATGGAGTGATTGCTAATTGTAAATGTATTGCACTATTATGCAAGGTGGTGAAAGATGGGTATTGGTGTGGGTTTTGTTAATGTATTTGTGGCTCTGAGGTCGGGCCACCTTCTTATGGAGGGGGGTGTGACGGCCCCCTGCTGTCTATGGCCTGCTTTGTGTGTTTGTGTGTCCCTCCCTTCTTTCAGCAGGTATCTCAGTGGGCGGGGTTTGAAATCAGGAGCACCTGGCCAGTCTCCTGGAAGTATTAAGAGCAGGCCGTCTCAGTCGTTCTCTCTCTCTCTCTCACCAGAAGGACCTCGTTTTCCTCTGCAGTCATTGTATTGTTTTGTTGGCTGAGGCCTGGTTTCTACACTTTACAACACTCTGCACTCATCACTCACATGCACCCATCGGCAGACACACTGATAACCACACGTTCACACCTCATGGCATTATTATGATTTGTGCACTTTATTTAAATAAATATTGTTAATTGTTACTTTACCCGCGTCTCACGATCTCTTGTCGTGGCTTTTTGAGCCGGTCATGACACAGCATAAAAAAAAGTTCTCGTCCACTAATAAAAACGCATTTTGCACACAAACTAACAGTCCTGTGTTTTCGACGAGCGGCGCGAGAGAAGATCAAAGATTTATTCTTTTTTAATCAAAACCCACTCAGCCCGTCTGCAGCTTCTCTCAGACGCAGAAGTACTGCTGTTGTTGCTTAGCAACCATTACACCCATGAAAGTATAATGAACAAAAGTGAGAAGATGCTGTAATCTTTGTGCCTCCTGCAACGAGGCCGACTGAAAATAACTCTCACTTCGCCGGCTCCGACTGAAGTTCAGGATTCTGAGACTTCAGAAGTGGAAGCGTTGATGGATCGATAGAAGCAAAATGCAACAAAGTGCAATGGAAACGGACTCTGTGAATAAATCATGACTTAACATGACTAAACATTCAGTGAAGCTGCAGCAAAGAGATCTGATGTTTCAGTCTGCTGCTCGTCTGCAGCGATGAGACGACTGCAACGCATTAAAATATCTGTGTTGTGTTTTTCTAATCGACTTTCACCTGGTGATGTTTGACTTGACGCTCATTTAATTAGTTTAATTAGTCCGACCAGAGAACTGGCTCCACCTACTTCTTGTTTATACGAACCAGCTCCTGCTAATGGATGAGCAGCAGTCAGTGGAAGCAAGCGTTCTTTAAATTGGACCGATTGTCTTGAAATATTTTAAAATTTCAGGCTCATTTGGATGGAAACCAGACTTAACTATATGAACAACAGTATATATAAATATTGGCTGCTTTTCTAACGATAATTTCATGCAATTAAAAATGATGTCTCTTTAAAAATGTGCCCCTAAAGAAGAGTCGGACCCATGAAATCCATTTTAATTCCCTTCCTGGTGAACATCACTGTTTCTGCTGCTGGGTTCAGACTGAGCCGGACCTTCTGGAGGAGTAAACACCTGGAGTCACATCAGATTCTGCTCTGACGTGGAGAAGTTTACCGACGGTTTCAGTCAGAGGTCGACCTGAATTTAAACTATATAATCGAGCAGTTTGGGGTGAAAAAACATGAAAGAGTGAAACTTGCTTTGCTGACATGACTGAGGCTGAGATGTTCACGGACGAGATCCTGTTTTTAAAGTTTTACTCTCGTCATGTTGTATCCTTCTTCTCTCCCTGACGCTCTCCTGGAAGTTGTTACTTTGAGTAAACTAAGTTGGTTTTGGAC
Source organism: Diplodus puntazzo (assembly GCA_963678695.2). Taxonomy (NCBI): domain Eukaryota; kingdom Metazoa; phylum Chordata; class Actinopteri; order Spariformes; family Sparidae; genus Diplodus; species Diplodus puntazzo. The sequence goes on from OZ023166.1 coordinate 2,426,876, forward strand.
AGAAATCTGTCGTATCTATAACTGATATAACTCACTGACCAAATTCTGGAACTATCTCTTGACAAACAACAGTTGGTGCAGGGACTGTGTGTGGGTCGTCACAGCGAGGTTGCCAGGTTTGGTGCAGTCGTGCCTGTAACGGAGACCAAAACTCACTGACGATATCTGACAACCCGCCCTGGAGAAGCATTTAGGGCATCACATTTTTTGTGTGAGGATTAAACAGCTGAGTTATTTAGTAGGTTTGTGTGTTTATCACTCTGGGCGGAGCTGGACTAGCTGTTTCCTTTCACTCTTTAGGCTAAGCTAGGCTAACCACGCCCAGCTACTGATACGCAGATGACTCGAGTGATCATCTGAACATTCGTATACACGGTTGATATGTGTGTGTATGTGTGTGCGTATGTGTGTTATGATCCAGTGTGTACCGACTCAGACTTGGATTGACACGGCAGACACGGGGCCCTGGGGAAGGACAAGCTGCTAGACTAGGCTGTGGGTGGAGGGGCTGATGGTGGGATGATGGTGTTTGGCTTGTCGGGGATCAACCCACATCCAAGGAACAGCCTCACATCACCCCCTGCACACACACACACACACACACACACACACACAGCCACTGCCTCACACACACCTAACACAATGTGACAAGCGTGCCTCCGAACACCCCCCGCCGCCCCACAAGCAGAGATTTTCTCAGTATCTGTCTTCTTGTGTGTTTGTAGCCGCGCTAGCAGAGCAGCTTCAGGGGCGACAACAGATATCTGAACCTTCCTCCAGCTCGCCTCCTCAAGTCAGACTGCATTTTCTGTCTAAAAGGCTAAAACCTGATACCAAGGTTCATTAAAAAAATGATTAAATAACAGGCAGAATGTGTGATTAGACCATAGTGACATCGTACAAACATGGACAGCATCCTGCATCTTGTAGAAGTCAGAGTTTCATACAATCATGCGTGCCCAGAACTTGGTCGGGACCTGTTGACGCCGGGTCGACATAGTATCTTCTTCTGTTGACTGCTGTGTTATATAAAGTTTGATGTTGCAGCAGAGATTATATGACAGCGTCCTCTACTTCCTGTCAAAGGTCAGCGCTGTGAAGACGGTTCATGTTGGAACAAAATGGAGCTCGTGAACGCAGAAACAATGTGCAGATGTTTAACTTCCCCCTCTCTGTAAGGAAAACGCTGCTCCTGGCAAGAACACCGCAATATTTCAGTCTTTCAGTTTCAATCTTCTCCTCTTTAACAGATCAGCAGCTCTTTCTATTTGTATTTGTGTGTAAATCTAAACGCGAATCATCGTTAAACCTCCTCGCATGAATTAACCCCACCGACCACTTTACTGTTCGTGTTCCCGTCATCAGTGGCGTCTCGGCGTTGTGTGTAGCTGTTGGTCATCCAGCCGAGGACCTCACACGCCGCCGAGCGCCGTTTAGCAGAACCCCATTTTCTAATACAAACAGCTCGCAGGTCTCAGGGGTGAAGGGCTGAGTGAGTCGATCGCTCTCTAAGTGGGAGACAAATTGAAGCTTGTTGAGGCGAACGAGCCAAAAATGAATGCTGTCTCTCTTTCTCTCTCTCGCTCGCTGGTTTCTAAAAATGTTGTGATGGCCGTCCTCAGCGGGGAGACGGCGTGCAGAGCGCCAGCTGAAACTGCCGGAGCAGAAAAAAACAGCAATCTTAAACGTTCGCCTGTAAACTCCCGCCATGTGTGAGAGTACGCACATTTCCATAAACAGAACTTTAAACCTCATGGAGCCGTCGTTAAGGCAGTAATTGAGACAGATTCATGGCCGCATTTAACAGTTGGATCCGACTTTAGCTGTTTCCGCACATGGAGCACAATTTAAGGGATTTTCAGTGTAGAATTGACATGCAGGATATTTGCACCTAACACAGCTGGTACTCATGTTCCACCAAACACATGCTTGTACCTGTGAGTTTTGGCTTTGTTTCTCATTTTATCTCGTCCTCAAGTGTCCCTCGAATGTTTCAGTCGCAGGCTGAGCTCATCGTGACAACTGCAGCTGCCAGATTAATGACATCCAGTGAAACTCCTTCTTTGACACCTCGCCACGATTCTGTGAATTCAGTACTCGTTCTTTTTATATTGCTGAGAAACATCAAAAGCAAAAAAGATCCCTGGAGATAAGAGCTCTGGAAAATAAGAAAGAGAAGCACAGTTCTTTATCCCAGACTCTGTGTGTGTCTGTTTCTGATAGCTGTGTTCTCACATCGAAATGTGGGTCGAGATTCGTCTTTTAGTGTTGAGGAGGTGTGATCCACCTTTTGAGCCAATACGGGCAGATGACAACAGATGAAAGGTGAAAATACATTTCCGTAATATCACGCACGACTCAGTCAGGAGTGCAAAACAAGATGGCGGGTCCACACGGTGACTGCGTTCAGTCCGGATATGTTTACAGATAAAAACCTGGAGTCGGGTTCGGACCAGATGTTGATTTGGCTTAAAAAATACCTGATTTTGTCGCCACTGACCAAATGTTTCTGACAATTCTTTAAAACTATCCATCTATATACACTCAGCACCACCAGCATCCTCCACCCGCCCAGCGTGAGAGTCAGCGCGTACACATGAAACGTGACTCACATTGTATAAATGTCGACACGTATGTACTATCGAATAAGTTCTGACAGGAAGAGTCGGTTACTGTTGTTTATATTCACAGATATTCGGTGAACGTGAACACAACTGTCTCATCACCATAGGCGGGTTCAAAGGGTCCGTTTGTTTCTGCACCAACATATATCGAACGAGCGTGACTCAGAGCCGCTGCTGCGTCGTCTCCGAGAGGTCCAAATTACCAAGTATACGGTTGCCATGACGATCTATCTAGCCAATGAATGCCGTTGACTCCACTGAGAGGCGAGCGGCATCGGCAGCTGTAACAAAAAAAAAAAAAGAAAAGAAAAAGAAAAAAGGCAGGTGGCCGCGGACAAGAGACGTGGAGGGTGGAGGAGGGTGGAGGGGTTGAGATGAAAATTACAGCAATCACAAAGCTCCAGCCCTCTGTTTCCCACACAGCGCCTGACGGATGCTCAGACCCCACACTGAGCAGAGAGGTGGATAAAAAAAGACGGAGGGAGCGGGAGGAGGCTCAGCTGACGGAGTGAGCGGGTCACATGTTGCACTCGGTCGCTGAATGAAGACACAGTTGGACTTTTCTTCATTTCTCTGCAGGTTTACTAATACGTCGGTTTAAGATTCTGTAGAAAGTGTAGAACTACTCACTGTAATGAAGGCTGTCTCCACAAAAATATGTTTCTGTACTACTACTTATGTTAGAGAGCCACACAATAATACACACAGCAACATACAGAAGTGGCTTCGGGCTGCGAGGATACTGAGTTTGGGTCTCACTCTCTGAAGAAGGGTGATCATCTGCAAGTTACAGGAAAATACAAAGATCAAAACTGGTAAATTAGAGTTAAAGTCGGAGCGAGCAGCAGAACAATCTCTCTCCAGAATCACTCACTGGACCGTGATTGAAGTTCAGACGTGGCACGGTGGTCCAAACATGAAGAACGTAAGGGAACAAACTAACACGGACCGAGAGAGATCTGATTGGTTGTCGTGCATTCATGGTCAAAGATTTTATTTCTTCCAGGTCCAGTGAAGGTGGGCGGAGCCTGCTCTGACCCGTTCCAGCTGACGAATCAGAACAGACTGAGAATCTTAAAGAGACAGGCAGTGAAATAGAGCCATTCAACAGAGGTGCTGAAGCACTGGACCGCACAATAATGTGTTTTTTAAACATAAAACCATTTTCAAAATAAAAGCACAAACCTAAAAGTTAGCTTAATTAACTGGCAAAGAAAACAAGTTATAAATAAGCCTGTTTGTTGGAGACTGGCGCATGTTTCTGTGACCTGATACATGAAAAAGACTGCAGATCAAATCGATCTTCATATTGTTGTTGTCTTCGTTTGTGCTCCCGCCGGCTGAGCTGAGCGCTGCTGGTGTACCGGAGGCGCTTAGCAAAGATCGAATGAGTCGGCTGAGATGTTAAAGAGGTGAAGACTCTGAGCGCTCCGCCGTTCTCTCACCTCCCTCGAGGAAGAGCATCCTGGTGCAAACGGCGGTGATGAATGAGATCTCATACTGGCTGCAGAAATAATATTATCACCATCATTTACCGTCAGCCTGCAGCATCATTTAGACTGCAACACAGTTATTTTGTATGCAGGTACAGACACTGTGGATATGCAGCTAAATCAAGTGATGTGAATATATATTGGATTTGGTCCTGGTGTCCTGCGTGTATCGATGCTGTGTGAGCTTTTTTTTTTGTGCTTTATTGACCAGTCTGCAGCAGCAGTGTGACAAATCCCTGCACACTTGTTCTACCTCTGAAAATGAAATGGTTTTTAATTATTCAGTCGAGAGTCTGAATATGGAGCGGACCAGTGCAGGGACGGCTTCAGTCGAGCTTCAAGGCTTCTGGCTTCAAACGTGAAAATAAGGCTGGTGGGTTCAGAGAGACGTGGACCGGTTCTCTGGACGAGTGACTGCACTTACAGACATCAGAGTTCAGACACAGTTCTGTTTCCTCCTAAAGCCATGATGGATAAAAAGACTGAGAGGTGTTTGACATAAAAATGTGTTTGATTCTTGTCTTCTTCATCAACGCACAACAAAATGATTCAGGCAGTGTTTCCATTAACCTGCAGTGCTGATTGAGCTTATTGTGGTCGAAATAAATCAATGAGAAGTGAGAGGAAATTGGAACGGCTCCCTCCGTGCTCAGTAACACGACCGTGCGTCCGGATGAAGGAGCGTTTGTCAGCGTGCCTCCGGGTTACTGCAGCCTCGCTGTGTTTCACAGAGTCACGTACCTGTGTGTTTAAAACGATAATAAATGTCTTCACGCTGATCTGACTGCTGAATTGTACAGAACTCCCTCCTCTTCATCAGACCTGCCAGTCGTTGTGACTGTCTGCCAAACTTGTGATGTCTAAATTTGGAAAGCGGCGAGAGGACGACGGGTTCGTAGGCTGTGAAGAAAACGACAGCTTCCACGGTACCAGCAGCGAGTTCTCCGGCGCCATTTGATGAGCTGCTTTAAAATCTCCTTTCAAGGGATAAAAGAAAACGTGCACGTTACAACAGAAGGATAACAGAACCAACAGATCAGACCGGTTCTACAGAAGTCTGAGCTTCTACTCTGTGGCCTTTCGCTCTTTCTAACCCTCAAGACTGAATGTAGTCATTATAACCCAAAGTATGATCGTGTTTGTTGTAACTAAATCTAGCTAAACTGCAGCTGTTTGAGGTAAAAACAGTCCAAGGTTATAATATGTCAATATGTACCCGGACGTTGCATATTTAATATTATTGCTTACTGAACCACCGTCATGCGCTGCCGTGTCTGACGAGTTGGACGTGAGAACACGTTGTGTGTCGGCTGATAATTACAGTCTCCAGGATGTGATGTTAGCAGTTCACATTCCTGCAGACCACAGATACGTCCCAGGTTGATACGTGTGCCAAACGTGTCATGTCACGGTCATATTACATGCTTATTAGTTGACTTTTACATCAGCAGGTGGGCTGGACGGGGGCGGATTATCACAGCCAACAAAGCTGCCAGAGCAGTTTGAGTCACAACACTGGATATTTTCAGGGACGTCTGCAAACACGTGTGTTTTTTGAGAAGAGCTGCAGACATGTACAGCGGTTATGAGCCCACAGGATGTCGGACCATCTACATCCGTGATCGTGGCGACCAAAACAGGTATTTTAATCCAAACCGTGATGTTTTCTAACCCTAAACAAACAGTCTAACCAGAGCCGAAGCAACAGCGCTCTGACGGGAGAGAAATGAAGTTGAAACGTAAAGAAACGTCCAGTTTGAACCTATCTGTGGTTTTGCAGAAACGTTCTTACTGTTGCTAACGTTTGTTCTTCAGATCGGGTTGTTGGCAGATTCAGCACGTCCGTCACAAGTCAAAGCGTCAGATCCAGTTTCCTCCTCCAGCTTCTCTCACCTTAACAAAGCACAACAACAAAAAAATACACATTTATCATTCCTGAGTTTACATGAACAGATACGTAAAACAAACACTAAATATTCTGACAGCGAACGTTCTGAACGTCTTGATTCGACAGATTCGACATCGATGTGAACGTTTCCTCGTCGTGTTGATTCAGATCTGATGGGTTACATCTCAAAGTGTCGCTGCGACATAAACCGAGACGTGCGTGAAGGTTTTTATTCAGGAGAGAAAACTGTGGGTGAAGTGTGGTGTGTTTAATTTCCCTCCAGCTGCTCCTCCGGGCGACGCTGCCGATGCGAGCGTGGTTGTGTAAGGGTTAAACAACACAGTACAAGATGTGCTTACTGTATCTGTGTGTGTGTGTGTGAAGCTTCACACTGCATACATATTCAGCCCTGTGATTATGTATCTCATGTACATATGCCATCCTATATTCCTGCCTCTCTCTCTCTCTCTCTGTGTCTCCACATGCTCCATCTATCAGCTGCTTCCCCCACACGGATGCAGGGGTGGGGTTGGGTGGAGGGTGGTGGGGTGCTCTGCAGTGGCTGCACTCGTGCCTGTTGCTAGGCGAGAGTCTGCACCGCGGCCGCCTCCACAGCCAATCACGGCGATGCAGGAAGCTCCCGGGCCAATGAGGCGGCCGAGCGAGGCGGTGGGCCGACGCTCGGGTTCTTCATGGGAGTTTTTCCGACTGATTTCTCAATGGGGTTGTTGTGTGTCGGACATCAAAGCAGGTAACTGGAGTTATTTCCAGCCCTCCTGCTCTTCGTCTCAGCGGCAGAGTGTCGGCTCTTTGTCGTGGGCAGTTAGCGGCGACTCCTCTTCACCAGGGAGCTCTCAGGAGTAATTAAAGGGATCGTTAATTCTGTAGTTTAGACGCTTCTGCCATCGTCCTCCTGCTGTCACCTGTCAGTTCTTTCAGTCCGTTTGATTTTCTGGTTAAAAATCATCCTTCAAAAAGTGAATGTGATCCAAAAAAACATGAAAATGTCTTAATTTTACAGTTAATGCTCAGTTTATTGATGTTAAACTAAAGGTACTTAATTTGGCAGGGACCATTAGCATCTTATTATCCACCCTAATTAAAAAAATTAAAGGAGGTTTGACAGTTTTTCTGTGTTCATTACATTTCCACATATTAGAGGGTAATCAGCCAAAGACCGAGCGTTGTTACAGACATGCTGATAATGCTGTAAAACCTATTTTTCTTCCGACAACTTCGTGGATATTTTAAGGAAAAGACACCCACAGATGACACTGAAGGAAACAATAGGTTGTTTTTTTTACATTCAGGAAGAAATCTGTGCTTGAAAGAAGAAAAAAAGACTCACATCTGCAGCAACAGCTCCAGAAATAGACCAGAGTGGAATGCAGAGTGTAGTTTAATCAAGGTGACATCAGGCTGCATCCGACCGCTAGTCAGAGATTCTTGATTTATTGATGAATTTTTGATACATAAAATGTCAGAAAATGGGTAATAATATGTGCCGAGAAGTGCCGAAATAAATGTTATATAAAAAAATGTTTGAATAAAAATGTTAGAATAAAGTTGAAGTGTTACAATATCACAGTTTTAAGTTGAACGTGTTCATCACACATTATCTGTTCAAGGACCATCAGAAATTTAGAAGCTCCAACAATGATTTCTATATTTACAGTTACTGGCTGTGATCAATAGTGTCATTTTTAAAACCCACCAGCATTTAGAGCTCAATAGTTTGGTTACATCATCGTAAAGTGATCCAGACTTTGACCAGTCTGGTCGCCTGTCGCTGGTTCTGTTGTTGTTCTGGAAACATTGATATGTTGTTTTGCGAGTCGGTGCCGATCTCATCTCATGATTTCTGTCTCAACCTGCTTCTGAAACCAAGAGCCGGATGGAACATGCAGACCGCCCAAAGGGGATTCTGGGAATTGTAATAACAACAGAGTTTGGTACACAACGATCCACCTGACAATAAAAGAACAGCAGGAATAAACCGAACATCATGAATGTACATGTGTAACTCTGCGTGGGTGGAGTTCACTTCATGTTCGCAGAGCAAACATTTCAATTCCGTTTCATCATCGGCAGGTTTCAGGAGCGTTCGTGTTCTGGTGCTTCCTCAAAGACGGGAGGACGCATCCTGTAATCACGTCCGACAGCCGTCTCTCCTCGTGTTCCTCCATCTACCGTCCTCGCTCCTTCGGCGGCAAACTGGCACTTGAGCTGAAACCCGCTTTAAATATTCAACATATTATGTAAGATTACGCAAGAACGAGGGAGACCGGGGAAACATGAGGGCGATCATGGGAAGCACTGAATATTTCAAGAATGCCCTCACGCTTCACTTGCTCCAAGAAGAAGCTGAAGATGATCGCAAATGCACATTTCCTCAACACAGTTCACGTCTGACCTGCTGACTGAGCCGCTGATGTGCAGCATGTAGACAGGAAGTCTGGCTGTCAGGTGACACTCGTTTCTGTCCCATGTTTGGCACAAAGACTGGAGAATATTCAGTTTATTGTGAGCAGGAGGAACTCAAGCCCACAATCAGATGTTAAAACATATCACATGTGTTTTATTATACACATATTGTGGCGGCACAGGAAGCAAAGAAAAGAAAATGCTGATACATAAGATAACGAGAAAATGTATCCTCACGACTTTGACATCATGATGAAGTCAACTCAAACCGTCCTCATCGCAAAACAACCACAGGCCGACTGTGAACGCAGCTGATTACGACCCATATTTTCATTTCTTTCCGGAGGGCGACCTCTAGTGGCCGTACGGATTATTACGGCAGCAAAGGAGGAACTCAGGGGAAGTTGTTTAAAGTAGTTATTCTGAGCCAAACCAAGATGTTTCCTAAACCTAACCAAGTACTTCTGTTCACTAAACTGCAAGAGTACAGTGAAGGTTTCATGTTGCTAGGATGCCACAACATATATTGTTTTTGGATATATGGTATTTTTGGGCCTCTTCATCAGTTTAGATGTTTGTGTTGGTAAATCGTCCACTGTGGGAAGAAATCCTCAAACTTGCAGGATTAAACCTCATCGTGTAATTGAGTATTTCTAGTCCATCTTTACGACTTTATCTCCGTTACATTACGTAGTGTACGGACCACTTCCTGCTTCCACTCTGACGTACAGAACTGTACCTACAGTTTTTCAATTCATCTATAAACGAGAGGACTCAGTCTATGAAGTGCTCTTACTCTACAGCCCACAGATTGAAGCTTTCAGACATTAAACACTATCATTTATAAAGTGCCATAATTAGCTTTACATCCACGCTGTCAATCACTCTGTAATAAGTTGGTGTCACTCTCTCAGACGGTTGGTGGTCCCATTCTGGACGGCAGCTCTTCATCTCTCACATTAATTCAGACTCTTTCATTACAGCTAAATGGCACTTTATGAAATTAAATCGTTCATTTCCATAATGCTATGTGATCATTCTAGGAACGACTCCTGCAGTGGCTTTAATATACGGATGATCCGAGCTGCAGAGGGCTGTCGTTTCCTCTTAAATAAAGATACCTGTCGTTTATTCTGCTCGCCAACAGCTGGCAACACCTCCGCCGACGACAGCTGTCAAATATTCAATATGCATTAATGCACGGTTTGTACTTTTAAACTGGATAAAGCTTTACACAGCTTCAGAGGGCCTGGTCACTCAAGGACGGCGGTTTTACAATAATTCATGGTACCCAGAGGACGAATCTTCTACCAAAGTTTTAAGAGGAAACAAAAGAATAAAGATCTGCTGCTCATTTTCTGATTCAAGGACTGTGTGTGTGTTTTTATTCAGCACTTCTTCAAACACTACATTTCTACATTTTGCAGAGACCCTCAGAGCTTTATAACCTGACTTGCCATCAGTCAGTCTGTATTTAGAGTACAACAGTGAAACGTCCCAGTGAGCCGGACGCTGTGTGTCCAGGAGATTTTCTCTTTCAGTTCAAACTGTGTCGTGTTTTGTTCTGTACCTTTAGGACCCGTAATACACCAGAGCCCTCCACGTTCAGCCGAACAGCAACACGACAGAAATAAATCAAGTTCTCATTTCTAAAGTGTTACATTAAATCCCTCTCTGTGTCCCCTGAGCCTGGAACACAAATGTCTGGTGACAAACACGCGAACAGATCCTCCCTGACAGCCGCCGAGCAGAGATGCCGGCAAATTCTGCACATTTGGCCCGAAGGCCCCCCGATCGAGAGTATCCACGCGTCAGGAGGATCTGACTGATCTTCCGTAAAGCCTCGCCTCCGTCTAGCTCCCCCCCATCCTCTCTCTCTCTCTGATCCTCCCCCACATCGCCTGGCTTTGAAAGTGGAGAGAGATGGAGGCTGGGTAAGGACCTGCTCAAAGTCAGCAAGCTAAATGACACGGACGCTTTGAAAGCGTCGCTCGCACAGTTCCTCGCTCCGGCTTCAAAGGACAGTCGCGTCGGAGGGGAAGAGAAAGAGGAAGCGAGTGAGAGACGGAGAGGGACGAACGGAGAGCTTCTCGGTGGAAGAGCAGAAACAACTGCAGCCTCTCGACGTACTCCGTCCTCTGGTCAGGCCTGCTGGGAGACTCACACCTGCTGTCAGATCATTAAAAACACGTCTTCCATCATCTCTAAACTGAGACACATACAGACTGATCGCTGTGTTTTAGGCGACACCTTCTCCATCACAACTCATCAGATTTGGAAGCTTGGTCAAAGGCCTGCAGCTTCAGGATGTGACGCTCTACCTGCCTGTCTAGCGACGAGCTGCACCCGTTTATGTTCAGTACATGTATTGTTTAAATGTTGATATGACACATGTGACATGCAAAGCATTCTATTTTTACAAACCACAGATATGTTCAGCGGATCTCAGGCTTCATTCTGTGCTGTTTAACACGCGTTTACCTGGATCTCGTCCTCGTTGGACGCAGATACCTGCTGCATTCATCTCGTCACTGTGACATTTCGCCGTCATCCTGACAGAAGATGATCAGGCCTCAATCTGACAGCATTGTGTATCTATAATTACTGCGTGTCTGACTCTTTTATCTCGCATGTTATCTTTGAAGGGGACTGATGGACCGGATTGTGAGAGAAAATAGCAGCTGAGACAAAAGTTTTATTTTCCTTGCATTGTTCAGCACACAGCCAGTTTTTCTGCCTCTGCATGACGCCTGCTGATGTGGAGCTGTGCAGCCTGTGTGTGTGTGTGTGTGTGTGTGTGTGTGTGTGTGTGCTGGGTTCTGATTCGCTCCACGTACTAAAGGTCAGAGCTTCTGCTTCTGAGCATTTTAATATTCCTGACAGACGGAGAGACAGACCGAGCGTTTTCAAATAAAAACAAACAAAAATAGAAATGTCAGACTGCATCAGTCGTGCCACCACAACTACAGCAGCTGTGTGTGTGTGTGTGTGTGTGTGTGTGTGGTACATATCCAGCACATTACCTTTGTTCGTTGTCATGCTGCTCTGTATCTCCATAAATAGACAGGCAGTGTCAGTGTCTTTGAGATTTACCTGACACCGACTCGCTTGGTGCGACTTTCATTACTTGAACGTTGTTGTGTACGAACGTGCTCGTGTTTCCGTTTGAGCGGTGAACCAAAAAAATAATAACAACCTGCTGTAAGTGCACACTTTAAAATTAATAGTTAGCATACACTAAGTTGCTCATGCCTGACTTCCACTGCCGACTAGCGGAGGCAACATGCCGCTCACGAGTGGTTTTACTTCCAAACAAAGGATGAAGCTGCTCAACGGGAGACTGCAGTCCAAGAATTCACTGCAGCATCTGTAGGCGTGATGCCGCCGCGTATATTTGAGGAGAGCCGGGAACATTTCCAGCTGTGTTTGTGGTGACAAAATCTGATATTTTCCCAGGAAGACAGGTCATCTCCAGCTGTGTCTTTGGCAACAGAAGCAAGAGATTTTACGTTGACGTCAGGACGAGTCCAGCCAGTTTTGTAGCCACCAAAACCAGATATTTTCTCAGGAAGATCTCCAGCCATGTTGGGGGCTTTTGTGACGAGAAATAAATTGAAAATTGAACCAAAATGCTTCCAACATATAGAAACATACAGCCTGAACTTATCTGTGGCTATGCAGAAACATACTTAGCATAATACGTTACATGTGTTTTGGAGATTGCGTTGGGTTTGCATGTGGCACAGCATGTTTACTATCGTCTTTTTGAACCGACTATCTGGAGTTTTACATCACCGGGCAGCCTCATTTTTACGCAGTCATGGCGAACATCCATCCCGTTTCTATTTCTGTACGTCGTCCCCATCTTATCGAGCCTTGCTGTGGCCTGTGTGAAGGCGTGGGGAAGGTATTAGCGGGTGAGAAACAGCGTTTGAACAGGTGTAAATCACAGCAGTGAGATTAAGTCCTTGATTTACTGGCCACCAGCTCGCTGAGAGAGAGGGAGGAAGAGGAAGAGATAAAGACATCAATCATTACTTCTGTGCATGGCTTCGTTCCTCCTGGTGTGTCGTCGCTCTGGTGTCCCCGTCGATATTTTTTCTTTTTTATGAGATAAGGAGGAATGAAATTATTGTTGAGCTGGAGCGCCGCGACCTCAGAGACGGTTTGTGGAGGCGCGTCGGTCGCTGTGTGTGTTATCAGCGTGAACCCAGTGAACTCAAACAAATATCTCAGCACATCATGAACAGTATCGAGTGCTTCCTCTGAACTTCATCATGGGAGTGCAGCTGTGATTGGACCGTCTTTGTTCATTTAATCTATGAAATGTTAAAGATACGACGGTGTCGTCTCCAACATCATTGGACAAATGGACAGAATGTTCTTTACACAAGAAAGAAAGAACTTGTGTATTTGCCGAATTTACAAGAAGGTCCAAATAATGCAGAATGAGTCAGAGACAGAGTTTCACAGAGTTTATAAAGTGTCTCCAACTCAACAACTCACTAAACTGACACATTTGTTAAGGGAGTCTGGGGACTTTCTCCACGGGGACAAAGAAGGAGCCTATATTGTTCCTGTTTAGTGTCTTTGTAACATGTGACATGTTTAGATCAATAACATGTTTCTTCTTTCATAAATGGAGTGTAAATGGTGAAATCAGTGTAAACAGTGTGTTCAAACAGCTGATCAATGTTGGCAGGTAAGACTTTAGCACTTTAGACACAGAAGCAGACAGGCTGGTACAGACATGCTGCCACAAACTGACACTTTTTACAAGGAGACAAACAACTGCAGCTGAAAGATTTAATGCTGAATTTACAACAAGGACACAATGAGTTACAATCTGTCAGAGACACAGTTTCATAATGTTTGTTAAGTTTCTCCTCACGTAATAATTCTCAAAATTGTGTGATTTGTGAAGGGAGTCTGGTGATGTGACCTGTGACTGACACGACAGCGAACCACCAGGAAATCCGACTGTTGTTGTGGCTTCTTCTTCTTCTTCTTCTTCTTCTTCTTCTGAATCAGCACCATAATATAACTACTGCATGGTTTAACATGGTCGTCACCTGATGTGGCTCACCTGTTGGTGCGCTCCATCAGTCTTCCATCTTCTTCTCTTCGTCTCAGCACCTCTGCAGCACAGATGTCATGAATCCACACTCTCTTCTTATTTTACACTATCTTGATTAACGATCAGCGCGATCAGGAGAGAGTGAAATCTTTAAATAACGTGTTTGGTCTGTAAACCCAAAGATCACCTGCTCATGATGATATAAGACAGAAGACGGAGAGCTGCTGCTGATTGTGTTTCTGATGATCAGCTCATCATTTCATCTTCACTTCAGCCTCTCTAACGTTAATGGTTGAAAAGAGAAGAAATTGACTCTTATGTTCTTTCTTAAGTGAAAAGAAAAATGAAAACTTTCAGCTTTGCTTCACAGACAGCAGTCTTCTAATAGTCTCTCCTCGTCAGATTACAGATTTCACAGTTCAGATCCATCCGTGCAAAGCAGATCCTGATCTAACCCATATTTCACACACGGATCCTTAAAATAAGTCCGTCCTCGTATTCATGTCTGCCGCTCCGGCGACGGAGAGGCTGCTGAAACTGTGCCAGGTGCTTCAGGTGTTATAATGCTGTGAATCACTCCGAGCAGATGAGCCTGAATGGGTTTTACCCACAGGAGAGGTGACGGCAGGTCGGAGCACACTTTATAAAAGGATGCTTTTACTACCAAGTGCATGTAGTGAGTGTTGGCAGCAAACAGAAGCATGTGTGCGGTAAAAACTCACGTTGTGTCATTAATGTTGAGACTGCAGTGAATTTGTTCTCTCTCCTCTGACACCTGAGACAAACATCCGGCTGCTTCCTTCAAACACTGCAGCGATCTGTGTTCGTCTGCTGTTTAGTGCTGAGCAGGCAGAACCAAGGTCCATTTGGATTTGAGCTCCTGGAAGCTGATGTCTGTGTTTCTTATTGGAGATTAGTTAAAGTCAGAGTTGCAGAATTGGCTGCGAGTGTCATATCAACACTTCTACGTTTTTATGAGGTGCAGGAGTTCGCTGCCACGCTACTGTTTCAACATTTATATATTAGAAACCACTAAATATCTTTCACTGTTGGGCCACAACATGTTTTCCTAACCTGACCAGCCGGTCCTTGTACCGAAACCGAACCAGAACATACGCACAGCGTTGCCCCGACACAAAACTGAAATCTGTGTTTTGGATAAACGTACATTGCCAACATTTATTCTCATTCATATGACGACTTATATTAAAATCAGTGTTTTTCAGTCCTGTTCCTGAGGTGAAACCGGCTGTGACTATAAATATATACATGAATTTACATCTAAGGAAGTAAGAACTGCGTTTGTCAGAGCCTAAAATATCTTTCTTTCTATTTCTGCTGCACTTCATTTCCATGAACACACCTGCTGTAGTTCACGTTGCCTCGATCTCAAACACATGAACACCAAATATAAACAGTGCCCAACAAAACATGTTTCCTCCTGTTCGCTGGATTAAAAGCTGCTGTGAGCAGCTGTTTTCTTAATTAACGAATCTTATAAATTGAAATCAAAATTGTGCTTCACCTTCAGTAAGAAGCAGTAGACTTGGAGCTGAGATCCACAGAGAGAGTATGGAAGTCAAATGTACTGAAAGATGGACTAACTGTCTTTTTTTCAATTAATAAAGAAATACAAAGTGACATCTAATTATCTAAATCATTAATATGTGATTTGTTAGCTTGTGAGTGCACGAAAAAAAAACCTGACTTGCACAAAATCCTCAAGTTTCAGTCAATTTCTTACATTTTATTACTGTTGCACCATTTATACAAGTACATATAATTTTGAATGCATCAATTTTCCATATCATCTTTTTTTTGTTCTGTTTTTCGGATGAACGTGTGGGGTGGAAGTAGCAGGTGGTGAGACATGGAATGAAAATATCAACTGTAGTTGCCATGGATGCAGACTGAGAAATCATTTTTTTTTTTTTCTTTTTGTATTTTTATTTATTTATATTTTTTTTTCTCCACTTGACCAAAAAGACAGGACTACAGGTTCACCCAACCACGGACATGCAATTTACTGAGTCAAGAGAGGAAGAAAAACTGAACCGAGTGACACGCGGCGCTCCTCCAGTGTTCGTTTCTGCTACGGTTTGACAAGTGCTGGGAGGAAAACAACGTCCTGTGTCAGTCGGATAGAACTGAAACGCTGGCGGATGGATGGATGGATGGATGGATGGATGGATGGATGGATGGATGGATGGGTGGATGGATGGATGGACGGCTGGGGTGAGTAAATATATACGTTAACACATCGACATGTATGCAGAGGTGGAGACGACCAAAGTACATTTTACTCAAGCACTGCAGTTCGGTTCCGTCTTAAAGTGCTGGTATCTTACGCAACTGAATTTTGTAGTATTTACTCCCAAACACAGATTATGAAAGATCGCTGCTGGTATTTCTCGTCCTTCCATGTTTCCTTGTTCCTTTCCTTCCTTGTTTTACGTCTTACCTTCCTTCCTTTGTTTCCACGTACAAACTTTCCTCACTATCGGTACTTTCACCTTGGATGACAATGCAGTACTTTGCTGCCGTGGAGTATTTTTCCACCACTGTTATATAAATACTTTTATATAGAGTAAAAAGATGCAGGTCAGTACGTTCCCTCTGCTCTTGTTTCTATATCTTCACTCTCTCCTTCAGTCTGTCTTCACTTCTTTTCTGTCTTCAGCTCATATCAAAGCAGGAAACTCCCCACAAAGCTTCTTCTTCAGTTCCTTCCTTCCTTCCTTCCTTATTTCCTTTCTGCCATGGAGTATTTTTTCCAAAGTAACACTGATACTTCTACTACAGTATAAAAACACAGAGTGAGTACTGGTCTCCACCGCTGCACACATGTACCTACATGTCATATATATCTCTGAAAGTAGAGAGATGAGATGCAGAAATGATGCATGAGGAGTAAAAAATGATCAAATCAAAAGCTCCCTTTCCATGTGCGAGGCTTTTCCATCCCATCATGATAGCTATGGTGTGTGGTTGCCATAGAAACAAATCCCCCCCGACCCCCCCACTTCCTGTCCTCGATGGGATCAGACTGCTAACGACCGACCTGGACCGAACAGCCCTCGTCAGTGACCTCGTCTCAGGTGCTTCGATACCAAACTGGTGAGGTTCTGCTCCACAGGGACGGACTTGGACGTGGAGCTGTTAGATGGTTCCACAAGTTCTGGAGTGTTTATTAGAATTTCTAAGGTAGAAGACACCTTAACGCCACCGTCTGAAAACAAGTTGGAGATTTTGTGTCCTTTGTGTTTTTATTTCCTTTCATGCAAACGTGCAATAAAAGGAACCACAGTTCTCTATGCTGCTGCTCAGCCTTGACTTACGTAGACTGTAGGACTTTTAGAGTAAATCTGCTGAAGATGATCACAGAAAAGATCCAGATTAATTATTCTGTTTTGAACGACACGACCGAACTGATGATGCAGGACACGTCACCACCTTGGTATTTTCAGCAGAACAGCTCCGGCCTGTGACTGTAAAGTCTGCTCGCTCAGGTCAGCAACAGATTTGTCTTTTAAATTTAAAAATCTGCTCAAATTAGTCATCAGATTGTGACGGAGGATCAGAGACTTCCTCCAGACTTTCTAACAACACTGCGGAGGTCTTTGCAGCAAGGCTTTGCAGATTTTTTAAGCGTATTACAAATGTTAAAAAACCTCTTAGTTCACTTATAATATAGCTAAGGGTTTCAGTACAAAATCTAGAAGTCTATCTGAAAAAATTCCTACGACTGTTTTGTTACGTCTAAGAATGTGTTTCGCTCTGCAAAGTCAGACTTCTTCAACCTCGGAAATGTCCCAGAAAGCCTGAACGTTCTCGGTCCTCGCGTGGGATTTAAACTTTAAGAGTTGGTTGAGAGAGTGGCGTGCGACCCAGAGAGGAAACGTGGACGGGAACACAACCCAACAATACTGAAAAAGCGTTGGAGGACGGCTAGAAAAAGGACAGAGCCACAAGTGAGCTGAAGCTGAGAACACAATGCTCTGAGGAGGAGGATGAGAGGAAGGGTGAGAGCTGAAGGGTGGACGGATCGATGGTCCGGCTGGTAAAGTGATTTCTGAACCCCCCCTCCTTCCCTCAGTCCACTCCCCTAAACGTCTGACCGGTGACCTCCACAGAGCGGAGGGTGAACGTATGAACGCTGGCCTTCTGAGGCCCGAGATGGGTTAAACCTCTGGATGTACGAGGGAGAGGGATGATGGAGGTGGAATGGCCGACACAGACTCGTATCAAAGTTCAAATACTACAGCAGAAAAAAAATAAAATCAAACATAACAATAATAATAGCAATAATCATCTGCAGCGGTGGGAAACTTCTCCAGGTGGTTGCTCCAGTCCTCCTCGTTCAACACATCATCATTATTACAATTATTATCATTATTGTTATCATCAGAATATGGGTGGGCTAGTTAATTTCATTTTCACTTTTTTTTAATCTTCATCGTCGTTGAGTTAGGTACTTTATTTTTTTAATTTCCGAAAAGAAGCTGTCCATTAATCTTGAACTGCTACGGTTTGATCCTTGCTTGGTGCCTCTGTGGCGTTCGCCTCCTTGGCGGGAGGCTCGCTGGCTGGTGTTGAACTAGGGGCTGCGGCGGCCTCCTTTGCCGGCGCCTCCGTGGGCTTGGGGTCAGGGGAGGCGGCGGGGGCCGCCTCGGCTTTGGCTGCTGGTGCCGCGGGGGCCTCAGTCTTTTTGGCGTCGGCCTCATCTTTGCTCTCAGCCGCCGGGGTCGGCGCCGTGGCCTTCGCCTCGGGCTCCTTGGCGGCGGGGGCCGCTTCCTTGGCCGGGGCGGGAGCAGCTGGTTTCTCCTCAGCCTTGGCGGGCTCGGCGCTCTTAGGTGCCTCTTTAGGCTCGGCGTTGGCGGCGGGTTTCTCGGGCTCCTTCGCGGCAGGAGCTGCGTTCTTCTCCTCCTCTTTAGGCGCTGCAGCGTCGGCTGCCGGAGCTTCCTTTGCCGCCGTGTCGTTCGCTACCTCCTTAGTGTCGGCAGCAGCCTCGTCTTTGCTGTCTTTCGGCGCCTCGCTCTCCTCAGCGGACGCCCCCTCTGCCTTGGCATCCTTGTCTTTGGCCTTTTCATCGTTTACATTGTATCCCTTCTTCTTTTTGCTGAGCTTGCCTCCCATTTTGGATCTCTGGCCTCTGAAACAGAAGGAAAAATACATGAATTTCAGTGAATTCATTCATCTTACGAAGAAAACGCAATAAGAAGAAAGCACATCCTCAAACCAAGCGTGAACCACATGTGAGCAAAAGTCTTCTCCAGACTGAAATAATAAAATATCGCCACGAATGACTGATGTGATGTTTCTGCAGTCTCTCTGTCTTTGTGATAGAAATGACTCACTGTATTGCACCAGCAGCGTCGTGGTGTACAGACTCGTCTGTATGAGGCGGCGAGTGCAACATCTTGACATGTCTGCAGGAGCTTTTTCACGAGAGCAGGAAGAAAACGATGCACACAGAGACGATGTGCAGTAGTTATGCATTTATGGAGAAACATCTCTCATGTTGCATTTTTGATGTGTTCTCTGAGCCTGAACCACAAACCCCTCAGAGAGCCGCTCAGCATGATCTCTTCTTTCAGATCAGGCAAAGCTTATTTAACCATGATGAGAGGGAACAGCAGTGTGAGCGGCTACAGACAGAAATTAAAAGAAAAGAGTAACAGCAGTTCGATTCTGTGATGTTCAACTACCAAAAAGAGACAAACTGAGTCTTATACTCCATCAGAGACACTCGCATCTCGTCCTCACCTCTCAGAACGACAACTTCTAATCAAGAGCACCAAAAAAACGCTTCCACAGCTGAGAGGAAATTACATGATGTGTCACAGAGACAACACTCCAGTCAAAAAGGTTTATAAGTTCCTCTAACTGAATACACACCTTGCTGTGATGCTAGTAAAACATTAAACATCATCGTCAATAAACAATCAGCGCGTGAGTCAGTGAGACGCTTCCTTCTGCACAGAAAGAAAGAAGAAAATAGTTCCGACATGAAACTGCTCGCAGCAAATCTCTGCGAATCCTCAAGTACCCTGATCATGATTTCTGGAAAGAGACGTCTCTGTTGACTTTTCTAAATGTATTTCACTGTTTTGCTGCTTTGAGCACCACAAGCCGAGTGCCATCTTGTATTTGAGGGGAGGCAGACGTCTGTGCAGCCGACGATATCTCGTAAATTCGACAGTTCACACCAAACCGATCCGGATCCGAATGTGTGGCACGCGAGCGCCCCCTGGTTGTCCGTGAAGAACTGGTAAAATATAAAGTTTTAATCAAGTGTTTCTCAAACTTTCTGTGACTTCTACTTGAATCAGCTTGTATGTTGTCAGGTTTCATTTAGCCAACCATTTTTCCTCACCATTTTGCGACACCACGATATTAAGATCTACATTAACAGCGATCAGCAGCGGGCTGCGACTTGAGACTGAAATTCTCTGGTTTGGAGCCAGACGTTGGGTTATTGATTTCTCAGGTATTAAAGATGGCAGCAGATTCGATAAGTGAGTAGGCGAGGCTTTAGTAAGACCGCCATCTAATGAGGCTGTAATTGGTAATATATTGTTGGATCTGGATGGATTAAATAGCAGCGCAGGCAGGAGGACAAACATGTATCCTTGATTTTTGGGTGAACTGTCAGATTTAACAGAAACTTAAAAAAAGCAAATAAAGGCCCAAACAATCTGCCTCAGTTATTAACGCGGAAACAATCCTTTAATAGATAAAAAAGAGCCTAACGTACAACATCGTGTCATCAGCAAAGAACATTCTTCTGGAAAACTGAATCTGGAATCTGGAGATTTCTGTGTGACGGCACTCAAAGATGGTTTAACATGTGATTAAGAGCTGTAGGTAAACAGCCACTGAGCAGGTAGATAACACTGTGTGTAGGCAGGCTGCACACACACACACACACACACACACACACACACACACACACACCTGCAGATTCCTGGCTCACTCCCTCAGTCGAAGCCTTTTTTCATGGATCTCACCATCTGTCAGCTCGACAGGGAAGAGGACTTCAATAGCACAACAAATCAGGCTTATTAGGAGCAAAGACTCAAGAATGGCACAATTTGTTGTTTGAAATATGAAGTCTGTATATTGAAGCTTAAAACTGCCAGAACCAACTTGGCATGCTGTCCCGCTCATTAAGCCGAGAGAACGTGCGGTTTATGTTTCAAAATCTGCCTCGAATCTCCAAACTGCTGCGTTCACCGCAGAAAGTCTAAAAAGGTTTTTTCTTCAACCTTGACAATATTTTTACAAGAAAACACTCAAACTATGTATTTACTGTTCTTAAAAAGGCAACAATCTAAATGTGATGACTAGAAAGCCCTCAGAGAGCACACACCTCCGCCAAAACACAACCCTCACGTCTTTAATCCATTTTCAGATCCGAAGCTGCATGTAAACACTCAAAAGTGACAGACAGTCGTAGAATACGTGAGTCAGAACTCTGCCAGATATTCAACTATGTGCAGCACTTTATGACAAAACTGTGAAACCAAAATAACTTCACAATCTCACAATAAATCCCTGATTTCCTCCACCAGAATAAAATGTTGGCAGCAAAAGAAAATGGCGTCAAATAAACACCTGAAAGTCTTAAAACACGGTGATTTTAAAGGACTAACTTCACAACACTTTGAGATTATTCTTCACTTATGTTGTGACTCCAAACCGTCTCTTTGTTCTGCCATCTGTAAATGTGAAAATGTGTCAGGACGTCTCTGAGAGCAGACGTGACCTTTCCCACCCAAACAAACCCGACCACAGAGACGCTCTGCTGGCTACTCACAGATTGGGCCTGTGAATGAGACAGAGCCGGCGGTGAATCCACTCAAAATGCTAATCACCTCGTCGCCACTGACTGAATTACTCCACTATTCATGCAAAACTCCCCTGAACGTCCAGCAGTCGGTATCTGCCAGGGCCGCCGCTCCTGCCGCAGCTTTATACGAGGCCACAATGGAGGTCTCTCTGCTGCATCACATCATTTGACTGCCAGTACAATGACTCACAATCATCTGGGCGGACAAAGGCTTCTTTTCAACCAAAGGCACGCTTCCTCGCTGCTGGGCGTGTGGTTTTAGTGTTTGAAGAGCCGGGGCAGGGCCGAGACAACCTGGAGAAAATGCTCCGCGTCGCACAAAGGACTTGATTTAACCTGCGAGCTGCGGCACAAAAGGAAGTCTGATCTGCACGTTGTGAACTTCCAGCATCACTTCATGCAGACGGGGACCGAGCGTCCCAGTACTTGCTTTAACAGACATCATTCCTATCACCTCATCTCTAAGTTAATTAAGTTAAATGGATTCTTTTGACCCTTCAAACGTCCCTGTGAGGACTTTAGAAAGTGTCTCAGTCGCTGCAAACACAGCTTCATTGTCGCAGTTGTTAAAAGCTAATCTTCTCACCGTGTAAATCCCTGATCTCCATCTCTGAAATCACTTTCTTGTTCCCTGACCGACGAGGTGTTACGTGGAAATCTCTTTTACTTTGAATAAAACTATTAGTCAACAAGATTTCACGTGTCATTCACTGAGAAGCAGTGCAGAGGTTTCTGTGCAGGACCAGAAATCAAGCGACACGTCAGACCAACGATGCAGTCGGGTTACTGTTCCATCATCCATCCTGTCAGACTGCATTGTGTTCAGAGGGGGGGGTGGAGAGTCAGGATAATAAAACACTGTTGCAAGCTTCTGACCAGGCGTTTGGATTTGTTTGCTGCCTAAACTTGATTGAAACGTAACGATTCAAAGTCTGGAAACACCGACATGATCTGTTTTGTGATTTAGGGACGAGGACGTTCATTCATTCACTCTTCAGATGGATTTTAGACTCAGTTGAAACTCTTTAAGGTTCACCGCGCTCTTTAGTGCCGTCTTCACAGTGCTCAGTGAAAAAACCTCCCTGGTCCATTTATTTTCCCTGAGCGTGCAAACGCACCAGATTAACACCACCTGCGCCTTTTTTTCCTGCTGCTTTTCCGTCGTGTTCAGCAGTTGCCTCCTCTAAAACCACCGACTCTCCAATCGCTCAACCCCGGCGAGCTGCTGAGTTAACAAAACACAATGATTGATCACAGCGCCGCTCGGAGAAAGGGAAAAAAAAAAAGTATTTACACAACATTATTAATCGACGATCAGATTTGTGTCTGGAGAGTGTGAAGAGGTTTTTAAGATGAGCACAGTTCCCTGAAGGAGCAGATGGCCGAGTCCTCCTCAGATCAGTTCTCTCGCTCTCTCTCTGACGACTCATCTGTCACGCCCACTCGCCGTCGACGCCGCCGCTCGCCTCCCACCTTCTTCTCTCTGCAATAATCCCTCCATCATCACTCCAGCTTCGCCTCTCCTCCGTATCTCTGCTCTCGTTTGCTTCACCTGCAGTGTTTTCTGTCCTGGGTGTGTAATTTCATTCCTCTGAATTGCTTCTCCTCCCTCCTCTGCAGCCATCTCTCTCTCTCTCTCTCTCTTTATATCTATATTTTCTTTGGCAGGTCTAAATTCGACTCTCCCAGTTGGGATTATTTCCCTCTTTCTGTTTCACTCAGCTGGATCCTCGTCCTGCTTAAGAAGTACACAAAGTTAAAGGTCCACTTCAGCTCTACGGAGCACTTTAGTGTCTTTCAGCAAGTATTCAAATGTTACAGTGTGTGTTGGATATTTATCAGCTGTTTTTTTAACCTTCTGAACAATAGAATTCCTTTTCAGCCTGCTAAATATCCACCTGGTGCTGTATTTGATCTGTGTTTCTGTTTCTAAGTTCAGACGGTGATTTTCTGGGTTTGGTTTGTTGTTTTTTTGTTAAAATTTAACAGGTGTATAAACAGTGACCAGGTAATGTATTCCTCTCTGTCATTATTCAATCACTGCCCTCTCTTGGCTCATGTTCGGGGGTCAGATTGTCATCCCTCCCTCCCGTCCCTCTGCTCGGGCAGATGGAGGTCTCCAGGAGGTCCTGGGGTCTCAGTAAATCCCCGGCCTTGGAGCAGCGGTGAGCCCGGCCTGGCAGGTTCTCCGTTCCTGCCGTCCAACATGACACGTGAAAGGTTAAAGCTGTCACCGGCCGACACCCCGTCCCGCTCGGACACACTCGCTCCGCCTCCACGTCCGATGGAAAATCATATGGACAGCAGAGAGCAGGAGGAGCTGCAGGAGCTCGAACCACCGTTTGGTGTCCGCATGAAGACGCTTTTTTTAGATCACGTCATGGAAAACCTCTTCCTTCCACATGTACATGAAATACTGGATTTAGTGGCTCAGTTGTTGCTGTACTCACTGGAACTCTGTATATTCTCTCCTCTAAAATCAAAAATGCATCACTCTGCACCAACAGCACCGTGTCTTTGTTCCTAGAAGCCGACATTTTGGGAGAAACATGGTTTTCGCGGGACTGTGACACAGACAGATCGTCCCATTTTGAATCCAGCCTGCAGCTAAATAGCGACACGGTTTCACCTCGCGTGTCACACTGACCTCCATTTTAAAACAGTTCTGCCTTCTCACAGTGCGACCGAGCCGCTCTCGGCGGCTGCAGCTGTCCGATTCGGCCCGGCTGCTGTAGATTTAGACTCGATCAGCGCTCAGTCAGTCGGCTCTTCACCTGACCTCCCTGACACAGCAGCTGTCAGATTAGTAACGACTCCAAAGCCTCACACAGATTGGTTTTTCATGGCTTTAAGCAATTTGCCTGCATTTTTTTTTTTTTTTTGGGCGGGGGGGGGGGGGGTCTGTTAAAAGTGCTTAAAGTGTTGTTGCATTCATTCAAACTAACACGTGTTTTTCTGACAGCACAAATATGGATAAATGATGATAACACTCTCCTCACTGGACACCATTTTTATTGACTTTGTTCTTGTGTCAAGAGGAAAAACACCTCAACTGCTCGACGTCTCCTTTACGTCCCTGGGTCACCTTCGCACATCACAGTATTTGATGGACGTCAGTGACTGATCTTTACAGGGCAGACGTCAGAACAAAGCTCTCAAGACAAGATTTTTAAGAGGCCATGCACTGAGAGAGAGGAGCAGATGACGGTTATCAGAAGAGGACAAAAATCCAGGGAAAACTCCTCCAGCACCTCTAGAACCAAAACCACAAGAAACGTTCAAATCAAACGATAAGTTCAAACGTTGTGATGTGAGTCAATGAATGAATAACGACGTTTGCAGCTCAGCCTAGTTCCTGGAAGTGCCGCATGTTGCTAGGCAACAGTAAACAGAAAAGTAAAGAAACCCATAGAGCTGATTAACATTTCACCTTCAGCTCTGCTTCCTGCTCACGTTACATCCCACAGGCCCTCATAAATTCAGATTTCTGGCCACACTCCCGGGGGACAAAGTATATTTTATCGTGTCTTACAGAGGATTTCTCGATAAACCGCAGATTACTCAGCTGCCAATCTTTTCTCTGCAGACCTCAGTTATACAGCCGAGGTTGCCAGATACAGTCGCCAAGGTTTTTATTCTTTATGTCGACATGAAACCTGGACACCTCACCCTGACAACGCTCAACACACATCGTGTAAGGTAAGCTGTGAAACTTTTGAGGAGCGCAGTGAAGCGAGGTATCTGTCCCGTGCGCTCCCAACACGAATGTAAAGCTGTAATTCATAACACAGGCCGGAGCGCTTCCTCCCGCCGCCATCCAGCTGGCTGATTTCAGACGAGCCTGTTTCACCACGCTGCAGCAGGCGAGTGCAGGGAGCTGAGCGGACGGGCTGGAAAACTGGAGCAGAAAATTTGGCCCAATCACACTCGCAGACACACAAATAAAAAAAAATAAAAAAAGCCCTCTGCACCGGCTCTTTGCACTGAGTTGGAAGTAAAGGGAGGAGCAGAGGATGCTGGGAGCTCACAGTCAGCGGAGGCCGATTTGAGATATTCAAGTCGCCAGAATGACAGATTGGAGTCCATGACGACGGTTTGAGGAGGTGAAATTCTCACATTGTGCCCGGATGATTGTCCCTCAGAAGCGTGCTATTTTAAAAACGCAGAGCTCTGAAACCTTGGCGAGCGAGGAAGTATAATTTCTGCCACCGTTTCCGCCACATTTTCTACACTTTTACTCCAGCCTGAAGACGTGGAGCTGCCTGTGAGTTTCAGGATACAGCAGCCGGCACAAAGCGCACCATCGGTGCCGCTCCCCTGTGTCAGAGCTAGCAGCAGAGCCAGCAGCTAGCAGCTATTTCTGTCCAACTGTAAACACACTCGTCTACTGTGACCTCCAGCTGTGTGCACATCGCTTCATTCACGTGTGCAGGAGGAAGGTGTTCGGAGCTCGAACGTACGACTACGTTTCGCATTAAGCTGGACGGGAATCCAGGAAGTTTTACTGCCAAACTTGACTTTATTTCACATTGTGTGTCGTCTGTCAGCATCGCCAAAGACATAAAAATAGTTGATTGTTTGTAATGTGACGATTCGCCGGTCGTTGGGGGTCAGTAGCCATGTTTCCATAAAATGTCGAGCGAACTAAATCAGAATGTGAATCTGGTGTGTGTCCATAAACTGTTCAGAGCGAATGAACGAGGCCACGTAAAGCGTCATTTCATCACAGGATGTCGCGGTGTGGACGTAAACAGAGGAGGTGAACAAACCAGGAAACAAAATGTCAGCTGGCATCGGCCATGTTGCAGATGAGGAAGGAATGCAGTGATTATAATGTAGACAGGAAACAGCTGATCAGTCATGTAAATTGAGACGCTTTGTGGATTGTCAATCAACCTATTCAGTAGTTTAGATGGACGAGGTTCATGGGGATGAGTTCAAATACTGGTTTATAAGAACTCGTTGAATACTGCGGCTTTGGGATGGAGGCCGACCCGACCTACAATCCTAAAGTGGCAGTATTTGACGTGTTACACATTGGACCTTTAACTATAACTTGAAATACCTGTTCAAATAAAATAATATGTAAAAATGTAATTTGTCAGTTCCTTCCAAAGACACGAAACAAATATCACAAGCTTGAGCAACGACAACTTCTGAGTTATGATATACAAAAAAGTTTTATTTTTTTGATATTTACCAAAGTCTTCAGATACGCTAACAGCTCAGCGAGGCTGCACTTCAGCACAGAAGTGCTACAAGCTAACTGCTAAAGTAAGCATGCCAACACGCCTGACCGTACCGCAATGAATTATGGGCATTTTGCTGAAAGCTTTGATATCACCTGTTAAATCAGTGAACGCGGCCTGTAAGTCTGACCTGGTTGTGTCAGACAACAACAACAACAACAGTCTTTGCAGCAGTTCACAGCAGGAACACGGCCAGAGGCTGCGCTCCGTTTCACAACACGTCAAGAGGGAACGACAAAGTGTTGCAGGTCGCTGAGCAGAGACAGGAAATGATGTCACACAACACTGTTGTCACACTGTTACTTAATCAGAAGCTTACAGGCTTCATCATTCCAGTACTGGTTCTGAAATATTACTTCAACACACATTCAGTCTGACAGATAATGAACTCACAGTCTCTACAGCTGCATCTCCTTATTGCAGTTGTACCATATGAACTTAAAGTGTTCTAATATTATGGAACATCGCCCTCAGTGATGTCCGTTGTTCTCTCGGTGCATTATGATGTTGCATCGTTTTTATCCGGATTGTAAAATGTGCTTTGACAGAACCAAACTCAAGCTGCAGCGTCCAGCGCCACACTGCAACCTTTCTGCTCATTTAAAAAGTGGTTTGGTTCAGAGTTCTACAGAAATGAGACAAGCAGCTCGTTTGTGGTAAACAGACAAACTTCTGCCAGCTTTGCAGACACGGAGGTCATGTGAGCGTCTGAGGACGAGAGGATTTTGCAGAGTGAAATGCCACCGAATCCGCAGAGAGGGACGTAATCCCTTTCACTTCTCTGTTTTGTTTTGTCTGCCGTCGGTTTTCCTCTGCAGCCAACAAAGCGTCCGGAGCCATTTTGTATTCAGTAATAAACGTCTCAGTAAAAAAAAAAAAAAAAAAAAAAAAGAGCGTCTCAAAGCGTCTCGCTGGCTTTCATCTGGGCCGAGTGCGTCCTGTGACTCGTAAGCAGCAGCTGAACACACAGCGGCTCTCTGTGGTCGCACGGCGCCGATCAATAACCATTTCCAGCCCAGGAGTTTTCTCAAAGCTCTGTCAATTTGAGGATTGATCCTCTAAACACCAATGAATCATGGTGCTGTTTGTGTGTTTATCAATGCCTGTGTGTGTGTGTGTGTGTGTGTGTGTGTGTGTGTGTGTGTGTGTGTGTGCGTTCAGCCCGAGGCCAGAATAAGCAGTGGGCAGTCTGTGTGTACTCTGGGTAATTAGAACAAAGTGATGACTTGTTGAGATCACTTCCTGCTTCAGGAATAAATCCAGAACGTGCTATTAGTTCAACGTTGACAAACTGCAGCGAGCGAAACTGTTTAATTTCCTCGTTTTTACATAAAGAACGAGCTGATAAAACTGACCCTGATCTGATCTGCAAACGTTCTCTCTGCTACAGTCGCAGCTACGATCCACCATCTTGTTTCACAGTTAAATATCTCAGGAAAATATTGTGTAGATTATATAAAATGCATTTCATGACATGACAAAAGACATTCCTGTCATCACTTTGCGTTTGGTGTTATTAAATGTTCCCAGTGACTCTTTACCAACTACTGAAGATGTTGATTAAACGTTCATATTTAGACGATATTTCACTGGGAATACTGGCTTTGAACTGTGAAATTTGAATTTGGTTTTCTTTTGGTCAGGCTACAAGACGACAACATGATATGGACAGTAAGTTTATTACGTAAACGAATAAAACTGCTGTGATTACATCATCCTGGAAGTCTTTTGTCAGCAGTACGCAGACAATATAGTTCCATATTTATCAAATTTAATATAAAGAATTAAGTTAAATGAAATTCACCTGCTAGTGCAGCCTTTGAGAAATCCCTTCACGTTAATCATTATTGTCTCTCGTTCAACCAACAATTCCTCGAAATAAAACGCAACGTGGTTTTGTAAGAAGTGGATGTTTTTCGACTGTACATCACTCAACGTTGAAATCCCAGTTTGTTCTCATTGGGTTGAAATAAAAATACCTGTAGTGTCTAACCCTAACTATAACACAGCAGCAGCAGCAGCAGCGCACCTGAAAGCATCATGTGTGATACCAGCGCTGCAGTTAACGTGACTGATGGGTCCTGTCAGCTGCGCTCGCTGCCTCCTCTCTGTTTTCACAGACTGATAAGAGAGTCGGAGGCCGCTGACGAAGGCAGCCGCCCGTCACTGAACCTCAAGGCCTGTTTGGTATTTACACGGTCGCTAACCTGCCACCTCTGCTGGGAAAACACCAACAGCCGGCCTCAGAGACGCTCTGTCGGACCTCCCGATTACAGACTGATTATTTCTGATTTACTTCCTGTTTCTTCATCAAGTAATGAATGGCTGCGCTTCGCTCTGTATCCCGGTGAGAAGCAGCGTGAGGGGACATGAGCCGACTCGCCCGGCGGCTCCTCTGGGAGGTGACGCTAATTTAATGAAGTCTAATTAGTGTCGCAACCTGTTGTTGGATTTGGATCAGATGGAGCTGAAGGCAAGCTGTGCACTCTAACAGGAAACACGGTGAACTCCACACGATGTCACAAGTCACTAATTATGTGACCAATCAGAGCGCTGCGTTGACATTTAATTAGCTGTCATGAGTCTAATGATTTCACGTCACTAAACCGAGTTTTTGTTACATCTTGGGTCTCATTTATGTTCATCATGAAACCATCTTACTTCAGATCTGTCGGTCGACTGTGAACGCAGCTTATTACGACCCATATTTCCTGTCAGGCTGTGACCTCTAGTGGCCGGAGTAATTATTACAGCAGCAAAGGAGGAAGTGAGGGGAAGTTAGGCAAGTAACTGAGGATGCATGGACTCCGCCATGTTGCACCGCCGTGTTTCTACAGTAGCCCAGAACGGACAAACCAAACACTGACTGCAGAAAGTCTTTCACATGTTCACAGTCACATGAAGAGGAAGAGGTTTGGGATACTGAACTGGTCCATCTCACCTTTTAAGAGATTATCTGAAGTTTTACAACACTGAACACAGAAACACGTCTTCACAGGTGACATGTAACCGACTCAACCCGACTCAACGAGTGTTTTGTTCGCAGCCAACGTTAATAATCATCAGGTGTGACCTGTGTGTCTGTTGAATCCAGTAGAGTTTCCAAAGTTCTGCTGCAGAGCTTACGTACATTTTTCTTCTCAAGCTGTGAACTTTGACGTTGTCTGTTCCCAGATACAGCTGTGGCACTTTGACATTTTAAAGATCCTGACCGTGGAGAAAAAACCTGCTAATTACACCCTCCTGAATCCATCACAGTGAAAAAGCTTTTGACGACACAGATCCTGGAAAAGGTCTCAGTGAGTCTGCAGCATCACACCTGGCTACTTTAAAGTGTCCTGCACACCTGCAGGTTAGAACACCTGACAAGTCTGTGAGACGTATTGTTGCGTAATGTGCATCGATCTGACTCGTCTGCCTCTGTCAAACATCCCAACACACGAGATGAGACGGTAATGATTGAACGGCGCTGTGATTGTGTTCAAAGCGTCTTCAACACGTCTTCAGAAACATGCGGGGCGACACATCGACTTCTCGGTTCTTTGTTCGTCTGTATGAATAGAACAAATCGACCCGCTATTGAACTGTAAACACTCGACACGTTGAGTGGCAGCGAAACACGAAGCTTTGGATCCATATTCAGTCTGTATTCAGAAATATGCACAGGTCACGTGTCAAACTCTGGTCTGAGGAGTTCAGGTGTGTGTTTCTGCTCCAGCTCCTCACACCTGAGCCAGCTGAGGCTGATTGCAAAGTCTAGAAGTAGATCCTCTCGAGCAGAGATCGCTTGAAAGCTTGTAGGTTTCAGGAAGTCTATCTGGACATAGAATTTACTTTATTTCCTTTCTCTTCAGGACAGCTGTGAACGCTTCAGTGTCGGTGTGAGGGACGAAAATCCACAAATCTTCATTCCTGGTTTTGCTAAAAACACATTTTAATGTTAAGTTTAAGCTGAAACAGTCGCTCAGCACTCAGTCAGCTCATGGAAGTGTTTTTTTAAATTGTTCTTGAACGTGATGTGGACTTTGGTGGTAATTTATGATCAAGTAATCCACAAATCGGTCCATCAGGGTCAGATCCAGGTCACAATGAAGAAGATGTGGGACCACTGGGACGCTGGAAGATCAAAATCAAATCAGCGAAGCAGACGAACGTATATCTTCCGTTGCTCTTTAACCTTCTCCTGGCTCGTGAATCTTTCCCTTCAGGCTTGAAGATGTTGACTTTTAGATTAATTTTCACTCCAGTTCGAGTCGTACTTGGCATTACTGAACCTCGTTTTCAGAACAATCTGCTCGACAAGCGTCGACAGCTCTGTACGTTAAAGGCAAACACCATTGTGTGAGCAGCTCTGATTGCAGTGACTGCAGTGTTGACCCATACAGCGTAATGAAAAGATAAGATGAGACGACAAACATGAACTTCAGAGGTAAATATGTAACCCGTCCATAGGGAACAGAAGTTCAGTCTCTGAGAGCAAACAGCTCCAGGTGGTTCCTCTTTATCGCACACAAATATGAAGATGAGGAATGCCAAATATCCAGATATCATTCTGCAGTATTATCTCACCATGTCACAGCATTTTCTACCTGTTCAACAAATACAAATGTAGTTTTGTTTTAATGTCTTTCGCCTGCTGTGCTGTGCCTCCACACCAACTGGTCCAGTCAGAGATATTCTCCAGTGAGGAGCCGTCACTCTGCCGTGTGTTGTGCTGTTATTTACAGGCTTCGGGCCACGTTTCCAGGTGAAGCACGTCTCTCAGGGGAGCCGTTTCTCAGCAGGTAGAGTCGTTACCGTCGGGGCAGCAGAGGGATGTTTGTCTGGTCAGTAACTGAAGCGCTGAATTAAAACAGGAAGCTCATCGATCCTGATATCTGATGGAAAGGCGACTAATGTTTAACACGACTGCCAGTCGGCACTGATCTGATGCTCTCAAGGAAAAATACGTTTGGTTGAGTTACGTATCGTATTTTTGGTCTTTTCATTGGTCAAGAACTGAGATCGCCCTCCTGAGGAGAGCAGCACCAGTCCCCAAAACACAACATGTCACACCGTCATTACAGGAATTATGACTCTGAGTCTGCAGACACCGAACTACATGTTGTTCTTGAAGTTTCAACGCTCTGATTTGAGGCTTTGTTGTGTGTTCAGCAGCTCAATGTACACACACACACACACACACACACACACACACCACACACACACACACAGTTCATCTACAGCTAACCGTGCAGCTCTCCGCTCTGTTGATGCAGTCTGATTTAATTTACTGCAATAACAACCTGCTGTTTGGCCGCCATCCATTTTTCTGGTCGGTTTGATAGAAACACTGTTTGCCAGCCGGGCCGAACCCGAAACATTACCAATCCAGAACCTGCAGAGTCAGTGTCCTTGTCTGTCTTTGGGAGGAGGAATTTCAATTTTACACCTAAAAACTGATTAAACCATTAAAGTGAAGGTTTTTCTTTGGTCATATGAAGCTTTGTCTGGTCGACGCTTAAGACTTTAAAGTCATTATCAGATTTACTCAAGTAGAACTAAAGATATTGTGATAAAATATTACTTTGTGATCATTAATTAAGTAATAAGACGGGCCATTAATGCAATCAAGTAGCAAAAGTGTAAATACAGTATAATGTGAATATATTTACCTTTATGAATTCTTTTTAAGATCCAATATTCAGCGTTTTTTCCAATTTTCTGAATAATTTCTTCCAACATCCACCCAGTCCCAGTTTAACTCCAGATAAAGTGAATTAATGAAAATACTTTGATGCAGCAAAGTAACTAGTTACTAAAGTTATCAAATCATTTTAATGGACGAAAAAGTAGAATATTTGCCTTCAATGTGAACTCGAGGATTTAAATTATCTGCAAACTTATATTTCAACTCCACTATTTGTTCCTCACAGCTGTATTTCAGTGCAGAACTCGAGTAAATGTAGTTAATCCGGTCGCTGGTCTGTGGGGGTTACTGTTGGACTGAGGCTGAGGTCAGTGAAGTTAACTCGGGTTAAGTTAATAAAGGCTCGGTCCGGTAGCTTCCGGCTCTTTTGGCGACACTGCGGCCTTCCTGTCAACATGAGCTGTGATCCATCGAACCAAAGCCTGAAGATGTTGAAGTAGTAGTCATTTTTTTGTGTGTGTTTCTTGTCAAAGTAAGGAAAATCTGTTCAGATTAGATTCTGAATGAGACGTTTCAAGGTTTGTACAGAAATCTGCACGTTATTGAGGAGAGGAAGTGATTCGACCACATAGCAGAGCTCAGTGTGACGGTCTGTGTTTCTGCAGAAGGCCACCGAGGCACCGCTGACGCATGTACTCACACGCACACACACACACACACACACACACACACACTCACACACACTCACACACACACACAAGCTTTGGTTCATGTGTGCACAGATAAACACACAGAATGTTTATTAATGAGTGATGTGGACAGTGTGTCTGAGAAATATGTGACCTCTGACCGGCCCACAGCTCCACTCTCTGCTAGCACACACACACACACACACACACACACACACACACACACACACACACACACACACACAGCCATCCGTCAGCCTCAAGGTTGCTATAAAGAAAACAAGAAGGGGCCCCGCGTCGCAAAATGTAAACTCGACCAAACATTCACATTTAAAGAGATAGCGCGGCTGAAAATGTGTGCGGAGAGACGGGAACAGAGACGGACGGAGTTTAGACTTTGTTCCGTGAGTCAGAGATAAAAAGCTGAGATGAAGAAACATTCAGACGGTAAATGCAGATGTTTATAGTCGGGACGGGACAGCTTGTGTAAAGCTCCGGCAGCATTTGTCTCTCCACAGTCAAAAGAAACGTTCATGTAATTGGAGAATGTACGTAGACGGCAGCGTGCTTCAGTTCAGAGCTGTGACATGATGCCAACTTTGATTACGGTGTTGTATTGAGTTTTGAGATAAAAAGTGAACGATTTCAGATAATCACGGCCTCTATGAAGCGACTTCCTGTCAGTGAAAATTATCTGCAGACGGATTTGAGACCCCGAGCTGCTGCAGATCTGACTCGTGGGGTTTTTGACTTGCAGGGGGGTGAATTGAGGTCCTGATGCTGAAGCTGCCGACACCCCACAGCTCCAGGCGGCTCTGTGAGTCATCGCTTGTTTATGAGAAAACATGCGATGTAGAATATGCTCTGCTCGACGCCGCGGGGAGGGAGTCCTCGCCGGACGCACGAATGAGCTGGACGAGTTAAAGAGCTTCACTCGTCTCTCTGTGGCGCTCGTTTTAATCCGGTGAACACACACTGTCACTGTCTGGATACCTCAGCTGAGACGATCCAGCTCATGATCATAAGTCAAGGACTCTTCCTGCAGGAGAGTGAAGTTACTTTTCCTCTTCCTCTCTCCTTCATCAGTACGAGCCCGGGGTCAGGCTGTGCTGGGTGTTTGTTTTTCACTGCCTGCGGTACCAGATGGGTGGTGTTTACTACATCGGTGCAGCTCAGACTGTCAGGTGAGTCGTCAGTCCCAAAATAAGGTCACTAAGTTGCCTGTCGGATCGTTTCCTGTCAGCTAAACTTCTGCAGCTCTCACAGAGTTGAACTCCATCAGCTGTCACAGGAAACAACAAATCATAACGCTGCAGCAGATCCAAGAGGAAGCAGATCATCTGTCACCATCATCGATCATATCTTTCACATGTAATCGAGGGATTCATGCACTGAGATGGTGATCAAATTATAAAATATTATAAACCTTCCAGGTGAATATTTCTTAGACCAAAAGAATAAAAAACATTTCTCACAACCGAAGCAATCAAAATAAATACACAAAAATAAGCATCCAGATTCAAACTGATTAGAAAACATTTGATTAAGGAGGTCGTAACACACCTACACCTGTACATAAAGTCTTCTTACATCAGTCCAGGTATCCAGAGACACCTGTGGAGACATTTTGTATATATTTTTGGGTTGTTTCTCTGTTTTACTGTGAAGCTCCAGAACTGTTCACCTGACTTTATATCATCAGGAGGAGGAGAGGAGTTCTGGGTTTTACTTTTTATGTGAACTGTTCTTTCAAGTTGAGATGTGAGATTTTTAAAGCGTCACATCCTCAGTCAGGACCGATGGGCTTGAATGGATCTCCAGATCTCACAGATCACCTGAGAGGCAGAACAACCTTCCACACACATAATGTTTACAGGCTGATCTTCTGTCTGTAATTCATTCTGTTTCACCTTATAAAAGATCTCCGTACTTAGATTTCATTTTTCATCTCAGCAGCCGTCATCAGTGTCGGAGTCTAACAGATCCTCCGCAGCCTTTAAATGAAACTTTATCTCCCTATCTTTCCCTGCGATCCTCTCTTTGTCTCTGGAATGGTCTTAAGCGGTCAGACTCTGCTTCATTTCACCTGGTAAATGTCGCGCCGTGACCTCCACGAGTCTGCATCACCTTCTGCATTTAAGGCTTTTAGCTGATGCCCTTGGAAATCCGGCAGCAGACGGAGGATAGCTGTGTCTATCGGCAGCACTGCAGAAACCATCGGCTGAGGTCAAAGTGGGAGCCGTTTGGCAATAAAACACTTGTGTGTACTTAATGTGCCTATGGAGGGAAAAAAAGACCTTGAGAGGAGAAACCAAGTCAAGGTGAAAGGGGTTGAAAAGTTTCCCTCCACACAAACCAAAAGTACTTTCCTTCCACATTAAAGGCTTTGTTAGTGATCCAACTCTCTTTTTTCTGCGTTTTCTTTCCCACACATTATTTCCATTATTACAAAGGCACTTTGTGTGAAGCTTTGCTCAAAAACTGACAGAAGTTGACTTTAAATTCTCATCAGGAAGTTTTTCCGAAGATAAGACACAAGTCACAGCGAACTGCAGGGAAATCTACATAAGACCTGTAGCTTTGATGTAACAGTCAAACCTCTGGGGCTGAAAACTTCCTCTCACAATAAATGTTCGCTTCAACGAACTGCTGGAGCAAGTCAGCCCGGTTGGCAAGTCGAACAGTAGGGAAATGAATATTTATCCTATTATTATATATTTATATATGAACTCGGGGGACTGCTGTGACCTGCAAGATGAGGGTGACGTGCCAAAACAACAAGACTGTCGCAGAGCACCAGCGACAGGCGGACCGGACCGTTCGTTGTTGAACAAAAGACAATCGTAGAAGCATCTGATGACGAGGAAAGAACATCTCCAACACTGTTCCATCAGCTCCGTGCCTCTTTATCTGGATCAGAACTGAGAGTTAGGCGGGTCTGTTTGGCAGTTGATATACAACCTCCTTAACGTGATTAATAACGTCATTAAACATGCAGCCAGTAGTCATCTTTAGAAGATAAAGTTCTCATAACAGCTGATAGTGGTCAGCCAACAGAAAACATGCTAGCTGTTTTAGCACGAATGCTAGTTTGGCAGTCCGTGTACTGAATTCTCCATCCTGCCTCTATGTATACATACAGGAAGCTGCTCTGTACAACACTATACTGTCTGTCTCCTGTTTAATTAGGATTCAAACCATCAACCCTGTTAGCAGTGTGTGTTTTTTACCCTAAAAGCTGACTGACAGGTTTAATGACATAAACACTGTCTTTACAGCGAGCGGCAGAGAAAAGATCAAGATCAACGGCATCAAACGTCCGATCGATCTGGAAACACTGAGGAGAGACTGTAACCATCGGTTGTGTTTGTGGATGCTGGCAGTCGGCCTCCTTCTTCCCTCACATACAAACTTGAAGCTTTAAACAAACTAAGTTTAATCTGAAGAAGGAGAAGCCGTCGTCTCAGTTTGCTTTCTTGCCTCTTTGTTTGGTTTCTGTGGTTTCCACAGTTTACTCTGGATGTGGGCCAGCGGATTTCCATAACTCTTGTATTTCTTTCCTGTCCAGGTTGTCATGAACTCGACGAACTTTGATATGACAAGCAGAAAGTCTCGAAACCTTCAAACCCTCCGAATGTGGAGCTGAAACATCTCTTAAGAGCACTTTGTGGATGATTTTTAAGATAAGGAAGCATTAAATATGATGTCACTCTGATGGATTACAGTCAGCGCTGTTTACAAGAGATGGGAAGGAAAAGATTTTTAGTTACTTGCCTCCAACTTGTCAAAGCAAAAGAGCAGCTCATAAAAAACCACTTAAGCATTTATTTACCTCTTTATGAAAATTAAACTCTTTCCAAATCGTTTCCCCAAAAATAGCAGCGAGGTCCTCGGAGGACTCGCCTCCTCTGGGAAATCACAGATCCCAGGGAATAGAAAGTGGAGCATGTCCACATGAAACAGAACATTTCCTCCTGAAAACACCGTCATTACACGTAATTATTCACAGAGAGGAAAAACAAATCCCTGAACTGCGTTAAGATTTCTTTTGTTCTTCGAGTTTAACACTATGATAAAACTATGAGTCATGACGTAAATAATTCATATAGTGCTGCTGTGGCAGTGAACAGAGGAGGACCGGTGTTGGATCTTCTCCACACGTCACTGGACTTCATCAACACATCCTCACACCTGAAAAACTGGACAGGTGGATTACCAGTGACCCCCCGAAATGACACGTACGGTTCCTAAAACCACATAACTGTCACAGACCGGTGAACCATCGACAGGTGAGCTGGGCATCGTCGTGGTTAGGTTTAAAAAACATGTGGTTTATGTTACACTTAACTTGACCAACATTCGTACGTCCGTTATGTATGCAAGATAAATTGAGCTGCATCTGTTGGTCAACTACAAGTTAAATACATCACTGTTGACTTCCAGTCTTCTGGTTGAAATTCACGTACTTGTTTAACTGCACCATCCACCCCGTTCTCCTCCACCTTTGCCTTTTCTGGAGGCGTACTGGACCTTTTTGTCGTACAGTCGTACAGTTGTGTACGAATGTGTGTAACTAATGTTACGAACATACGAACAAACGTTCTATATGTGACATAACTTGACTACGTTACTTCCCCGTTGACTTCTGGTTTCACACCCGATATGAACAGTGATCTTGTGGGTTTGTTTTAAACCCGCCTTGTTCCCCTTCCTAAGTAGATTTTGTCCCTCTTCATTCTTCTTCACCTGACTTCCTCCTTTGCCGCTGTGATTATGACTACAGCTACGACAAACGTAAATATTGGTCGCAATAAGCAGGTTACGGGTCGTAAGAAAATATCAGATCATCTCTGTCACACATGCAGAAAACAGAGCGGATAGAACAACAGATAGCTGCAAGACAATATTTGAAAAAAACAAAATGTGGAAGTCGTGCTCTGATCCCTTTTTGGATTTATGACAGCCGAGAATGCGGGTAATTGCTGGTTCTTCTTCTTGTATTAAGTGTTCTCGCTACGGTACATTCAGATGTTCTATTATGCTTTGTCTGCTGTTGGGATGAGTATTGTTGCTTCTGTGCAAGCCCTGATAATCACGAAATAAAGAGGATGTGGTGAGCCACTAAAGGTCGAGGGTTCAGCGTGTATAGCTGGGTTGAGCAAGGCAGCATCGCACCAGGCTTCAGGGGTTCGATTCCAGCGTGGGCAGAAGCTCAGCTGCATTTCTGCTGATATCATGGAGAGAGGTCAAACGTTTTTACAAGTCATCACTTCCTGATTTAAGAAAGCAGAGCCGGATGTTTGTGCAGCAGAGGCACCCAAACCCTCCTGTTTATATGCACTGTGAGATTCTTATTTGATGCCAGAGATCATATAAGTTATATAACTAATAAAAACAACACAAATACTGCATAACCTCATGTTTTACAGGAAGATGATGAAAGATAAAGATGAAGATTAAAAAAACTCCAAATTTACATGAAGAGTTGTGATGTCCGGTCAGACTGAGAGCACACAGCAAAATAAATCTTTACAGAAGTTGAGATGAGGTCACAGAGAGACGGCCAAGTCACACACACACACACACGTCCATATATCTAACAGGGCACTATGTCTCCTCACTATCTAAGAAGGGACCTCTTTTTCTGGTCATTTTGAAAAACAAAAATAGAAAATAAAAGCTTCTTTTAAGGTCTTTTACAAAAAATATTACTTCAAATATGCGCTTTAAATTTTTTGTAAAGAAATGGCCAAGAGGGGACTTCAGTGACGTCTACCTATCAAAGAGGGGACCCACACACACACACACACACACACACAGACCCATGCAGACGAATAGATGTGACACCGTCGGCTGAGCACAGACAGCCTTACAGAGAGATGACGTTAGTTCTGGTTGGCTGCTCGGCCTGTCAGAGTGACAGAGAGTCTGACGAGATTCTTCAGTTTCGGTGCGTCTGGAGGCGAATCGACAGCAGAGGAACTGGTCGTGTGTGCTGATAACAGCTTCCTATTCACTTTGCGACTCACATTTATGGGGAAACCACACTGATACACAAATAGAGGAAAGAACTGAACAACAGATAACAAAGCAAACAAACAGAGAACGATCACCTTTAGCATCCCAATCAGCTGCTCTCCCCAGCTGGATTATATCTCATGTTTTGCATGAATAGTGAACTGAAACCGAGCGTCAGGTTCTCTGTTGACTTTAGAAATGTGATCCTGCTCCTGGACTGGAACTACAAGCTGCACTTATATTTTACATTATAAGCACATTAGTTTTGTTTGGTAGCTATATGCTCAGTTTGGTTGATTTCTATCTTTAAAACAACTGTAATAGATTATTTTTTGGGTTGTATTGAGGTCAGTGCAAGTTAATATGGATAAGATGTTAGCAAATATTAGCATAGTCACACATCACCTGACCGTCTAGATGCTACATGCTCCCCTGTCTTCACCAGCTGGTCACAAATGTGTCTGTCTGCCAATAAGTGCAGGGCAGGAAATGAGCAGTGGGTGTATTTTAAGCACATCCTGATGGCGAAATGACTGACATCAGAACATGACCATGACAGGCATACCGGATCTTCACTGTGCTCAAACCAAGGTTCAGAAAGTCATCTTGGTTTGGGTTACAATAACTAGTTTACTTACCTACGTATGTAACTACTGTGACGTACCTGACACCACTTAAGAGTTTCCTTTTGCTTTCTTGCTGGACTAAATGAAAGTTCTGTTCTTGTTTGACCCAACCATGAGGACTGATAGCATATGATTGAACAACACCGGGCGATGGACTCGCCATTTGGCTCGCCATTTTCTCCTGCTTTAAATCTGAAATATGGCCAAATTGGTGAGCTAGTGGGGCTGTAAGAAACAAAGTCCTCCATGTCTGCCTGGTGTGGAAGCATGAACACAGCGCTTCAACATACAAAGCCTGTAGATGATGTAACAGCTGTCTGATAATGTGAAAGATCACATATGGTAGCAAAAATCGCAATTTCCGATATATCTAACAGCGACCCAAGTCTATTGTCAACCCCACACACTTGTCGCCCGTTATACTACTTCAACTGACTTCCTCCTTTGCTGCCTTAATAATAACCACAGCCACTACAGGTCAACGCCTAACAGGAAACTTATGGGTTGTAATAAGTTGCTGTGACAGTCGACCTGTCATTGATTGTATATAACCCAAAAAACAACTGAGAGAAGCAACACGTTTCACATTACAGTCATTTAATCTCTTTATAAAACCAAAATGTTGCTTCAAAGCCAAACAATTATATCTGCAGGAAACGTTGAAAAACTCCCGACTGACCTCAACACAAACCACATCAGCTCTGAGATATCAGCAGCTCGACACCCACACAGCAACTCCACCGCGTATCAGCGACTACTGAACCAAATATGTAGACGGCAATAACTGAAGCTCTGCGCTGCCCACTTTTCCTTTTCCTTTGAGTGCAGCTCTGGACGCTGCCAACCCTCCAAATGTTTTCAGTCTGGCAACGCGCCCCTCCGTCTACTAAATCATGCGATGCACTGCAGTCCACTCAACCTGTCAAAGGCGCTCTGAATCCTCTCAATTAGGAGAGCTGCAAAGTGTGGCCAAAACACCCTGGTGTTTTCATACCAGCAGCTCTGCCAGAGCAATTTATTTATAACGCCAATTTATTAATATTGTCTCTTGGTTTCAAAGAGGAAACAAACGCGAGCTGAAGTGTTAAACCCCGGAGCCGCCGACTGATGCTGCTTCATAGAGCCGCAAATATTCTACATCAGTTGTGCTGAAATTACAATCATCATTTTATGCTTTCCATTTAGTAGAGCATCCATCTGTGTGGCGTATATGTGGGACTTTAATTTTCCATAATTCATGCAGCAACTTCAGCGAATCAGACACTAAAAGCCATCTTTTCCATTCAAACTGTGGCATTTTTCTATTTTCATACTCGACACATTACAGAATAATGAACAGCAGCCAGCACGGGGATGCAAATTAGGCTAGTATGGCTGCAGAATATCAATGACTGTGCGTTCGTTTCCATAAAATATTCATTAAAACACTGCGTTCAGCCAAGTGAAGGACTACACTTGAAAAAGCAATGAAAATGCATCTTATTACAGTCGAACGAATACGTACTGCGAGTCTGTGCTCCTATACATTCACACGCTCAGGTGTGCATTAATATTGTATTTGTACCATCGTTTAGCCTCTTGTACGCTCATTAATTATGAAAACTACTACCCTTCTTTTCACGAGTCATATTTCTGTCTTTTTTCTCCATCACACTGAAACTGTATGGAGCCTGGTTATTCATTGTATTTTAATTATGTCAGTAAAAACTAGAGACCTTGTGATACACATCCACTGATTAACTGCAACCGTTTTGTTTTCCTCAAGTTTCATTTCAACACATCCTCCTTTAACCCCCTGACTCTGCTGGGTCAAAGTCCTTTGCTTGTTTAACACAACCATCCTTTTTTTTTACTCTTTATACTCTATACTAACCACTCCATCCACTCGGGGTCGCCGCCTAACGACAAACAGAAATGTTGCTCCTAATAAGCTGCTTTTACATTCAACCTTTAAAGCTGTTTCATACCAATGGTTATGCAAAAATGCAATGTCGCAATACGGAAAATCTCTGTGCAACTTTTCTGCATGACAACTTCTTTGCCATGTTTTATTTTCATCCCTATCTCCATTTCAGGAACAAAGGACTGTTCCTCGGCTGCGTGCATACGTTTGTAAGAACCCATTAAATCAGGTTTTACAAATATCTGTGCAAATTCTTGGGACACAAATCCGTGTTTGGTGTGAAATGGCTTTTAAACAACACCTGTCACAGATTTACTTACAAACTAAGAAGCATTGAACGTTACTCTGACTTCAGCTGTAAAGTCTGGATTTGAATGTTCGTTAATTTGCTGTTTCTTCTGGTTTCCCAACTGGAGCATATGGTCTGAATGTCTGAATGACACCGAGGTTTGACTAGTCGTCCGCTGACTTTCGGCTATTTCCGAACACATTGCAGATCCTGACCTGTTCCAGTGGTTGTATGACAACATGGTCTGATCAGCTGTCTTAGTCATACTCGCAGCACAAACCTTTCTCACTTCCTATCAGAGCACGCTGTCTGCTCACTCCCCGTTTCTACGCCCACGCACAATGACCGCTATTGTGTCAGTCTTACAGAAACACAGCGTGTGTCATGGATCAGCTGTTCTGTGCTGTCTGTGTTTATGTTCAATGTTTGAGGGCTTTCAGCTAACATAATGTGTTCTCTGGCAGCCATATTGGAGGTGCCCAATCTCGGGCAGTGGCGAGTAAGAATGGCTGATTGTTGTAGCTGTTAACATATAAAGAGAACACAGTCGTCTGCTTGGATGAATATCAGCCAACCGTCACGTCCCTGTTGTAAACGTCCTGCGGGATGGACAGCATGGATGCAGATCTGTAACACGACAGTGGTCTTCATTGTCTTTGTCCAACACGTCGTCTGATCGGAGGTTTGATCCCCGACTCCAGCTGCATGACAAAGTTTCAATACTTTTTAAAAGTTTTTTGGGAGTGGCCTTTTCAGCTGGGCCTGCTGCTGCACTGCAGCTTCTTCTGCTTCTTAAATATAAGTTAGCAGGACAGTTGTGTTTTGGAGTACAACGCTCATGTCTACATTCAGAAATACAACTGCTATAAAAACTTGATATACTCAACAGGACTTAATAATCCAAAAGAGACTGAAGCAAACAAAAACAGATATTCAACAGATAGTGGATATATTTCCACCATTCAATATTCTTAACCCGACCAGCTCTGCAGTTATACGTCCTCCTCACGTGATGTGAACGAGCACAGAGCTCGTGGATCGTAGGATACACTGAGTCTGAGTTGGGTCAGTTTCATTCAGCTCGTAATAAATCAGGTGTGCAAACAGAAAGCATCTTTCAAACTAACTGCAGTGTTCTGGTTCTGTGCGTGGTGTAACAGAGCAGCTACAAGGGCACGAGGATGTAAATTAGAGTCTGCAGTGTGTCGGTGGAATATCAACGACTGAGCTCGTT
Source organism: Diplodus puntazzo (assembly GCA_963678695.2). NCBI lineage: Eukaryota > Metazoa > Chordata > Actinopteri > Spariformes > Sparidae > Diplodus > Diplodus puntazzo. The sequence continues at coordinate 2,469,871 of OZ023166.1, forward strand.
CATCTCCATAAAGATTCAGTTTAATGCGGTTTAAAGTCCATTTTCTCCTCAGTTTGTCCGAACAAAATGTGCTTTCTAATTATCGAGTCAGACTCTGTTCTCAGGACGCCTCACGGCATATCGATGACCACGTTCGCCTTCATCTCAAGTTTGTTCTCCATTCTCAGCCGAGCTGCACGATAATGAGGAATCTCAGTATCGGACTTTAATTCTGTTTTGTTTATACTGTGACACGTTCGTGCTGTCACACGTTTGTTTCCATCTGGACGGTGATGGTCTTTTTGCCGAGGGGCCTCACAGCAGCGTCTGCCATCCTCTCTGATCAGTCCACACGGCAGCCATTTTGAGCAGGAGTGCACGCAGTATATGTAAGATAAGCTGCAATAAAGTGCACATCATAAACCACAAATCAAAATGGACCCTGAGCGGAGACGGAGACGACGCAGGGTGGATGTGTTAGTCCCCTCCGTCATTTCAAAGGGACTCTTCCCAAACTGTTGTGACAGCCGGCTCTATCGTCCACTCCATCACGGCCTCCTGCCAATAATCCTTCCTCCCAACACACACCAGCGCCGCCGCCACCGTCACCGCCACCCAACCTCAGATACACGCTGTTAAGACAGGAGACTTCAAGTGCTGTCAAGTGCTCAGTTTGCGTGCTTTCAAAGGAATCGTGATCTCGTCTCTGCATCTTTCCTCACAGGCGCTGCTGAATTTAAATGAGACGGCCCACCAGTCTGGCAATCTGGGAGTTCTTTGACTCAAGACTGAAGAAAAAAAAGTTAATTACCAGCTAAATACTTGGATTAACTGTCCGACTTTGACCTGGCAATCCGTGAAAACAACCTGATATACCTGTGGTATCAGCCCAGTTTATGTTTCTTTAAATTTGAACACGTCAAACGCAACATGTTGACGAGCCATAACAAGTTCACATTATCCGTATATGAGATGGAGATGGAGGCGATGGTGGTGGAGTAATGAGCAGGCTGCCAAGCCAGTGACCACTGCTCAGGCCTGTGTTTCGGCATTTGTAAGCATTAAAATACTGAATATTTTTGACATGTTTGAGGAGATGAAACAGGGAACGTTTTATTTTTTATTTTTAAGCCTAAACAAATGTAAAGATTTAACATATCGGTCCTTTGCAGAAACGTAATGTCGCCAACGATTATGTTAGTGTTTCCAGTAGTCCAATGATTCAAACAATCAACAACAATACTACAAACTGACTTAAATGGACCCATAAACCCGGTGAACCCGATCTGTTTGTATAACATAATACTGAGCACTGTGTCATGAGGAGGACTGAGGACTTTGTGTTCTCAGCTGTGTTTGCATGTTATCTGTAATATACAGCAGCTTTGTTGTTCGCAGTATTTGAATACCTTCCCTTTCCTGTCTTGTTTTAAGCACACATATAGAATAATAGAATACCTGCAAATCTTGAACAGGTGTTCAGTGTTGAGAGACAAAACAGACTGTTGAAGAGTAGTTTCACAGACGAGGAGCCACAGTACACAATATTATTTAGATAAAGGGCTTATCAATATCAGGCTAAGAGGATATAACACAATTCAAAATATGTATAAAATATTGGAAGTATGTGATGATTTTTTCTTTGCTTCATGTGATTTTATCATGTTTTTACATACGTGTAATACACAAAACATGTAAATGTTTGGTTGTTAACGGATTTAAACTTGCTTATTAAAAAACAATAGGACTTGCAGCTAACTAAATACCCCTCGTGGTCGCTAAAAATGCGAATGGAATCAGTGTTAAGTTTGTCCATTCTGAGCTACTGTAGAAACATGGCGGACTCTTTAGTGGATATAAAAGCTTCATCTGGGTTGATAAATACGATTTGAGTCCATTTCCACCGATGGCTCCTCCTCCTCTGATATCTCTATTGGTTATTTTCTGTTTCCCACCATTTTGAAAATGTAATTCAAGGTGCAATATGTAAGAATTTTGGTTTTAAACATTAAAAAATTTTAAAATGTTATGTTAAAAGTTATGTCAAAGACATCAATGTACTGTTGCACCTTGAATGTCAACGTAGCCACAATTTTTACTTAATTGAACGATAAAACTTAAAACTTTAATCTGATGATTTGGAGCCTTCACAGCTGCAATAAACAACAGAAATGGAAACGTGTCATCGGGGTGCATCTGCGGCGCTCTGGGCTCTGTGGGCTGGAGTTAATTGATGTCAGAGTAGCTCCTGATTGGTTTGAGATTTGTGTTGTGTGTGTTCAGCCTGCGCTCCCAAAAGAGGTAATCACATTAACATCTTACATCCCTCTGACAACTGCTCACTCGCAAACGCACCAGTGTAACATTTCCTTCCCCTTTTTTTTTTTTTACTTCTGCATTTCCATTCTTTTGATTTCCTGATTGAGTTTGTTACATGAAATGAACAAGAGCGACTGCAGAACGACTGTGAACTACATTTCCCATGTGAACTTGTACGACAAACCATCTGTGCGCTTCGGTCGATGTCACTGTCAGCTGCCTGACAGACAGTTACCATCGTGAGGATTTAGTAACTTTATCATTAAATATACTGCTGCAGAACAGCAACACGGTGACAGGCCAGTGTTACTTTAACCTTGAAATGACCGAAGTGTTTAAAGAAAAGAGAAAATCATGCATTTCTGCGATAGAGTAAGATGTGGGAGCAAGGATGGGTCTAATTACTGCTTATCTTCTGTTTCCTGAAGCACCGTCCTGTGAGCGCCACAAATATTATAGAGGTAGATATCTGCTGGTATCACATGGAGATAGAGGCTCCATTTGGCTACCGAAACCACCCGGGGATTGTTTTCGGAGCAGAATTCTTCTTTTCTCTTTGTCTTGCTGTCAGCTCAGCTTCGGAGGGCTTCTATCTCTGATGTCAATCAATAGCACTGCAGCTTTAAGCCCACCACTAGCAGCTCTGCCATCCCAGTGTCCCACACCATCCTCCTTTCCATCTGTCTGCACTGATCCCCGAGGCCCCCGGCTTCCACCCCGAGCCAGACACGGTCCAACATCAATCAATATCTCTGCAGGGCTGCACTGGTGAGCAGAGCCGGTTTCTCAGAACGGACCAGAGCCAAGTGACATTTTCTTAGAAGGTTCTGGGAATGGAGGGAGGAATTCTGATGGGAAATGGGTTTTAAATGACTATCAGTTGTTTTGCATGTTTTAGCTCATTAACTGCAAATTGTGCACATGCTTCACATGCCAATTATTAGTTTTTACATGAGCTTCTCAGTTTTTAGGCAGCAGATGTTTTCCACATACAGAGAAAAGGTTCATGTTGCAGCCTGAGACTGATAATCTGATACAGTGAATAACATCTTGACTGCTCTATTTCTGGCCAAAGAACATTTCTTGTTCTGTATTTAGGGAGGGAGACTGTCCTTGAGATTGAAGACAATAACAAATTCGTATTTGCACTTTACAATCTGTGTATATTCAGTCCTGATTGGCCGATGGTCAGTCTGAAACATTGAAATATCTTGACACGTATTAGATTAACAGTCCTAAAAATCTTGTGCTGCTATTAATCATTTCATGACAATAAAATCTGATGCATCATCGGGACAAAATTTCAGTTTTTCAATGACAAAAAACTAAAAACCGCCGGGCTTCGCAAGTAACGAAAGCTAAACGCTATTCCATAAACCAAAATGGCGAACATGGTAAACGTTACACGTCCTATACGACGTGTTACTGTGATTATGCTAGCATGTTGACTTTAGCTTAAAGCATCATTGGGCCTCACAGTGCTGTTAGCGTGGTTGTATACCTTTAAGATCTCATCACAACCAGTGCGTTTACAGCAGGGATGTGATACCAGACAGTCGATGGGAGAGGAAGAGCGAGGACAGATTATCCACAAGTTGATCGATGGTGGATGATGCTGTTCTCTTAGATTGTTCAAAAATTAAAGTATAAAATGCTAAAATGGGTCGCCAAATATACTTGGTCGCCCGCCCAAGTGAAGGGAGACACTGAATATCTCGCACAGATCAAAATGCCTCTCGATGCAGTTTTACAGACCTGCATTCAGTCAGAGCAGGGAAACGTGACGTGGAGCTGAGTGAGCGACCCCTCAAACAAACTGCTCGAGTGCTGGTGCTGCTCGGTCTGTTTCAGTCAGGACAGAACTGGAAACGTTTGCAATGAGACACAAGTGATGCAATAAGGGAATCTTGATTTATACTTGATCAGCACTGCCTAGTTTGACAGTTTCAAAGTGATGTTTGACAGACAAAAAAGAAAAAAGAAAAAGTCAAAGTGCTCTAAGTAGCAAACAGGAAGTGACTTCAGGCTAAGCTTCCTCTTGTTGATCCAGAGTAGATATCTTGTGTATAAAATAATTTTTAGCAGCCAGGACCACAAACCAAGATAATTTTAAACCCTTTCTGCTTTTACATGCATGCACAGCTGAGACAGGTTCCTGTTTTGTGCCATGAAAACTGATTGTAACTCGGCAGCCTGAACACTGTCAGTCCTCTCAGTGATGCTCTGGCGTTCATAATTCTAGTTATGTAAATATGAGTTCATCTTCTCACAGTTTTTACTGATGAAATGATAAAAAGTCAACCCTGCCTTCAATATTTATGTGTTGGTCAAAGTTTTATGTCTGTTTGGGAGTTTTAACAACACTTGAGATGTGACTCAGTCATTCAGAACCGAGGAAACAAGCTGTCTCTTATAAAAACCTTGTCGACGCTGTGCCCTCCTGCCTCTGAGCCCACAGACGGAGGTAATAACTCCTGACTGCTTTCTGGGGACTTTTTTTCTGCGATGTTTATGATCCGCTTTACCGGCTGGATCCGAGTGCACAGGAAAGCATGAAGCGCCGTCGCTGGAATCATCTTTAATATCTTTCCATAAATCTGACGCATGATGGGAGAAAAAGATTCCCTCAGACGTTTTCTTCCAAAAGAGGCAGTGAAGCAGGATTATTGTTAAAAATCTGCTGCTGCTGCTGCCCACACGGAGCAAATGTGAAGCTTAGCACTGCTCTACATTCTGCACTTCCCTCATACAGAGAATCAGTTTCTTCTACCAGCATGTTTAATATGGTTGAAGCTGTTGGTCAGTTGGTCGTGCCAGGTGAGACAAAAACAACTTTCAGTACATCAAACCCAAAGATTTGGTTCCCAGTTCAACCAGAGTGAGGCTGAGGACAGGGAAGGCTAACAGCTGAGCAACGATCGTATTAAGTCCTTTCATACCGACTGTTTTCTTTAACAAAGGGCTTTTAAGATTAACAAGGCTGCTTTCCATTAGCGATGTAATGTCACACAGCACATTTGAGTCATAAACTTGAAAGGACAGAAGAAATTCTTATTTCAGTCTGATGGAGCTCTGGATTCCTCAGGAAGTTGGCTGCTTTTATGTGCCACCTGGGCGGGAAGCCAGTGACCACTGTTCAAGACTGTGTTTCAGTATTTCAGTATTAACATTTTAATCGCGGCACCGGGCATCTCCAGTCTCGTTTGTGGCGACATAGCAGGTCATTTAAACCCCGACATCTTCGTTGCACAGTGTTCTGAAAGATGCATTTAGGTGTTTCATTGTTGTTTCCCAGATTATCTGACATTCATGATGCTTTCAAGAACTAATTGGTTTCCTCTTTCTATTGTGTTAATTCACCCTCTGCCTTTTCCAGTTTGTCAGTAACATGTTGATACGGCCTGTCTCGTGTCCCAGCAGCCTTAGTTTGCCTCGATTATGGAGGATGACGCCTTGTTCCTGTTCACAAATGAATTTAAAATTGACAGCAAATATCAGACTTTCATTTAATTCAACAGGAAACAACCGCTTCATTCTTACTGAAGTGTAAACACGAGAAGAACTTCCTCTGCTTCCTTTCCTGCAGCCTGGAGGGACGACAGGTCGCAGAAGTGTCTAACAGATGAGCCATACGTGAGTCATGTGACTTTAGTTTACAACCTCCTCGCTGGTTTCCACCAGAGCTCAAACTGACGGAAAGAAAACTGTCGCTGTGACCTTAAAATGGCACCAGAAAAATGGGACTTGGATTCAAATCCACAGACGCAGCAGTAAAAAGTGGCTTCAGGCTGAGATCTAACAACACAACTGCATCTGTTTCACACAAACACATCAGACTCAGACATCCACCCCGGCCTTGTTTTCCTTCGTTTGTCTGTCTGGCTGTCTGGATTGGATAAGCCGGCCCTCTCGGCGTTGGATCTAAATGACCCCTGTCACCAGCGCGTTGGCAGCTCGCGGCCAGACGCCGGTGGAGCGAAATTGGACGTGGCGGTCGTCCGCTGTCCACGGCCACAACAGCCAGACAGTGAGCGAGAGAGAGAGAAAAAGAGGGCAGCCCTGCAGTCAGCGAGGCTGGGTGGCAGACCAGACGACGAGACGGGACAAAGTCGGCTCTAAACTCCAGCTAACCCCAAAAAAGAGCCACAGGGAGTGAGAGCCAAGAAACACATCACCCGGCACCACGCAGGCACACTGCACTCAGTGAGGACACGGGGCACAGAGTCTAGACCGCCTCTAACTGGTCTGTCTGGTATCAACTGTGATGTAGCAAAATGAACCATCCGGCCATTTAAAAGACACCAAGCTTGTTGAATAAAATATTCAGATTCTGTCTGCGTATAGTTGTTAGGATTTCACACAGACCAGAGCAGATCACACGTCATACACTCAGTCACATGGGGTTAAAATAACGTAAATGTTGAAGGCAAATGAAAGATTTCAAAACATCATTTCATGATTTTTGTTTGTAGTTAGCGCTGACGTTACATCTGACAGACTGTTTTTACCACTCAGAAACTGTGGGGGGCGCCAGAGCGCACAAAATGCAGTTTAAAAGTGAGAAATCTCTTTTTATATCATATATTTTTCATAATTTCTATTCAAATATGCAAAAGAAATATATAGTTGCAAATCCTAATGAATGATAGTTCTTCTTTTAAGGCCTCAGGATGGTGAAATACTGACAAATACATCTGCAGTATTTTATATATTTCAATAATAATTTAATAACTCAAGAAATAAGATGATTCAGTGAATGAGTTTCCAATTAGTACAACAAGAGAATATGTTTCAGTATTTTTGTTCATTGGATAATTGAATCTTAATCTTTTAAATAACTGACAGACAAATTAAATAACTGAATCACCAGTCAGATATTGAATAATCACACATAATTTCTCCACCAGCTCCTCACTGTTAGCTTACATGTTAAAAACCACACACATCCACCTCCTCACAGTCTGTCACACACACACACACACACACACACACACTGCTGAGTGTTTGAGACAAGCCCTTGATCACGTTGCGCGCTTGAGAGAAAAATAAAATAAGAAAAGTACCCGGTGAGAGATATTCCTGTAATTTTCTTCTCGTCGTCAGTTTGTGTCTCGTTGATGTGAGCTGACAGAACTGGGACTGCAACACAAACGCGACGAGGCCGAGCACCTACGAGTCTAAACTCTGTTGTACCGTCTCATTACTCTCGCACTCCGTCTCTGGACTGTTTAAGATTCACGTACGGAGCAGCGCCGGTACTGTTTTCCAGACTCGGCGGTCCTTAAAGAATTACTGCTAAAGGGAAAGACAGGGAGGAGGACGGAAGACGCTGATGGAGGCTGAAGGCTGCGGGGCTCCAACATGTTCCCACTGACTGCTGAATAGAATAATGTTATTTCTCCAGTTACTCCTGCTTTATCAGCACCATCACTGGACCTGCTCCTGTGGAACCCGTTCTGTCTATTCCAGTGTTTATATGAGAACATTGTTCGTGTCTCTATTAACATACGGAGCTGCACGTTGCCTTTAAATGCATCCGAATGTCCTCTGATTTATGACACTATGGTTAATATAGTACAGAGTATCACACTGCACAGATACACAGTGAGTGTCAGATCATTGTTCACTCCTGCTGCCCTACAAGTGTCGTTTTTGACCTCAGCATGCAGCTGTTTAAGATAAAGAAGCTCTAAAATCCAACTGTTAACTACGTGTTGAGCAGCAGACAGTCAGAGAACAGCTGGTGAACATGGTGAAGCAGTTAGCAGCTAACGAGTCGGATGTTTCCCCGGAGACCAAAAACAGAGCTGAAAGAGGGCGTGTGGACGCTAACATGATGTATGACGTGATGATATGTTAGTGTTGCATCACAGCTGGTGTCTGCTGCCGCCAAGTGGCCACAAGATGTCCTCCGTTCAGTCGGGCGGTGATGGGAGGAGCTTCTTCCTTTGTAAAGTCTAACTTCTCACCTGATTTCAAATGTTTACGATGTTTTTTTAGTACATGCTAACATTGCTAATTAGCACTGATCATTGGCCCGACCATGTGACGGACACACGAGCACAGTGCGTCCTTGAATCAATCACCACTGCTTGGTTAGAACCGGTTAAAGATTCTGTTTTTACCTAAACTAGCTGCTCCCTCAACGGTCCACTTCGTAACATTTTTGAGTCTCATTTCCAACTCGTGAAAAACTTTGGGATGGCGACCGACCTGACCTACAATCAAAATTAAACGACTTCCTGCCATCATGAACCTTCTGGCTCTTTATACCACGTTTGTCATTATCGCCCCCTGCTGGTACACCTTCATACAGGTGTATACTTCTGGTGTGTACGCCGTCACACCTACACTGTCACTGAAGGGTCTGTCACACAGTTTGTCATGAGACTGGGCTGTCGTCCAATCAAGAGTTTTCAAGTCAGAGGCAAAATGGCGGACTGGCTGAACAACACTGTGAGGAAACAGAAAGATTAAGACTCACTCTGCACAACCAGCCGCTCAGTCTGAAGTGTGGGCCGTGTGTCAGAGGTCGTCATGCACTGCCGGGCTGCAACAAGATGGCTGCTGCCCACCTCACTGATAGAAGACCTGCAGCAGATATGACTGTGAACTCTTTATGGAGGTTCACGCTGATCTATAATTCACACTGCGTGTTTGCACCAGGAAATTCCAGCAGTTAATAATTGACTGTTGCGTACAGTCACAGAAATGCCTCGGCTGAAGTGGAGGCTCTTGAATCCATGAGACTGGAATGCCAAGTATTCTTTTTTGGTTTTATCTCAAGATTTACTGTTCTTTTCTGTTCTTGTTGTGTACAAAAGAGAGACGGAGAGAGAAACTCACTGTCCTTCAGAACCAAGAGCCATTAGTTCACAATACCACCGAGTGATATCTCTGTAAGAAGTCCCGGTTCTGTGAGCTCAGGTGTTAATGCAGCCGTCGCAGCGCTCCATTATTCTGCTGCGCTCTCTCAGTGATTACTCTGCAGTAACAGGTTTTCTATCTCGTCTGAAATGAAGCTGTTTGGCTATTAAAATCTCACAACCATCAAACTCTTATCAGTCTGCTCTGCTTTTAGGATGAGATCTGTCTCCTCCACAGATAAGAGGACAGGTCGGTGGGAGAAATACAGTCGGATTGTCCGTTTATCTGCCCGAGCCGAACGATGTTAAAATCCACCAGGACGCCCGAGTGAGTGAGCGAGTGGATTTTGGGATTCAGCAGAGAGCGAGCTGAGATTGCTGAGTCCATTCCCGCCCGGTCGGGGTACAGATCAGATAACGCTGTCGCTTTTGGTTTGAGCTGTAATTTCCTGGAAGACGAGGCGCGATGTGACAGATGGCGCTCATGGTGAAAGAGCTGCCGAGGACGAGGACACGTCGCACTGCCGTCAAACCTCCGGAGGGACCGGAGCGAGCGGGGACGCGAGGAGGGGCCGGCCACCACTTCCACTTTCCCTTTTCTTGCACTTTTCGGAGGAAAAAACGACTGCGAGGCACGTCAGAAGAACCTCGGGTCAAAGACACGAGTTTAGCATTTGTAAAACCTTGTCAGTGTTTACGTTGAGCTGTTCTGCAGATGAAATGTCTGATTCTGCTTCTTCCTTTAATCAAAGGCACAGATTTGGTTGAAAGTGACTCCAAATCCAAAAATGTGTTCCCAGCTCACTGCTGATGCTTGAAAACATGAACTGTGAGGAGATTTATGGATGTGAGAGAGATGGATGAAATGAAACAGCTTCTTTAAAGCTGCATCAGTCTATTTTTGGCCACTGGGGGGCTGCAAAACACGATTACAGATGCAGCCAACCGTCACCAACAGCTGCTATTCACCGTTAAACTTACACGGAGCAGCAGAATTATTCCATCGGGTCGTGTTTGTGTTCACGTGATGAAAGTAAGCACAAGTTTTCTTCTGTCTTTGGTTCCCAACAACTCCTGAGAAAAATATCTGGCTCTTTCACCACTAGATGTTCTGAACTGTTGATTTATACGTCAGTAAATGAGGTTTATGAGACCGCAGAGCCTGAAAAATAAAGAAAAGTGTATAAAAAATAAACTAAAGCTTCATGAATTACAAGCTACAAAACACTTCTTTCACAAAATCAACCTCAAAAGTCGATTATTGCAGATTTACTGCAAAATACCCTCCCAGATCCCCATACAGTGAAGGTGAATAGGCTTTAATTTGTGGACGTGACGTCCTTGTAATTCAGAGAAACACAGATGCAATATGTACCAGACAGCAAAACTCTCTATAAACAGCTTTTATTGGGACATATCTGCAGATAATACAGACAACAGGGAGTCAGATTTACAGGCACTGGATCTAAAAATAAAAAAAGGGATTGGGCCTTGTGTAATTTTCTACTCTGATCTCCCCCAGGTCACCAAACCAGCACTTACCACAGAAAACAGAGGACGTGACCTCAGTGAGACATACTGTAACTATGACGCTCTGCTTCTCATTAAAGCAGCTATAAAAAGACATCCAGATATAAACTGTGAGCAGCAGCCGGCCACCATGTTGTTGGGAAATGAAAATTCCTGATCGTCGCACCGCCTCCATCTTCTCTTAACCCCTCTGCTGCCCCGCGACTCCACTTCAGGACCGACGGCACGCAAATAAACTTTAGAAACCAGTTCAGAGTCATTTAATCCTCACTGAGGCGGAAACAGCCAACTTCCTCATTCCCATCAGACCAGCGCCGCGCTGACCGGCACTAAGTGGACCCTCACCTCTGACTCATGCTCGGCCTCAGCAGTCACCAGTTCAGCCGAAAGTGTGAAACGTGTTCTGGTTTCCCTTCACGCAGAGGAAACACTCAGCCAGCACTGCACATTGGTACGTTCACACCGTGTGAGCCGCTCTGTCAAACAACATAAAACAATCGGCAGCTAACCGTGGCGCCGGTCCAACACGCTCACTGCCCGACCCGTTCAGTCCAAACAGCAGAACTCTGATCCAACCAGACACCACACAACTACATGTGCAGCTCATTGTGAGAACAACAGTGAAAGTATCTCCGCCTCGTTAGCTGCGGTTACATGGAATAATCAGAATCATCAGTAAACTCTTCAGTCAGAGGAGAGCGATCGATCCGGCCTGATCTGAATGAATCCTCAATCGGATCAATCAGAGTGCTGCAGACATCTGATAATCTGATCATTGGACAAATATTAACCATGTAAACGCTTATTTCTATCATCTCACTCTGGTTGGAAGAAATATATTCTTTCTGCTTGTGTTCATACGGGAGGCGACGAGGGACAAAAAAACGGCAAAACAAAGCCGCTGGTTTGTTGGAGGTCTGAAAGGAGAGAAAGATCGTTGAATCAGAACATAACTGAGGGATGGAAGGCTCCAAACAGCGAAGCCAGAATCCACCAGAACATTTAGAGAAGTTTGAGCTCAGCCCGCCGACGTTACAAAGCTGCGACGCAAACCGAGCTGGTCGTTTCAGTCTTGACAGCTAACGCTAACATCACACCGTTAGTTCTAAACATGAACGTTGTATTGACAGAACAGGTGGAGAAAAAACTTCTTCTTCTGTTATATTTCTGCCAGAACGCCTTTGTGTGTGTCAAAAAACACAATATTCTGATTCAAAGCTCAGTATCGGATCAGTTTATTTGGCGTCCATGTAAAGAGCTACGCTGGAATCTCTAATCAGAAAGATTTCAGTCAGAATAAAGACGTATCGTCACCGTTAACGCAGATATTAGCAGATAATGTTTTCTTTCTTTTTTTATGAACACGTCGGGAACAAAAATCGACCCCGTTGTGTCAAAACGTCATTTTCTTCAGCCGTAGTGAGAGTAGTAGCAGCAGTGGTGACTCAACCTGCCGCTGCACCCATTCCCCGCCTTCCTCCACACACACACACACACACACACACACACACACACTCACACACTCACACACACATTGTATAGCAGCTGCAGCCTCCCATTGTCCTGCTTCATCTCCTCCGCTGTAAGTTAACGAGCCTCCGTCTGCATCACACGCAGGCTGATGATTTAATTAAGACGGACGCCGCGTCGTATGAAAGTGATCCCGTTGATCACATGACTCACTGGAGCCTCGACCAGAGATCAGTCTGTTTGTTTAATCTTTGACACCCTGATGAGGTGGGAAACTACAAAAACAGACAAAGAGGGGACCTGCTGAGTCCCCGAGAGGAGAGAGGAGGTATGACATGACACCTCACCCGCCCTTTTCTTCTGTCTGACAAAAGTATGTGGACGCGTCTGTTCTGACGCCTGTAAATACCCGTCCACTTACTTTTGGCTATATAGTGTGTCAGACAGTGTACGTGATGCAGAGAGAGACAGAGGGCGAGGGAGCATCATTGTTATGTCTCCTCACTGACACACACACACACACAGTCATCACACACACTCACACACACACACACACACACACACACACACACACACTCACACACACCTTGACAGCGGCGGTAACGGATGAGTCACCGTCGTAACTTCTCATCAGGTTGCTGTTTGTTTCCGTCCAGCAGGATGAATGAGTCGACTCAGAGCTGGATTTATGTGAGCCAATCAGACCGGACTCGTTACTACGGTCCAGCGGTCACCATGGCGATCTTACAACCGCTGCGAACAGATTCAGCACATATCTATAGAGCCTTACAGGACGGTTGTGATTGGATGAATAAACAGCTGCCAGCAGAGCGGCGGAAACATGGAACAGAAGGTAAAGACAGATGATGAAGGCCTCCAGGTGGGACTGAGCCGTCATGTGACCATACGTGAGCCAATCAGAGGCCTCCATACATCCACTTTATTAGATTACTTCTGAAGGAGCACGTATCTCTGACATGTGTTCACATTATTATGTACAAGTCATAACTGCAGACGCACTGTTCGTATAGATCACAAGCACCTTAAAATTAGAGTACTTGATGTTACTTTTCATGCACTGTCTCTCATTATCAATATGTGTTGATACCACTGGTCAATACTCGATTGTGATTGGCTGACAATTAACTCCTGATATAAGAACGATTGAACTTCTGGCTGCAGACACCTCGACGTTAGACATAAATTGCTTTTCTTTTTATTTGAATAATTGATGAACAGCCCTGATATTGATCCTTCAGTTCATCCTCTGAACACCACAGGGTGGCGCTGTGACGGGTCAGCTGCAGGAAGTAGCCTGCACCGCCCCTCTGCGTGTACGTCAGGGGTTTCACTGGATCCTTATTGACGACAACATGCAGATGAAAGGTTCGGATTTTATTTCAAATGTGACTCAGTCCTCAATTATGACTTTACAATTGATTAAATACGAGTACACGTGCCAAAAAATGGCTCAATTACAGTAATTTGAGGGTTTAGGGTTCCTTCATATTGATTATGAGCACGATGTCATATTAGCTAGCTAGCTGTACGTGATACTGCTAGCACAACGTTAGCGAGGAGCTCCAGTGAGCTGATCGTCTCTCAGGCCCGTCCTGAGTAGTGAACAGTGTCTCCATGACATCAGAACCTGATGGGGATGTAATGACTCTCCCAGTGATTAGTCAAACCCTCAGGTGTTGCCAAGGAAACTGAGTCACTGCCTGTGAAAGTCTTCATACTGTGATCCCATAATGCAGGAAAATACAAAAGTAGACTACATCAGATGTTCTCTGTACCACGTTACACCTCGCATCAACTCACCTCAGAGACATTTAATGACCCTAAAGGTGCATTTCAAACATATTTACAGGATGTAACGCGTATTAGCAAACAGGATTTCAGCTTAAAGATCAACGTTAGCTTCATTAGAGACACAACAGGCCGCTGTGTGACTGTCAGGAGAGTATCTACAGGAGAAAGCCACACAGAGGATTACTTCATATCGACCTCAGCATGAGGAGTCAGTGCTTAAACTAATGCAAATCTGCATTATTGATTAACTGTCTGAACAATCCATCAGTTGATTAATCTGTGGAAGGACAGAAAATACCAAAAGATCTCCACAGAAGAGATTCAGTGAACAATGACGAGCAGCAGAGGCACATCTGAGACACTGGAGGCAGAGAGAGTCGACTCCAGTCGTTCATTGATTATCAGCGTTATTGATATGAATTCTCTTGACATCAACTAATCAATAAACTGACAATTCTCCTGTCTGTTAGTTACAGCATCACTATAATCGACTGAACTGTGAAGGATCGGTCTGATTCTGCCTCAGCGTCACCGTCACACACACACACACACACACACACACACACACACACACACACACACACACACACACACACACTATAAAAACATGTGATTTTATTTCTATCATCATGTTTTAACTTAAACAGACGGAGGATTCGAACCTCCGCCTCCCTCCTCCTCTCCATCTTCTCCTTCTCCATCCTATTGATATACAAAGTGGCATCTCTCCCATCCACACCCTACTCCCAGTGCGCATGCGTGCCGCGGCAAACAAAGGACCGGGCAATTAACGGACGGAGGATGGCTGATAAAGTTTGACTCGCTGCAGGAATAACATCCAACATCGATGCAGCAGTAACGGAAGGTGCGTGCGTGTGTGTGCGCGCGCGTGTGTGTGGTTGTGTGTGTGTGGTTCAGGTACGATTCTCCATCACCTCCCCATCAACCCACACGCGCTCCCCCAACCCCCCCCCCCCCTCCCTCCCCCCTCCTCCTCCTCCTCCATCCTTCTTCTTCTTCTTCTCGGTGCAATAAAACGAAAATATGATCAATAATTCATCTGAATCATGACATAATGTGGTTAGAGACGCCTTGTGTGTGTGTGTGTGTGTGTGTGTGTGTGTGTGTGTGTGCGTGCGTGTGTGTGTGTCACACCTCCACACAGACAAAGAGGTGGGGCGAGCAGCGGAGGTGCTCCTCTTATTTCTAGACGTTCAAATGTTCACTGGCTGCAAATTATCAAGAAACAAACACAAAAATTAATAAAAATGAGTCAAATAAATAAATTAAATAAACGCGCGCGCTCCTGTCCGCGTTGCCATGGCAGCGTGAGGAAATTAGACTATCATAAACAAATTTGAGAGCGATCAATAAATTAGAAAAGACGCCCGTGCGTCCTTCAATAAAAGTGTGAAAAACGAGAATGTGTGTGTGTGTGTGTGTGTGTGTGTGTCAGTGTGTGTGTGCGCGCGCGGCTCAGGCGCGTGCGCCTCCAGACTGTACACACCCCTTTCTGTGGGCTCGTGAACGGTTTTTTTTCTCTCCTGGAAAAAAAAACGGAGGCTAGAAGAAGAAATGATGCGTTTCAGTAAAATGTTAAATTGATCTCAGCTCTTCTTCTTCTTCTTCTTCTTCTTCTTCTTCTTCTTCTTCTTCTTCTTCTTCTTCTTCTTCTTCTCTCGCTCCGTCAAACCGCGCGGATCTTTTGTCTCGCGCCCAGCAGCGTGCGCTCCCCAGATGGAGAGATGGAGGAAAAGAGACAAAAGAGATGTGGTGGAGAGAAATACATGTAAAAAAAAAAATAATAAAAATGAAAATAAAAAAAAAATACCAACAAGCGTCCAAAGCGCCTGTCTGTCTGTGAGGAAAGGAGCAGGGCGGGTTCGGGGGTTCGGTTCTTACCGTGCACGCTGAAGTTCGGACGCTCCTCTGCTCTCCTCGCAGTTTCAAGTAGCGGCTGCTGTATTTTTTGCGGCTTCTCCTGCGCGCCCAGCGGCTTGTGCCTGCTGCACGGTACGGCTCCACTCCGCGATCCTCCGCCTGCGCGCACACGCACCCGAGCGCACACGCGTGGGTTCGTGCACGCACGCACACACACCGCTGATGCACAGTCCAAAAATGTCCCTGTTGAGGAAGATGTGTTTAACTGTGTGAGTCCTGATGTGATGTCACACTTCCTGCCGGGTTTCTAATCATGTGGCTGTTCACAGATATTTCAGTGTTATTGATCACTGTAATGTTTCAACAAACCGCCCTCGATCATTGATCTTTATATCGATAATGTCTCCTCCTCCACAGAGCTCACACCGAGGCTGCAACACTCCAACACTTCATCCACATCTTCATATCTGTTCGATCTTCACGCTGGATTTATGTTATCAGGAAACAATTACTGAGATTTTCTTCTGCGCGCTGGACGATAATGTACATTCTCCGTGCGCGTGTTTTAGAGGATTTACGGCTCCTCCCTCTCTGTGTGTCTCTGCGCCGCCGCTGCCGCTGTGCGCCCCCTGCCGGCCACCGTAGCTGCGCACTGTGTCTGTGGCTGCAGTCACCTGTTGATGCGCAGACACCTGACAGCCCCACAGGTGGAACAACTCTGATCACCTTCCCTGAAACCATTACATTACACTTTTATTCTTTATTCTTTACATTTAGCAGAGTAGTCTCCACCTGTCTGCATGTTCGGTGAAGAAAACAATCATGATTCTTCTTCAAATGACTAATAAATCAAGTTTCATCTAAACTAACGTGTTATAACTATCATCAGTTATTAAATGTAACTAAGTGAATTTACTCGAGTACTGCGCCTCAGTACAACTCTGAGCTGCTATTTCTACTTTCTGTTACTTTATACTTCCACTCCGCGACATTTCACAGGCAAATATTTTACTTTTGAACCCACTAGATTTATTTGATTACTTCAGTTACTTTGTGGATTACATGCTGGATGCTGCAGAGCCAAAGCAACACATTTATCTTCAATGGGGTTAAAAAAAAAAAAAAAAACTGATTCCAATAATCAGAAAATAATTGCTGAATATCAGATCTGATCATTTGACATTATATTTACATCTTTTACTTTTCACTTGATACTTTATTGCATTTAATATCAGATACTTAAGGACTTTTTCTGTGACCTAGTAGTGACTTTAATTTTTACAAAACTCATATTTTAACACACAATCTTTAAGTTTACTCAAGTTTGACTTTTGACTGACTTTCAGCCAGAGGTGAAAAGTAACTAAGTAAACTACATTTACTAAAGTCCTGCAGTTAAGTATAAATTAAAGGCAACTGTAGATACTTCTACTTTCACTGCACTACATCTTATAAATGTTCTTCTTTTGACAGGTTGCTTTACAAAGAACGATTTTTAACCACAAGAATAATGAAGAGCCAATAAAAACATGTTTTGTTATAAAGTTATATAAGTACTGAAATGATAAATCAATGTTATTGATTTGTAGAATGGCAGGAAATCAATTTAAAGAAATTTCAGGGTTCGTATGATTTGCTGCTTTTCCTTTAAATTATTTTGATAATCTCACGTAATGAAGTCGAGGTTTGGACCAAACGAACATCGTGAACGTGTCGTTTTGTTCTCGACAGCAAGAATCTTTACGGACCAAACGATCGATCGATGGATTCATGGAGAGATTCAGAACTTTTACTTGTGAAATGAAAAGTGTGTTCACAGGTCCAGAAGAAGCTGCATGGAATCTGATAAACTGCCACCAGTGATGTCACTCAGTGCCTGAGCTGCATTGTGGGTAATGTAGGCCCGTCGTATAGCATTGTTGGACTCACTGTGGAAAGTTTAAAAACAAATGGTCCAAATGGATCCATCAGAACCAGAGATGTCATTACCCACAGCATGATACTGTGTCCAGGCTTTTCTCTGTGTGTGTTTGTCCTCACACGTCATGTTCACTGACAAATCAATTCTAATCAATAAATAAAAAAGCTTTAGTTCATTGTTTGAATCAGAATCTGAAATTGCTCCGATACAGAGAGAAGTTCTGAAGATGTTCTTAATATTTACTAAAGGAGGGCGTCAGTTCTGTTCGACTGACAGATTACTGTGAAATGTTTGTCAGTGTCTCTCTGTAGTTCTGACATTCAAACACTAGATGGGGACGTTTGCAAAGAAGTCCAATGACCAGCCGGTTCCTCTGAACCCGACTGAGGAACTGTTCCAGGGTCTAACCTGCTCTGTGGTCCAAAGGTTCTGCAACATTTCAGCTGCAGGTTTGATATTTATATATTTATATATCAGCCACCTAAAAACTCCTTTTTAAAATCATTAAAAAAGTTTCAGAAACACCTTAAAGTGAGAAAGGAAGTCCTGGATCTGTCTCTTTGTTCTGATCCGCACCGAGTAAAACACGAGCTCCTGGTGGAGGTAACAATCATCTTGCGTCGCTAATAAAACAGCCTTCTCCTGCTCAGTGACTCCGTGCATCAGTGCTTCTGTCTTCACGTGCAGGATTGAGCTGTTTTTCTCTGTTTCCACTACATGAGCGCGTCTTCTCCATCGTGAGGCTCAGAGAGAGTCAGCAGCTGTTATCTTCAGCTCCTCCTCTCCCTGCAGCAGGAAGTCTGTGGGGATTAGGAGGAGGTCAGTTTGTTCTGACTGACCCGGCTGACCGCGACCTCTGCTCCGAGCGGCTGATCAATCCTGCCTGTTTGAGGCGGTCCCGCTGCTTATGAACTATAAACGACCCTTTCGGCTCCTGCGCTCTGTTTGCTAACATCCAGGACTAAACCCGACAGCACTAAGTACACGTTGCACCAACAAAGCTGCTCAAGCCTTTAAAAGGTTTATCTGAACGTGTCAGTGCATCATCATCCTCACTGACAGCTGTACCGCGCTTTAAAGAAAGTTCTGGTGGGGACAAAAATGGACCAGCACCACGGATCGCTCACATCCAGGCACGTTCTCTGTAGGAAACATCCGTCTTCTTCTGCTCGGTGGGACCGTTCTTTGTTTTTATCTCACGTCTTGGTGGATGTGATGACGTGAGCACCGACAACAAACGTACCTCGGCGCTGGTTCTGTTCCTACGCTTGCTTTTCACTTGCAGCTGGATCATGGGGTCAGAACCACCTGATTAACATGAAACAGTCTGCAGAGAATAAAGAGATGAAGTGAAGTGAAGGTTCTGCCTCAGGGTTAAAAACAGAAACGGTTTGAAAAAGTCGAGTTCAAAAGCAGCTTTGAAGCGTTCTGGTTCTGGTGATGTGGCGAGGACGAGTCACGACAGACGGGACCGCACTCACCACCATCATTACCTCCAGCAGGGAGGTTCTGCTGTGTCAGCTCCGTCGGCTGGTTGAAACCCATTAAATGTTGCTGTGGATCCAGATAAAGACACAGAACCAGAACATTTTTCTTCTCTGTGATTTTGATTTAGGTGGCAGGTATCGATCCTGATACAGATCCAGATAAAAATCTAGCAGATATAAATATATTTAATTTGATTGGATTGATCGTACCAATCAATCAATGTTTTAATTAATGACCATTTCAGGGTTTGTTTGATTTTCTGCTTTTCCTTCAAATTATTTGACTGTCACCGTAATAAATTTGAGGTTTGGACTAAACAAACATGGTGAAAGTCTCTTTTTGGTCCACGCACCAAACGATCAGCGGATTTAACGGAGCATGTCAGTGCCGTATCAATACTTTTACTGAGGTATTAACACTTTTACTAAATTAAAGGGTAACTCCGCCAGCTTTCCACATTAAAGTGCTTCACAGGTGTCGAGGAGAACGACTGCATGTATGAAGAAAGTGATATAAAAGCTTCTGTGGTTCTGGTGGTGTCACTCAGAACCAGAACATGTGGACATGGGTTTTTCTCTATATTTATTAATTTCTCAGAGGATCATGATGAAAACGATCATGTGTGTTTAGTCGGCTGGTTTCTATCAGTGAGAACAGTTTGATGAATATCCAGATCAGGTGGATTTTAATTATTTTTTTTTGATTCATCTCGATGAGTTGAACACTGTAAAGACAGTTTACTGAGTCTAGATTTCCATTTGACTCGAAAACGAGCCTGAATGTTTGTGTTAAACTTCCTCAAACACTCGATCCATCTCGTATTTGACCTCTTCAGGTTTCTATCTGACTCTTTATAAGAGCTTAATGGTAATAAACGTCTCCGTCCGGCTTCAGAGAGTTTGCTGCGCCATCATTTGTGGGTAAAATGTTCAGGTGATGGTGCAGCTCAGTAATCACAGCGAGCTGGAGACTGTAAGAAGTCATGAACCTGCCTGTCTCAGAGAAGCACAGAGTGTACGATGTGTTCACTGACCAGCTGATTACAGAGTCTTTGTCTTCTTCACATTCAGGATCAGAAACCTGCAGGAGAGAAACAACCAGGCGGACCAATCAGAAGTCTGACAGTCTCCCTGTGGCGTCTCTTCAGCCTCAGAACATGAATAAAACCACAACACATCACCATCGTGCTCACACACTTTAAATCATGATTGTGATTTCTTGTAAATCAGAGCTTGAGAGCGACGTCGTCTGTCTGTCACTGTCCTGTGTTTGAGACGAACAGATCGTGTCAGCATGTTCGATCAGATCACAGCCGAGTGTCGACGACAACGGAGCAAATCTCCTCGTTCTGTAAATGTACACATTTATTTGAAGCTGACGAGTTAACAGTTGCGGCTCCACAGGATTCACCGACCTCCACCTGAAGATCAGAGAGCAGCTTGTTTCATAAAACCTTCTCCTCCAGGTTCTTCCACGTCTCCTTCATGTCACCGTCGCTGCTCTGCTCTCTCTCCGTCGTCCTCGGCAGGACGCCGGGTGGAGGAAGTCTGTTTTGGCTTCACCACTGACACAACGTCAGCAGGAGTCCCGGCTCCGCTATCTCACATCTTTGGTAGATGTCTGAAAACGGCCACAGGAAATGTTTGTCTTCCTCATCCTGTTTTGGGGCGTTTGGACGTTTAGGGGACGCTGGCAGAGAATCAAACAACAAGAGACAAGAGGCTCCTGTGGTCCTCCGGTCGGTTTCTGAGAGGAGCAGGTCTCAGCAGGGGGGTTTAGGTCAGAAGTCAGAGTCTCGTGATGCTGGTCGACTGCTGTGTCTTCATTCATGACCGCCTGTAGTGCGTCGTGGCTTTAACCTCTACAGTTTTGGTGGATCGTGTAAGAAAGAAGAAAATAAAAAGATGTCAGAGGAGTGAACCAAACTCTGACCGCATGAAAGGTCAACTTCAACACTCTGGAGGCTATAAAGACCGTGAAGCTGCATGCACGGATCTGTTTGTGCACCGCTGTGTGAACAGAGTCACGTCAGATCAGATCAGATCAGATCAGACCTCGGCTCTCGGTCGCCTTCAGCAGTCTGTGTTCTGATTCCTGTAAAGGCCTCTTGTGTCTCTGCTGCTCCTCCACAACACCAACACTGTGAAGCACTAACTACCAAACGTTAGCTTAGAGTCCGCTAACGACCAACCAGCAGGCCGACTCCGTCTCAACACATGTGACCTGCAGGAAACAGGCTGAAACATGTAGAGGAGACTGAAGGTTCAGCAGCTCCTCGTCACTCAGCAGGCAGATCAGCCTCGCTCTCAAACCCGACACCGACACATCAACACCCACCAGCCCCGACACCAGAGGTGGAGACCGGAGGTGGAGCCGCGGTTTTAAAGGTGGAGCTGAACTCGTTCCTCAAACTAAATCCACTTTGACCCTGACTGAGGAATCCTCAGGGGCTTAAAGAGCGTCGCTGCAGGGAACGAGTGTTACTTAACCTTTGGCAGCGGTGGGGAGTGAGAGGTCAAAGGTCGCCGTCCAGCCTGCTGACCTGCGAGCGTGATAGAAACACCTCGGAGACAAACAGGTGAGGAACAAAACGCCTAGCGCCAATAACCCGAGGCATGAAGAGACAGTTAACAGAAGCAATGAGCCGGTTTACTGCAGACCAGAATCTGACATCCAGCCGACACTTCATATAAACGAATAATCTGAACTTTCTCCTCCTCACAGCTTCAGAACAGCCTCTTTACTTTAGTTTGATGCCTCTGAGGTGAATTCTGGATTCTTGTTATTTCCCAGCATCAGCAGACTGATGTGGACCTATCAGAGCACATCACGCACGGCAGACGCAGCGAGACGAGACAAAGACGTAAAAGCCGTAAGAAGCCGTAAACAGACAGAGAGGGAGACTGGAATGTGGAGAAAAGGCGTGTTAGTGTCTCGTATCTGCAGAGAGTTTCTGATTTTCTCTCTTTGTTGCTGCTCGGGACGCTTTACCAACCCAACATGTGTCTGTTTGACGTCCTGGGAATGAGACTCAACAATCAGCTGTCTTTGTGGTGCGTTCAGGAACAGCTGGGACAAATCCTACTGATTTTACCTTTAACTTTAATAGTCTTTGAGTTCTATTAATATGACGTGAGCTTCAGTTAGCATCTGGAAGTTAGCATGGTCAGTGCACACGTGCTGTACGGAGCAACTGTTTGACACTGTTTGCATTTTGCACTTATAGTGTTTGTGAATTCTGCAGCAGAACCGGCTCCGAGCGGCCCGATGTGTTTGGCTGCACTGACAGATGATCTGAATACAGCTTGACTTTGTTCTGCTCGGCTCTGTGAGGATGAGATGTGAGCCCTCCATGTGCTTGTTGGCTCAGATTGAGTTCTGGCTCTGTGACGAGCTGCTGATAGTCACAGGATCACAAGAATCGCAGCAACGTCGTGGTTTTGGTGTCGTGCAAGTTCAGAACGGGCCCAGAGCGTCAGAATACAAAGACTGCACACAGAAACATGAAGCACCTCGGACGCCTCCTGCCTCTCATGAGGCTGTGAATAAAACGGTTCAGGAGCTTAAAATATTACTGAAAACATCATCGTTCTGCTTCCTGCCGTCTTCTTCATGCAGATGTGAGAATATAAACTGGTGCTGTGATTATACTGATGGAGTCCTGCAGGTCAGCAGAGGTTCTGCTGGATTACACTTGGTGCTGTTGACCCACAGCTGGAATGTTAATGCTCGACCATACAGCTCATGGTGTGATTACACAGCCTGCAGCTCTCAGGCTTCGGGTCAGAACCAGAGAAAGTCAAATGTTCGTCGACAACTAAAGATTCTTCTGGGGATGACAAACGTTCGCTGGAGGTGTGAATGTTTCTGTTGATTATTAAAACCTCCTTCAGTACCAGTTGGTCGTCCAGTGATCCAGAAACTACTCGGTTCTGACAGGATGTAAATATTTAATTCAGCTGCGCGTGTGGTGGAGGATTAAACTCCTGGAGCTCTTCAGTTGTGATCATTTCTCACAGATCAGAAGCTTTTTGATCCAAACACTTCACATATTCTCCCTGAATCTGATTCACACGGTTCCTGTTCTGGTCATGGTTCTAACCTCTCCGGTTGTTTGTTAACCCAACACTTCTTCACACCTACACGATGAAATAGGTCGACTGTCAGCTCCCAGAACAACCCGACCTCCAGAGACTGGACCTTTGTCAGAGGACAGTTTGGTTTAAGTTTGGATAACGTTGTGATTTTGGTGGAAATAAACACATTAGCACATTTTTGGTTTATTTTACATTTCAGACAGGTTCTGAAGCAGGACTGATGATTTTAATATTAAATAACAGCAATTTATAAATCAGAAATAAAACGTGCTGTTAAAGGAACCAGTGAGTGGACGAGTTCCTGAAGAAGCTTTTGTTTCCTGAAGTTCTCACAAAGTCTCTTAAGTTGAAAAAGATGTTTGGAGCTTTCGATCAGGTGGCTTGATTTGAGTTTGTTCCTCTTCATGGTCATATTTCAGTTTCTCTGAGCACTTTGTTTACTGCTCCTCCATGTTGGTTTGTAGGCTGAGGTGAAAAGTCCGGTTCTGACCTTTGAAACGACACCTGGACACAAAAATCTCACGCCAGGATCCAGTTAGCGGTTTTAAAATGTGAGAATTAGTTCTGAACTCTTCTAGAATCTCCTCTCCTCGTCCTGCCTTTGTGCCTCTGAGCCTCCTACCTGTGGCGATCATCTCCAGGCTCTGATGCATTCAGGGTCCTGACAGCAGGAGGAGTCAGAGAGGCGGCCGGGCTGCAGGAGGAGGAGGAGGAGGAGGAGGAGGAGGCTGTGGAGGTGGAGCTTCAGGATTACTGTGCACCGGTCTGACTGAGTGAGTGAGTGAGTGAGTGAGCGTCTCCAAAGTTTCACCGGCCTCCCGTTTCTTCGCTTCAGCTGCACGTTTGCTTGTTGACCAGACGAGCGACCACCGACGCACAGACGGCACCGACGTGACGCACGGAGCCGCAGCGGGGCGCACAGAGGAGCGCGGAGGAGTCACAGCTCCTGGAGGAGGAGAGCTGGAAGTTTTTAAAGGACGCTCCTGGAGGAGGAACCCATGAAACAAAGAGTGGATTACTGACTGACTGACTGACTGACTGACCGTCTGTCCTCCAGCCTGCAGCCGCTCAGCGGGAACATGATGGACTGAAACTCTCGGACCTGCTTCTCTTTTTGTTTTCTGTCGCTCGGAACCGAACTCGCAACACATGAGGTGGATCGACGGGACGCGCGGTTTGCACACAGTGAATCCTCGGGGATTAAGATAACGAGGGGCGATGGATAACTTCTTCACTGAGGTAAGAAGAGCTGCAGCGGGATGGACACACACACACACACACACACACACACACACACACACACACACACACACACACACACACACAATCAGAATAAACAAAGTTATTCAAATGTTCTGCAGCAGGCAGAGGACTGTGACCACACTCAGTCAGGCACAACTGGGTCAGCATGAGCTTCTGGACCATCAGAGGGATCTTAATGGGACCAAAGGTGTCATAAAGAACTTTAAACGGGCCCTGAGCTCAGTTCTGAAGGAGGGCCGTGATCACGGTGCTGCTCAGACTGGGGGGGCTGGACCAGGTCCCAGTGGGTCTCTGGTATTTCCGCACCTCTTTTTCTGGTTTCCTCCCAGAAAAAGAAAAAAAAAACGTGCTGTAACCTAAATATAGAAGTCTGGACCTGTGTCCCAGCAGCAGCTCCTGTTGGACAGCTGTTATTGATTGGTGATGTGTTTCTGATCATCTGACCTGTCGTGTTGATGGTGAAGCAGATGTAAAGACTTCTGAACGATCTCCAGCTGTTCCGTCATTACCAGATGAGAAGCAAAACAGTCTCAGCTAATTAATAAAGTGACAGATTATTTTTGATCATCTTTAATCCTCGTTTTGAGCAAAAGCACTGAGCGTCTTGATTGGGAGGATTTATCTGCTGTTCTGTGTTCTTGAATTGGAGCCGCGATGATTAGCGGATCAGTGGATGAGTTGATCAGTGGCCAACGATTTATATTATTGATCGAGCGCTGAGTAATTTTAGAAGAATAACTGAATATGTTTCATTTAAGGACGTCGTCTGGAGCTTTGGGGAACACTGTTGGACATTTTCTGACATTTTACAGACTGAACAACTTTCGATTTATCCAGAAAAGACAAGACAGTCACACTAACAATCATTTGTTGCAGCAGTGAACTACATTTCTGTCCGTCTTGGGCTGTTGATGGACACAGCGAGACATTTTAAGAACAATGACTGCTGAGACAAACATTTAAAGTTGTTTCCTTTAAGAAGATCAAGCTGCTGATTGTTAGACGGCTAAACGGATTTAATAAAGCAGTAAACTGATGTTTTGTCCTCCTGGAAAGACGCCGTCCTCATGACTGAAACCAACCTGGACGACATTTCAGTTTCAGCTCTTGTCGCTCTGACAGGTGAGTGAGTCTCAGCTCAGTCTGTCAGGAGGCTGTGTAAATCCTCCTGAGCTGTGACTCATGACTAATACGCTCTCGTCGTCTCCACACCTCTCTGTTGACGTCGGCCAGGTAACGGCAGCAACACCTGAGTCACTCCTGACCTTTATTTTCCCTTTTGGCACTGAGCGCCGTGATGACAGCCTCTTTTCCTACAGGCTCAGTCAGCTCGACGGCTGATTGACTTCTCCTCAGGTGCTGGTGTAACGGTGAAACGCTTCCTGGTTGAAAGCTCGCCTGCTCTCTCATTGGTGCTCGTGCATTTTGAACATCCAGTGAGGCCAAAGGTCACGAGGCCGGCTGAGCTCACGGCGCCCGTGAGAGCAGTCGAGCCGAGTTAAACGAACAGCGCCAGCTTTAAGGTTTCCTCTCCTGCAGCAGAGTCTCGTGACGACGGCTCGGTACATCTGGCTGCTGAGCTCTCCTGGAAGTCTCAGACAGAGAGGGGGAATGTTTGTGAGTGCCAGAAGCAGGCAGGCGTGCACAATAGTCTCAAATATCGGCCTGCCTGCCTTTATATCTGCCAGCTAATCGCAGCTGAAACAAAGAGCCCAGTCTTTAAGGAAAAGGGCATTTGACGAGGAAGTAAACCAGCTTCCAGCCGCCACAAACAGAGGAATGTGAGCCGGGACGGAAACCGGAGTGTTTCATATTTATAGTGAAGACAGTTGAGCTGAGGGACGCACGGAGACCGAGGCCGGACAAAGACACTCTGTCCGTGACGAGCTTTCACTGGAGAGACCTCCTGAAAATGACTGATTCACTGTGAGACCCATCAGTGTCAGTACAGAACATCAGAGGCCCGTTTGGCTTCAGCGACGTAAAACTGTGATTGGTTCTTTTGTTTTGTAATCATCATGAACTAGATTTTATTAGACCTCGTCCTGTTTGTGTTTGAGGTTGAGCTAGCAGATAAAGTTCTGGTTCTGCTGAGCCTTCAGCTGCAGGGTGTCGGAGGTTCTGTTCAGCTGACAGACTGACTCGTCGGCACCGTCTGTGTTCGGTCCAGTGGACCTACACATTGTGTTCTCTTCAGTAGTTGCAGTCTGAGTTTCTTCCAGCAGCTTCACTTCACTTGAATGTTGAGAAAACAGAAGCACATCGTCCCCAAACTACAGAGACCCGGACGTGTTGTCGGTGACACATCCGTGAGCAGAAGCTTTCTCCTCTCTAATTACTGAGCTGCAGCCAAAACAGTCTGGACCCGAGTCAGAACAGGGACTATAAATAGAGTCGGGCCGCACTTCCAGGCTGCACATTTTCATCGCTCGGTCATTTTTCTCTGCTGGCCGATGACTCACTTTATATCCTGCACAGGTTTTACTTTTTACACAGAGACGCCTGCCAAGCGTAGAACCGCTCTGCACAGACCGGACCTTTTGTGGACCGGCGCCAGTGAGCCCAGCGTTAGTTAGACAGTTGGGAGAGAAACAGTTCTGCATTAAATGTAGTTTGACCCCGATCACACAGTCACATTAAACACTGGCATCAGGATACGACCTGCTTGTGTCAGAACCACAAACCCACTCGGTTCTTTTGTGGTACCACGTTTATGTGGGGGGAAAAAAAATGGATCCTGTAAAAATGAAGAGTGGAAAAACTTGTTGAAACAGTAAAAATCCTGCTGTGAAACTGAGAGCAGCAGCTGTGTGAGGCAGGACGAGGCAGGTTCGCTCAGGTGGAACATCCTGACACCCCGAGGAGAGTCCTGCTCGCTGGGGGCTCCACGATTGGCTAATATTTATGTATGTGTGTGTGTGTGTGTGTGTGTGTGTGTGTGTGTGTGTGTGTGTGTGTGTTGACACAGCAGAGTCAGCCGGGTGAGCCGGACGGTTACAGGGTTTGTTTGTGTTTGAACTGGCGGGCGTGGTGTGTGATAGGCTTCACCTGGGCACCAATCAGAGAGCGGGATGGCCTCAGCTGTGGGTTCTGCTGTGATCGCTGTCAGCCGAGGCAAATTAGATCATCGGAGACAAAAAGACTGCCAGATAAGATGAAGCACGAGGCGAGAGGGGAGCCAGGCTGCGGTACAACCGGGCCTGATGTTAGAGACACGAGTGTGAAGCTCAGGTTGTTTAAAAAGACTCTCAGCTGCAGATTCTCCGCTTCCTGTTTTTACGCTGTCGTGTGAATATCTTTGTGTTTTTGACTTATTGTTTGAACAAAACAACAAGAGCTAAAAATAGCCGCCGTCCTAAAATGTAAGCAAGTGTTTCCACACATGTTCTGTTTGGACTCGATTCTGCAGCGTCTAGTCTTCGAGGAGACACACTTAGATGTAGTTTCTTCCTCTGGGCCGGCGGGCAGAAGTTGCAGCTCCAGTGCAGAAAACTGTGCACTTCTCTGAAAAACACACAAGAACATGATCAGTAAATGAAATATATGATTACATGCAGAGGCTGTAGGTTGTTGGACAGACACAAGATCTCTTTCTGGTGGTTACACCTCAGTGCAACAGAACTTCTCTCTGCAGGAGAATGAAATCAGAGTCTGTGAGGGTTAAAGATGTCACCTCGTGCTCTGTGATAAACCTCACGGTGTCATTATTCTTTAGATTTGAGTGTTTTCAGGCGTCTGAAGGTAAAATGTTCCTTTTAATAAACAAGAATAAAAGAAAGATGGGAATAATTAAACCCCTCGTGACTTCCTGTGAGTCCTCAGGGAGCAAACCTCTGTTTTCAGACTGACATAATGTAAGATTAGGTGAATTCTCCCCCGTGTGTCGCCTCAGTCGGTCAGCAGTGTCCGTTCTCTGACGCTGCTGGGAGCGACCTGATTCACAGACGGTCACGTCGGCAGAGCTGAGTTACATTTGAGAGCTTCTCTGTAAGAAAACGACCTCTGGAAGAGAAATGATCAGCACACAGGAGCCTCTCGGGCGGCTGCAGCTCTGGCAGTGTGAGCTGGGTGTTGGCGACGAGCTGCTCGGAGGTTTGAACTCTGCTGAGAGCTTCTGCTTCATGTTTGTAATAAAACACAGAGACGCGTAAACTTCCAGAATAATCCTGTTTCAGTCTGGCTGGTAGAACCTCTCAGCCTCCCTCCCTCCCTCCCTCCACAGGCCTCCACCGCCGCCTGTGCTTCTCATTTAAACCATAAAAGCTAACAGGCCAATCATAGACATTAATAGGCTCCCCACAACAAACAGAGGCCCGAGCGGTTTATGCTGCTTAATTGTAATGATGATTTCAAGCGTTGGAGTCTCAGTGCTGTGTCGGAGCCTTCCCCTGCCTCCCTCTGAGGCTCCCGGCTCGTTGTAAAGCTGAAACCTGACACCTGTGGAGCTCGCAGGAATTCAGACAGCTTGCAGATTCGTCGTTTTGGGCTCTGCAGGCGTCCTCCGCTGCTCACTGTCGTCCGCAGACAACTGTGTTGTCGTACAGCTGAAATCCTGCTCGCTCTGCAGCTTTTACACAGTCACACATTTCTGTGAGGTCACAATCAAAGCCGACCAATCAGAGTGCGAGGAATGTAACTGACGAAGTAAAACTATGAGAGATTAATGTGAAATAAAAAAATAATGCATTAAACTCAAGCCTTCAACACATGAAGACTACATATTCCTCATCCTGTCCACTGCTGCAGCACCTCTAGATCCCAGATCAGATCCCCTCACAGCAAAGCCTCTGATTGGTCAGCTCTCACAGGTCTGAGCAGGCTCCGCCCACCGTGGTTCTGAATCAGATCTGCCGGTGTTTTTCCAGAGAGCGGTGGCTGTACAGTTGTTTGTGAAAGCAGCAGCTCGATCGCTCTGTGAGTAAAACCAGAAGTGTTAATCGAACTCTCGCACTTCTGTACGGGTGTCCACAAACTTTTGGCAATGCAGTGTGACTGTTTGTAGTCTCTGCAGTCTTGATTCGATTAATTATCTTGAAACAAAATGATTCCAGTGTTGTTCAGGGAGTTCTTCACGTCACCTTAATGTGATAAAGCAGTGTTACACTGAGCCAGCCGAGCTTGGCTGCCGGCCTGCTGAGGCCTTTTTACACCGCCGCTGAAATAACACCTTCTCAAGGAGGCAGACGCTCTGGACCCGAGCCAGCGCCGCCTGCACTCCATCTCAAACTGGTTTCACTGCTCTCAGCCGACTGTATCGAGGCCAGGAGGGCAGCTGTGACGCTGGGAAATCAAACAAAGACTCAGACCTGGAGCTGCGGATCCAGACGGGAGACCTGTTTGTTTTTCTGTCCTCCGCTGGCTGCGACCACGACGACACACCAAAAACATCTTGTTTATATTAATCATTGTTAATAAGCAGCTCGGCAGGGCGGTGATGAGACATCAGACCTCATGTGGAGACGATCATTCAGCTGTAGATCTGATGGAGGAGGGCGAGGACGGACGGACAATCAGCTTAAACCATCTTTATAAATAATAAACGGACGTGAAGTCAAACTGTGGAGCCACGTGAGCTCAACACAGCTTGTTGGTGTGTTCCTGTTTGCATTCCCAGCACATCTTTAGGAAAAGTGAATTTGAGGCAAATTAAGCAAAACAAATCATTAACCGAACTTCACCGGCCGCAGGCGCCAACATGGCCGCCTCTGTGTGACCAGATCACCGTCGCTGATCTCACATTCTGAGGGATTACTTCTCTTTAAGATAACACATTTTTTGACTTGATCTCCAAAGTGTTCCATAAGTCTGTCCTCCAGGTTCCTCCACATCTGCTTCTTGTCTCCGTTTGTAGGTTAATCCATGATTTAGACGCCACAATAGCAGCTTTGTGTACGTGAGTCTGAGATATTGTGATAAAGAGGCCGTCGTGGTGGACGAGGACGAGGTCGAGGCTGATCTCACACATATGTTTTGACTGAAAACACATCAGTTTGAGGATTAGGATTAAAATTGTCTTTTGTTTGTTTGTCTTTTAATTTCATAAAGAGTTAAATCTCCTCCGCTGGTTTAAGCTCAGACACGTGACCTCAAAATATACATGCAGAAAAATACAAACCGAGAGCCAACGAAAACATCGAGGAACACAAAGAAATTAAATAAGTTCATCACACTTCTTTGTTGTCCAGCTTGACAAAAATGCAAATTTAAAATTCAACAAATGTTCCAAAAGTTGGATTTTAGGTGAAGTTGACTGAAACTGCCAACATTATAAACACGTCTGACTCCCAGAAGCAGCTGCAGGATTTATCCTGAGAAGTTGTGGTGAGTTATTGCCGGCAGTGTGAGAGAGAAAGACGCCTCGGTAAGACACTCGAGTTTTCAGGCCAAGAATATAAAACCACTTTCCTTCTTTTTCTCTTTCATGAAAAGAAAAATACATGTGAGTGGAACATGAGCATAAATGTGTGGAGATGGATTTTACCATCACGGCCGTCGCTCCGATCCGCTCTGAAAAAGACGACATGGAAAATGACACGAGAGCGTCACAGTCGGATCAGTTGGTCCTGCGTGAGCGCTGCGTGTTCAGCCTGTCGGTCTTCATCTCCCTCCGTCCATAACTCTTCTTCATCACCGTCCTCCCTCCTCCTCGGGCTTTCTCTAAAGTCTGGACTTCCTGCCGGATGGCTCTAAACATTCCTCTGGATCCTGACACTTCCTCTCCTCTCGCTCTCTCCAGCTCCCTCCACATGTGAGCACACAGAACATGGAGAGCAGAAGGTTCGGCTCGACGCTCTGTGACTCCGACCCTCTGTTAACGTTACGTGTGTTGAGATGCAGCCCGTGACCTCTGCTGTCACCTGACCTCTGTGCGCGGTGTAATAAAGCATTAAGTCCATTAAGAAGATGTTAGAAGCCGTCAGTCCTCCTGCGTGACGCGTCTCCATGTGGACCCGACCTCGGACCTGCTGCAGCACCGGCGCCCCTGCAGGAGAGGTCATTTCTTGGTTCGGTGGCTGCGGAGGGAAATATTTCAAGATCCAGTGAAATGAGTTGAAGCCCGGGACGTTCTCCTGACACTAATCCCTGAGCGTCCCGCCGGGTCCTGGTTCCCCGCTGCTGAAATGGTCAATTAAAACCAAGAATGAAGTTTGTGGATCCGACCCGGTTTGATTTACCTCCGCTGACGAGGCGTCACTCTGCTGCAGACGAGTGTTCGGACCTGCTGCAACCAGCGCCGCTGCAGAATCTGTGCTTTTACCTTAAAGCAACAGATTCAGGTCAGCGTCTCTGTCTTTGTAAAGTACAGAGTTTGGTCTTTATCCACCGTTATTCCTCAGAGTATTCTTCATGTGGATCTGCTGGTTGCTAATGTCCAAAGCAACAGACAACCGTAAGAATCCCAGTTTGACCTGGACACTGATCTCAGTGAAAGTCAGAGTACAGCAGCCGGTTGTGTTAATAAAGCTGATGCTGAAGCGTCTCGAGGGAACACACATCACCGGGGAACACGGAGCGTCTCATCAAGTGAACGCCGTCTGTTCGCTCTCGTTCTACCTCAGTTTGCATCCTTCTTCACCTTTTTCTTTAGCAGTGGAGAGTTTCCACAGTTATTCCAGTTATTCCACCGTTACCTGCGGATGGTGACCGGGGAAAACAACGCCTCCCCCTGTTTGGGTTGCGCGATGACAGATGTGCTTTCTTTCTCTCGTAATCTCTCCTTTGTTTTCACGGGAACAAATCTACAGGCGGATGATGTCATTCTTCTACAGACATTACATTTTGCAATCAGTATTGCAACAGAAAGAAAAGTTAAAGCAGAAAACAACTTGTCAGTTTAAGCAGCTGGAACCAGACACATTTTAAAATCAATGACTAAAACACTTAATTGTCGAAGTTTAAGCAACTATTTTTGTGGTGATCGACTAATAACACCAATCTAATGAAACAAGTGAGATGAAAAGTCACGAGGAGTTGTGTGTCTGTGTCGGTTTCATCACTTTGTCCTGAGGGACGGCGGACAGGTTCCTCCAGGACCTGGTCTGCATGTTCTCACCTGTACGTGTTTCACCTGTCAGACTCATACACACCTGACAGAGGACGTGTGTAATTGTCATGGGGAGGCTGGTTTGTACTGTGGCGTGTTGTGATTTATGATTCACGTATACCTGAAGGCAGGTTACACATGACACACACACACACACACCTGGCTCACAAAACAGCCGTCCAGCAGTCACCTGGTCTACAAAACACTGATGGTTTAATAGAAAACACCTGCAGGAAGGAAGATATTCTACTTTTTTCATTCCGTTTCCATTCGCTGTCTTTATATCGTCTCTGTACCTTAAAAAGGACTCAGTGATTGTTCCGGGTTGTGATCAGATCTGGAGTTTTGTTGGAGGAGGGTTATCTGATCCTGAACTCTGTGTTGACAGCAGCTTCCTGGAAACCCCCCGCCACACAAACACACACAAACACACACACAAACACACAACATAACACAACACAAGTGCAGGCTCGGCTCAGCCCGAACAACCAAACATCCATTTCCAGTAATTAGCCTCTTCTCATGCGATCCTGTTACCTCTGCAGAGAGACAGAGAGCAGCTCTCCTCCTCTGAAGACTGTTTCAGACTCTCTTCACTCTGGAAACTTATCGTCTGATTTAATGAGCCGATTGATTTCTCTGCTCAGCGTCGAGCCAGGAAGGCAATCAGAGCTTCACAGTTTCACTCCAAGTCCACTGAGAGTTGTTCCCGTGTCCGTTAGTTAGTTGTTTGGTTGTTCTCAACAGAGTCCCACGAAACCTGGATGGAGGACGAGTTTGTGCCCAGAATAGATCCCGCTGACTCGTGGTGTGAATCAAGGAACGTTTCCTCTTGTTCTTCAACATTGTGAGACGAAGCATTTATCAACGTTTTTATGACTCCACGCTGGTGACGGCTGTGGCCCAAAGATTATGTTTTTCAGGTTGTCTGTCCCAGTCTTGTGAAAGTGATCTTGGTGAAT
This sequence comes from Diplodus puntazzo, assembly GCA_963678695.2. Taxonomy (NCBI): domain Eukaryota; kingdom Metazoa; phylum Chordata; class Actinopteri; order Spariformes; family Sparidae; genus Diplodus; species Diplodus puntazzo. The sequence goes on from OZ023166.1 coordinate 2,503,503, forward strand.
ATCGAGGGAAGTTCTTCAGATAAGGTTCAAATATTCACTGGGACTCGAGGATGAACTGATTAGAATTTGGTGCCCAAAACAAAACACATTTTATACCATACGATAAAATGTACACTAATGTCTAGTTGGGGGAAAAAAAAATGAAGTTTTGAAATCCAGAAGGTCAGAGGTTAAACACTGTGATGTCATAATAAATAATGGAAATAATTATGGATCTTAATGAAAGACAGTTGTGTATTTAGAAGGCTGCTGTCTTGTTGGGCCTTGGCGGAGGTATGCGCTCTACTGAGTGTCATTCTAGTCATTCGTACTTTTGGTTTGGACTTGTAAGGACACGTAATTAACGATTATCCCTGTTTTTATTGGTGGTTTCTCCTGCATTCTTGAAATACCTTCAGTAGTGAGTACAAACTGAAATATCAGTTCCCACGTCATGTTATGTGGAAACAGGTCTTCGTGTTCATGGTGAGTAAGAAGTGACGGCACTTTATCAGTAAGTGATTCCAGTTGAATCGACCAACAGATTTGCTTCAGTGGCTCTGAACAAAAACCTGCATTGAATGAGCAGCAGCTCTTTGTGAGGAACTCACTGCAGCCTCGTGTTCATTCGCAGCCCGCAGACAAAGACAGAGATGTTCATCTTCCCGTCACGCTCGTTCTCTTCACGCTGACGACGAGGTCTGATCTCCCTCACCGCTGAACCTCGGCTTTAGAATAAACCCAGTGGTTCAAACTGAGGCGGCAGAGTCGAGTTGTGGCGTCTCGTGCACAGAGACGACTCCTGACCAACGGTTGTTGAGAAGGAGAACGTTCTTCTGTCTGCTCAGGAACTGCAGCTGGCTTTAGGTGAAGAGGTGTGTCTTCAGATTTGGTTGAAAAGCGACTACCTGTTGGTTCAGGTGCTTTTCGTTGACAGTTGAAATGCGCCCACCTGTTGTGTTGTTAAAACAAGT
>OZ023166.1:2509455-2624003 GCA_963678695.2 Diplodus puntazzo
TTGTTAGCTGTTATTTCCAGCCTGTAATTACACAGGGTGGTTTGCTGAGCGTGCATGCTTTTTCCAGCGCTGGGCTGCTCCATATTCATGTGTTTATTCACGTGCTATTTATTCACACGCTGGAAGACTCCCAGTTCAACTTCCAGTCCTCCAACGTCTGTGACTGAGCTGCTTTCTCGGAGTGATTCTCCAAGCGAACGTCAAAAATGCTGCATTTCTAAACATTTTCAGTGTGAATGCAACAAAGTCGAACCGTCAAAGTCCTCGATCTGTCTTTGTCCTGCAGTTCGTTTACAGCTCTGAATAATGGATGCGTGTCTTGAGTCATAAGCACCGGCCTCATTAACGATCCGGTGTCATCGGCGTCCAATCAAGAGCCAGTTATTGGAGCGAGTTACCAGAACCACATAATGAGAGCTGCTGAATACTTGATGAGACACGGTGACTCGAACAGAGGAACAAATGTTGGCTGTCAGCAGGAATTCATCGCTCCGATGAATAAATATGTCGAGGTTTGTTTGTCGACGGGAAACTAAAGCAGGGCGAGTGTTTGCTCGTTGGTCGTCACGTCTTGGATTCAAGCGACTGTCGTTACGTTTCCTGGTGATGTTTACAGGATCTACAGTCCCGCCACAGGCGCAGAAACCACGAGAACAACACCTCCCTGTTCGGCCTCGAGTGTCTCCGGGGATTCCCTGGTTGTGGTCTCGATCAGAGACTCGTCAGCCGCTGCAGGACGGTGAAACCTCACACACACCCTGATGAGTCAGCCAGGTAGAACCACCGGATCCTACAGAACCACATCAGTCAGACGTGTTCAGACACACCGAGGCCGACAGCAGCTTTACGCACGATTGAGCAATTAGAGATTTAAAAAAAGGGGCCGTGTGTTTACTGTGAGGCATTAAATTCACAGTGTGTCAGCAGAACAATGGAAACAAAAGAGGCAGTGTCATGATGCGGTGAGGCAGCGTGGCATCATGGGAGTTGTTGTCATTGTTGAATAACTAAAAAAAGCTGTAAAATTGTCTGACGGACTCAGAAATGTTTAAAGATTTAGACGTTTTAAGGGAGTTTGTTTTGAAACATTGTAGTTTTGGAAGGTGTTCAGCTAAGAAACGTTCCTCAATGTTTCCTTCACTGTTGCTTAAACTCATCGTGTCGGTGAGTTTTGCATCGACACGTGACGTGACCGTTAACTATCTGCTGGACAGCGTCCGCCTAAGAAGTGAAATGAGTAAGTGAAGTCGACAGCAGTGTGATAATGACGGAGCGGTGCTGAGAGACACTGCAGGGATCAGCTGTTTTTAGACAGATGAGTTTTTTCTTTCTGTTGTTCAGGTCTTTAAAAATGGCGGGCGACGCAGCAGCTTGTGTCTTTGTGGAAACTGAGTTTTGAAACACCACCATCGTCTGACCTGCAGCGCTGCAGTGAACTTGTTTTCTTTTTCCCAACGCCGCTCTGACTTCACTTACGAACAGTGGAACCGGCCCGTCACACAGCCGACCCGTTAAACGAGTCAACAAATTAGCGTGAAGTCCGCTGGCTGCCGTGTTTTTGCTGACGTACGCTGACAGCAGCGTTTTCCGTCAGATCTCCATTTTCTTGTTCTCTCGCGTCTCATGAAACCGTCTGCCTGTGTTTTCCCCCCTGGCGGTTTGATTGTGGTCCAACTGACGGAGGTTCCAAGTCTCTCTAAAGTCAGCTGCGAGCTCACATGGATCCACCCCACAGCTGCTCTCCAGATCCACCAATACATGCCTTTTAATTATCCACCAAGCAGCTGAGGAGGATACACAGAGCTGCATCTCCCAAAACTCCATGTCTCTGAAGTTTTGAGAATGTATCGTGGGAAAGTGTTGTACTTCCATTTGTTAAAGGCTTAAAGGCTTTCAGAAATATTTGTAATTTGGCTGAACCGGCTCTTTAACTTGACCCACTGTCAGTATCACGTCTCTCACCTGGTGGGACCCTCTGAGCCGGTCCGTTTGAGCCGGATGTTTCCTGATAAGCCCGATCGCCGACAGCAGGAGGACGAGCAGCCGATGAGCAGCTGCTTCCTGTGTAGCCTCCAGTCAACACCTCTGCTGCCGCCCACTCTCCTCTGACACCAGAGTGTGCTGAGCGACGCGACCTCTGACCCCGCCCGACAATCGCTGGGTGAATAATTCAAACCCACCAGGTGTTGTACGCTGTCGACAGGATTATATGGTGTCCCATTTGTGCCAAAATATGTGCTGCATCTATTCCGGTGTCGTTCCTGTGTTTCTCAGTTCCCTCGCTGTGGTACCGTTTGGACTCTTGGTGTTGGATGCTGGGAATGTACAATACATTTTAAAATGTATAATATAAACTTCTCCAGTCACATGATACCTGCAAGTCTAAGTATTCTTACCAGCTAAACTTAAAGGGAAACATGGTAAACACCTGCGTGTTAGCATGCTAGCATGCTAGCATTTGGATTAGTCCAAAGCACTGCTGTTCTCAACCATGTGGATGAAGCTTCTGCACGCCAGCAGGAGGCGACGCCACTGGTTTCAAAACTAAACCTGATTATATGTAAGCTTATGAGGAGATGATCCTTCTTCTAGCTTGATTTATGACCTCAGTGAGCAGTTTCCTAATGAGCTGACGGTCTCGCTCTCCAGGTTCAGGTCTTCAACAACACAACATGATGTTCATTTTGTAAATCACGGCTCCATTTAGAGTGAAATCACTGTCACAGCGACCGTCCATCAGGATGGAGGTGTAGCGACGTGTTTCCTCGCTAGCTCTACTCGATGGTCGCTTCAGAACGATTGTCAGTTTTAGTCCGTGTTAATCGTCAGTGAACTCAACTCATCATTTATCTGTTTTGAGACAGAAGAAGAGAAGCGGTGAGGTCCTGGCTGAGGACACTGTCCCTGCCTGAACTCCCACTCAAGAAAAAAAAAAAAATCAAGCCACACACTCTGTTTCTAAATGTTGACCATCTCTAAGTTGAGTCTACTCTAAATATATCCCGACCACAGAGCCGCTGAGCTAATGTTGAAGTCGTCATCTGTAAAATGAGGCTCAGGAGCACAAAGTCAGCAGAGGGAGGCTTGGTGAAGGTCGGTCCTGTGGGCACACTTCTTCTCGTTCTCCCATTTATAAAACTTCAGTTTTATATCTTTTTCTTTTTCCTGCGTGTCCGACTTTCCAGTGAAAACATTTTATCTGATGCTCATTAGCGATACTGCACTTTATGAATGAGCGCAGTCATTTCTGTAATTTTTCTACATCGAGATAAAACAGAACTTCTTGGCAGGCGCCGCTCGCTGCGGTCAGCCAACACCGTCTGCTGAGTCCGACTGTAAACCGGACTTCAGCTCGCCGTCTTCTCTTTGTCTCCTGATTCTGGCTCCGTTCAGGATTTTCCAAATGCTCTGCAGAATAAATACCTTGTGGTGATCTCTGTGTGTCTAAGAAAAGCTGCAGGTTGTACGAGTTGTGCAATAAATCTTTGCTGAAGTGTTCATTTATATTTTATTGTGAGTGTTTCTGTAACTGGTCTGACATCTGTCCCTCATTTCTGGTCTCATTTCTGGTTCTGGTGTGAGCGTTCGCACCGATTCTGTTCCGAGGCGATCGATGGCGAATCTGTAACTGAAGCTATTCGCTAAATATTTTCTGTGTTTTGAAAGAGACGTTAGGTTTCGCTGTGATGTATTTTTGTAATTTCACGTTTCCTGCTGCAGTGGGTCAGCTTTCATGCTGCGGTGACCCGCAGCAGCTGAGTAAATGGAGTTCAAACAAATCAGTTTGAGCGTTCAGCCCCTCTTGGTTCTGGTCTCTGAAGTCCTCCAGATGCAAATCTTCTTTGTACAGTCGATGTTAACAGACAACCTCACTCACCTCTGGTCCTTCAATCCATTCAAGGCAGTTTAGTCACACTTTAGATCCAATAGAAGCTCTTTGAAGGATCAGATCTAACAAACATCCAATATATCCATCTGGGATTTAAAAAACACATGAGATGTTCCAGCTCGAGGTGGTCCGATGGGTCGAGCACAGGAGAGAAGAATTTGTGTCCTGTGTGTTTTTATCTCACACTATTTTAACCCAAACCCGGATCTTTTCTCAAACCCAACTGTGTAATGTTGCTGACCAACCCGAACAAAACTACAACTGTTTCACAGCATGAAAGGTCGACTTTGTAAGACAGAGGATAATAGTCCAAAACTCCAACACATCCATAAGCGACTGGGTCGGTCCCAAGACCTTCATCAGCTGATTGGCTGCTTTCACAGTCGACCTATGAAACAAAACCTGCATATAAAATGTTTCTCAGCAGCTTTATTTCAGATTCTCTGAACAGAAATGTATGAATTTATTAATGCTGACACGATCGCAGCCCTTCACGTCCAAAACTGACACCAGAGAGTAAGCAGAGCGTCACAGTTTGAAGCTTAACTGACCTCAGCTGTAGTTTGACTGGATATTAGCTTCAGCATTTAAACTGTTTAAGTTTAAGTTTTTTTGTTTGTGAGGGATCTAAAAATAAACTGAATGTGAACAGAAGAAACCGCGATGACCTGACGAACAGATCAGATCCGTGGTGGGAAACTCTGGAAGTCTTTGTGTGTCTGTAAACAGGAATGTGCGTGTGATAGTTTTTGTACACAACTGGTGGAAACGACTTCATCCAGATGCTCAGATCATCTTTTAATCCTCCAGTCAGCAACTCCTCAGAGCGTCTGATCGGCTGCTGTGAGCGAGTCCATGTGTGTTTCATGGCCACCGCGCTGCATGTTCATGTGACGGCAATTAGTCACAGATCATCCACAATACAGAGAGTGTGTCTGTGTGTGTGTGTGTGTGTGTGTGTGTGTGTGTGTTGGCGTGTGATAAACAGAGTCCTTTCTCCATCATCATCTTCATCAGTCACTCCAGAAAACGGCCTCCGCAAACCGACCAACCACTGACTTCCATTCTCCCACAATGCAGTGAGTCAACCGGTTCGTCCTTGTAAACAATTAAAAAGCCTCTCTGTTTCTTTTTCTACGTGTTTTATCTGCAGGGGAGGGATAAAGTTTCCATCTTAAATCTGAAACAACAACTCGTGACGTTTAACTGATTTCTCGGGAGGAAGTTTTGGCGTCAGCGCTGATCCAGAACAGTCCTGCAGAGTGTTTTAATAAAGAGGGACGGAGGAAAAACTTTATCTGGATTATGAAAAAATGTCTGAATATTCAGAGGGAGTGTTGTGTTGGCCAGATGTGTCTGCAGAGCTCCTGCCGCACACATGGCTTCTTTTAATTTTCGAACAAGCTCGCAGCCGTTTTCGCAGGAACTTGTCCGGGGAGTCCAGCGCCTCGCTTACACGCTGAGTGGGTGTGATGAGGTTCTGATTGGACTCTGTTGTTCTGCAACCACACCAACGAGCTGCAGACGGGAGGAGATCCGGGCTTCTGGTGTGTTAAGTCTTTGTTTTCCGTGAAGATTTGACCCTGTTTGTCATTTTCATGCTCGTGTTTTGAAGCTGACACACTGATGTGGACGTCAGGGACGGTTTGTTCCTGTCCTGACTGGAGCTCATGATGAGAAGCCGACAGCAGGAGAACTTTGTCAGTCAAATATTTGATTTACATCACTGCTGACCGGCTACTAACGCATGCAACATGTCTATCTGCCTGCCAGGCCTCAAAACCAACCCGCAGCGACGTGTCACCGACAGAAGATCCACTGTGGTGAAAGTGTTTCAGTTCGTTAGAGTTGTGTCGCAGCTGCAGGATCCTTCAAGATCTGGATTTCTAGACGTAAACATGTAGCTGCTTTAATTCTTTGCATTAAATCTGCTCTCACGCTGTGCACACAGATATTTTCACAACGCCTCGACTCACGGATGTAACTTCACCACAGGGAGCTGAATCCCTCTTGTGGTGTGAATAGAAATAAAGGACAGCAGAGTGCAGAGAATAAACAGTTTAATGTTCATGATCTGATCCTCAGGAGTCTGCACACACAGGCACGAGGGATTTTAGACACTAACTGATAATCCCGTTTTGATTTTGGATAAAAACCCCCTCCTGGGATCACAAGGCTCCAGCAGATCGTCTCTCGTGAAGGTAGAATAATATGTGGCGCTGCTCGCTGAGCTGGGTGGTTAAGTGGTATGTAACGTGTAATTAAGGGGTATTAAGGTCTGGAAATTCGATGCGGGGAGCTGCAGAGGAGGCAGCAGTCATTATGACAGACGATGTGTGTGTGTGTATGGATTCTATACATGCAGCTTCTGTCTCCGACGTCGTTCACTGAACCGGGTCCAGCATAGTTTTCATGTGAAGGCTTCCAAAGTGAAGGTGGCAGCGCAGAGATGTTCTCCATCCTGCAGCTCGAGCAAAACTTAACCCCCTTTAAAGCAAAAACAAATGTACGTCAGAATAGTTTCCTAACTCAGTTTGAGAAGTTGAGTCCTGAGTGGATTCAAGAAGAGTTTGGATCCAAAAGATGACGAGAGATAAGAAGCTGAAGAGAGCTGCTTTTAAAAAAAACTGACTGACGGAGGAACATTAAAGGACGTCACTCTGAGAGAGAACTGGGCTACACATGTTCACAATCAGCATGATGAGAGGAGACTGAACCGTCAAGCACTGGATATAGAACCTGGAGGATGTTTGTGGACGGGCTATAGGCTCTGGAGACAGAAGCATTGCGTCGGCTTGAGATACAATCACATTTACAGTCCTGATGATATAAAGTCAGGTGAAGTGTCGCAGTCCACAGAACATTTCTGGAGCTTCACGGTAAAACAGAGTTGCAGCATTCTGCTAAACAACTGAAGCAGCTGGAGACGTACAAAAGAAAAAACTTAACTCAATTAAAACTTTGCAGAATCAGCTGTTAGCACTTCCTGTTAGCAGTGAACCGGTGGATGTGCAGACAACTATCACTGGTTTACTGTGATGCTGAAGAAAACTTAAAAACGTGATGTTTCTAAGGCAGGTTCTGCACATGTGAGGAGCAGTTTTGGGTGAACTGTTCCTTTAAGCCAGCAGACTTATAGTAGGTATAGATAAGAGGTTACTGAGCGTGTAGCCGCGGCCTCAGACTGCTGCAGAGGCCAGGAAGGCTGTGATTGGTCCGCTGGTGTCTCTGCTGAAGACATTTCCACTGCGAAGCTTCGGCTCGCTGCGATCACCAGAAAAGAAAACAACCAGCAGTTGTGTGTGTGTGTGTGTGTGTGCAGGTGTGTGGGTATGTTTGTGTTAGTTTGTGGGTGGCAATTATATCTCTGCTTTATACTTGTGTGTGTTATTGTGTGTGTGTGGGTTTGTGTGTGTTAGTATAATACACACACAGCACCTTGAGTTGATGTTTTTCTGTCTTCTGAGTGTGTTTGCATGTGTATTAATTCATGTTTGTATATTGCTGTATCTGTATTTGTAGGTAAATGGGTTTACACTGGTGTGTGTGTGTGTTTGTGTGTGTGTGTGTGTGTGTGTGTGTGTGAGGTTTTTCCCAGACCTTCCCAAAAGTCAATACAGAAACCTAATCAGTTCCCACAATCCTCTGCTCTCCGTCTGTGTGTGTCCAGTCATTCAAATCTAAATAACCTGAGCTCGCTGAACTCGTGTTGACTGGTTCTCACAAAGATGGTGCGAGCTGATTGGTCGGTGCCGCCTGCCGACGAGGGGTTCAAGGTCCGTTTGCGCTGGTAGACTTCCTCCTCCCGGCTGCTTTTTCCCAGACGGCAGCTTCCCACTAAACACTGGTGTGTGTGCATTGTTTCTATTGTGTTGTCACTCACTGTCATCACAGGGGAGCAACATGAATACTTTCACTTTTTTTTTTTTCTTCACCCGCAAGATTCTTCTGCTGGTTTTAAAAAGCTCTTCAATGATTGGCTGTCAGTTTTGTCCTGCGACAGCTGGAGAATGTGAAATCTTTAACTCTGAGTGTTTTATGAGCTTTACATTTTCCTCTGGAGGCTTAAACACACACACACACACACACACATTACACACACATACATCTGCCCTCAGCCGTGTCAGACAGGAAACCCTTCAGACAAATTATCAGTGTGGCAAGAAGGGGATTTCGAAATGAAACTCCTATAAGTAAAGGTTTCAAAATGATAACTTTCCTTAGAAACAACGCTATCGGATTCCTTCTTCTGCAGAGCTGCCATCTTGAATCAGTGTACTTGCTCTCTATTGGCTGGATGAGAGCGGAGAGGGCCACACATGGTTTTACCTTCAGTAGAAGTTCAAGTACTTCACATCCAGTAAAGTAATAGATTACAGGCTCTGACATGTACTCAGAGTCTCAGAGTAAAAAGTCTCCCTCTGAAGGACATTTGTGGTCAAAGCTAACTGAAGCTCACGTCATATTAATAGAATTCAAAGACTATTAAAGTTAAAGGTAGAATCAGTAGGATTTGTCCCAGCTGTTCCTGAACGCACCACAAAGACAGTTGATTGTTGAGTGGTCAAATAGACGAAATGCATCAAACTAAAGTAACGAGCCCGTTTTAGAACATGTGAGAAAGTTCAGATGTAGGAGGAGGAGTCACAGACACTCAGGTAGATGTTTCAGGTATCTGTTCTTTCTTTAACTACAGTAACCAAGTATTTGTACTTTGTTTGTCTCTGGATGGACAACCACATAAAGTCATAAACAAACAAGTGATAAACATGTTGAGTGAGACGGTTACTCACTTTAACCTCGGTCGTAAAAAGCAGTTCCCTCTAAAAGTTAATGTTTAATCAGACAAAACAGGAAGCAGCGACCTGCCGTCCGACCCGCTGCACCGTGAGTGAGACTGTGACAGTGGGAACGGATCAGCACCAGCAGGACTGAGACTGTAGTCTGCTCCAAGTGACGGCTCAGTGAGCGACTTCATTATGGTTATATTGTTCAGTGTCAGTGTCAGTGATGCCTCTCCAGGCTGAATACTTGTTTTTCAAAGCACATGAGGGTTTTCTGAGGAGCTTTGAGGGCTCGTGGGTCATGAAACGAACAGAAACACAGAACACACCTGCACTCAGACAGACCAGATCAAAAACCGGGTTCAGAAGCCGTTTGCCCTCCTCTCTCAGACATCAGATAAACGGAGCGTGACGCGCCGCTTCTGATCCGTTGTTCACCTTTGAAACTGGCGGTTTTGAAAGTGCTTCACGAGGCTTTGAGGAGGAACCTTTTTCTTTTTTTTTTTCACTGCGATTAACACAAGCGTCTGCTCTCCGGAGCCTGATGTTTGAGGGCGACGGCGTGCTGAGCATGTGGGGCCTGTACAAACAAGAAGGAGATAATCTGTTCCAGTCGGCTGACGGAGGGAAACCTGCTGCTCTGCAGGTGGAGGGAACTTTTACCTGCAGGGATGTGACTGACAGAGACTCAGCACGATGTTACAGCGTCTGTCGAACACTGAACATATACGTCTGAACGGTTAAAGGAACAGTCCACCCAAATTGTCATCATCCTCTCCTCCCTCCTGGTGATATAAAGTCAGGTGAAGTGTCGTAGTCCACAGAACAGTTCTGGAGCTTCACAGTCAAACACAGTCGCAGCATTCTGCTGAACAACTGAAGCAGCTGGAGACCGAAAACAACATAAAAAGCTCCGTGCAGCTCGTCTGCTGTGATCACAGTCTCTGGTATCCCTGATTTATCTGAAGGATGTTATTTACACTCTCTCTTGTGAAGTGGGCGAATGAGTCGAGGGTGTAAATAACGACGTCTTGAGGCTTGAATTACGCCCAACAGGACCATGAGGCCGTTTCATGTTTCTTTCCCCTTCGGTTCCCTTCGGTCCGATCCTCGCTCCGTGGAGAGCAGCACTGCGGCTGAACGCTTGACGGAGTTCTGCAGCTGTTGCTGATGTGCTGCTTTCTCTGCTCGGCTGCTGCAGACGAGGTCAAAGTTCAGCGGTGGCAACATGGTGTTCACACACTCGGTGCAAAACAGCTGGACTGGTGCCTCATTAATCCTGTTTGGGTGAAACGTTACCCTGCTCGCCTCCCCAGCAGCAGCAGCAGCAGCAGCAGCAGCAGAATGACTGCAGGCTGCAGAAAGTAGTGCCAGTTGTCTGCAGGAGCAGCCATGCATCGTCTCACAGAGAACATACCAGCAGTTGTGCTGAGTCACAGAAGATGGTGGCCCCTACAGGCGCTCCCATTGAAGGCTGTGACAGAGAGGATGGCTGTGAGGGAGCACAGGACTCTGTTTGTTACGCGAGAGGAAGTGGAATCTCAAACCAGACAGCTGCTCATTCCCGACCCCGATGGCGTACGAACGCTCCCAGCGCCACAGATCCTCGTTTTACCAGGCGGCCCCTGCCCCCCCCGCGCCCCGCAGAGAGGGAGCATTAGCCACACATGTCGAGGTTACGGAGGGAAAATACTGGCAGGAGAAGGGTCAGCGCCTCGGTTTTTACTCGCAGAGCTTTCAGGGCGGGAGGCTTGTGTTGTGTTGTGGTTGGAGGCCGGGAGGAGGTGTCGGGGCGGAGACGAGGCCGGGATGGATCGTCTCTCCGGAGAATTGATACATGTGGTGACTCGACGTCACAGTGCTGAACTACAAACTCCTGTGGATCAAAATAAAACCTCTTTACAGACGTGTTAACCCAGAGAAACGTGAGATCAGAATTATGAAAATCACTTTCACAATTTTAATGATATTCATCCATCTAGATTAAACTAAAGTAGCTAACTAGAGCTCGGCCAAGGAAACGATCATTAATGTTAACATCAGTTTACGTCACATTTCCTTCTGCGCAGTGATATGAAAATAAAGGAGTTCCTGCTCATAAGTCTGTAGATTATTTTGGGTCATGATTTCTGGAGCCGCTTCACTTTCTGTGTGTATTTATGCAGGTGTTGGTTCACGCCGGCGAGGTGAAAACATTTCCTTGAACTTGACGTCGGCCCTCAGAAAATAACTGCTGACATAACAAAGAAACCAAAACAGCAGGTTGTTCTGAAGCGGAGACATTTTACTGAGACAGTTCCTCCTCACGAAGTCCAGATAATCCGTCGTGCTGATGTACGAGGTGCTCTGACACCTCTGTATCTGCTCCGTGAGCTCGTTTACTCAGATTGAACTGGAATGAGCGGCTCAGAGGTCTCACTGCTGCAACAGCTGGGCCTGATCCACAGCTCCCCGGCCCGGTCCAGACTCCTCAGCGTTCCCCGGCTCATGTGTTGACATTAGCTCGGTGTCCTTTCATGTCTCTGCTTCGGTTGAAATTCCTCATAACAGCAGCTGTTTTTCCTACTTTGGTTAAAAGTTGTTGGTTTTGTCTTCACGTCGTCTTGTGAGTCCTGGCGCTTCGTGAAGTTACTAGATTGTTGTGGTATTTATGTGAAGAGCTGTTCTGGCAGCGTGACCGTGAAGGAGGATTGGGGAATCTCAAACATTTATGATGTCACATGTTTTGAAGCTCAAACCGGACGGGATATATTGGACCGAGCAACGCAAATAAACCAGGAAGTGAGGCTGTTTTCAGCAGGAAGTGTCTCAGCCTCAGGTGACTTCAGATGAAGTGTTGGTGGCCTGTGTGTCCAATAACTTTTATAACTTAAAATTCACAACATTGAATTTCTTTTGCGACTTTCTTTATCAAAACAAAACAAAATACTTTTTTCAGATATGACCCGCTGAGTGCTGAGTTCAGTCAGAGCTTCACCTGTTACATTACCCGACCATAAAGTAATCTGTTTGGGTCGAATAAACACAAATGATCCTGCGGTCAAACTCTCTTTTCTGGCAGTGAACACACAAATAATCAGCCATCGTTAATGAGTTTAATTCACGTTACGTTTATCTTGCTCGCTGACTTCCTTCCTTCTTCTCAGACTCTTCTAAAAGTTACAGCGACAGGCAGCCGAATGAAACGCAGCGTTACCTCTGAGGAATCTTGTGGATTTCTCTTGGTTTCCCAACAATCACAACCCAAAAAATTGTAGAACGAAGGTTAAGTAGTTTTTGTTTTTCAGACATTATACTGCAGGAACATTATCTGATACGTGTGTTTTGTATCCGTTAACCTCCGCGACTCATTTTCTTTGCTTCATCGGAAGAGAACAAACGAGATGTTTGATGTTCAAATTTCAGGCAATCAGCGGTGATGGATGAGGGAGAGGAGGTGAAGCAGAGACCTCTGGCTCGGAGCCCGAGTGTAGAACTGGGCCAGTAGTTCTGTGGGTCAGAGTGTGTGAGTGTGTGTGTGTGAGGAGGAGAGCGAGGAGAGAGGGAGGAGAGGGGGAGTGGATTAAGGGTGGAGGGAGGGAACGCACAATAAGATAGTGAGCCACTGTCGGATGCCTCCCTCTCCCCCCTCAGTGGAGGGAGGGCGGCACACGCTGCTGTGTGTGTGTGTGTGTGTGTGTGTGTGTGTGTGTGTAACTTGATGTGCGTGCACGTCAGGAATGTCCGTATGGTCGCGGCGGGTAAACAGCACACGCCTCCTCTTTGTGCCGCCACAAAGGAACGTCTTCTTTTGTTTGGTTCCTTTTTCTGCGGCATCAAAGCGGCAGACGTCAGCCGCTGACAACACCACAATGAACTCCTCTTTGTGTTGCTTTGTCTGTTTTGTTTTGGAAAGTTTTCTATGAATAATTTTGTCTATAAACTTTTTCGAATGGTAAAACTGACGTTATTCTGTGTGTTTCCTCGTGTCAGCAAATAAAACGAACATGTGTTGGTCTTTGCGCCCTCCTGACCCTCTTCTGGCCGGTGACATAAATCTTATAAAGACTTTGAACAGGAATATTGCTGCTTTAAAAACATATAAATGGGTGTTGACTCAGGCGATATCGCAAAAATTGGCGCGCCTAAATATCGCGTTTGTCGAGATTGTTGTCTTACTGCGATTGTCGCCCTCGGCTCCTGGATGGTGACACGGTTGGTGGGTGTAGTTCGTTAAACTGCTCACAACGTCTTTGATTATCTTGAGTAGCCGGATGATGATTTCTGGAAAGACTCACCGCTGTTGAGTTTTTCAAATGTAATATTTGGCGCGTCTAGTTTGTATTGTGTTCAAGACCAACAGCGACAACCATCCAGGTTTAGACTTTAAAGGTGTGAAGAACTTGCAGAAACCAATAACCAATGTTTAAAAAACCAAAAAGCAGATCTTCACTGAGGTTCACTGATCAGTTTTGCGCCTCTGCAGGATTCAGCGTTTCCTCTTATATCTCAGAAGAGTAAGTTGTCTGACAGACTTCGGGATCAAAGCTGAGTTAGTTTATGAGTTTCCTGTGAGCGTCAGATTTATCTCTCCACAGCAGATCCCAGGAGCGTTTGAATCGTGCCGTTTCCCTCTTCAGAGAGGACGAGCGAGGGCTTTAGAACAACGCACAGCTCCCCTCTGATCCTCTGCTGACGCTGCAGACCTGAGCTTTACTCCGAGTCCATCCATCTATTCATTCACTAACTCTTTCCCAGCCAGGTGCCCCTCTCCACCAGGACAGCTCAGTCAGGATGAGGGCTCGGGGGGTCAGAGGTCGTTCATATGTCTGGTTCAGAAGGAGGAGGGGCATCTCACAAAAGTGCACCGTTTGTTTTTCCCGTTAGCATTAGCTCGTCACGCTAATGAGCGGCGGCACATGTGGCTATGCGATTACGAGGGAATCCACTTCCAGGGCCTCTCGTTTTCTTCAGCTCAGTGAGATTCGCAGAGTTTCTGGTCTGAACTCTCCCTGAGATCGTTCTGTTTGCAGTGAAAGCCATCAAACAAATGTAATCCACATTTTCCAGAAATGTTCTAAATGTGGACTCACTGTTTTTGGTACTGTGGTCACATTCAGAGCCAAATAACATGAAAATCACAAGACACAAACCTCCAAACATGCAGTTAAGACTCAGACTTTCTTCCTACATACCAACAATTATCCGCTAATTCTCCACAAACACGGCTCTGCTGATTAGATATGCAGCTGCTGGCCGGAGGGGGAAGCACTGTAGCAAACCGGGAGCAGTGAACCCGACAGGTCAACAGGTATAAAAGTGTTTTCTGTCTCTGCTGGCAGCCACTAAAAAGCATCAATAAACATGCAGGTTTACTGCTCTCTGGGGGAGCGCTGGTCCACATTTCTGAAACCCGACGCTGCAGAGTTTTCCACGCTTCCGACAGCCGAGACCCTCCGATTGGTCAGAGAAAGGTCAGCGCTGTGGTGACGCCATGGTAACATCTTGAGCTGAAGTCAAACATGACCTCAAAATTACCGAACAGCAACATGAACATCAAATCATCTTTCAAGATCTCAAGAAGCCATCAAACATTCTCCTGACGTCTGTCAACTGAAGGAAAACGGTCAGATTGTGAATCAGAAATGTTTTAAATGCTTAAGACCCATTGATTCATTTTGATCTTTAAAGGTGCAAATGAGGCATTATCTGGTTAAAAGTGCACCAACGTTGTATTTCAAGCACAGAACTCTGAAGGTTGGATGAAGTCAGGTTCAAAACTCTTGCTTCGGTGTGTTGACATGTTAGAATCAAAGGTTTCTGCTGAGAGGATCCTGGATCTCTTTTCATCGCTCCAACTGTAAACAACCATAAATAAATGATGTTTTCGCCCAGTTTTTAGGAATAAGATGTTCTATAAATCCAGCTGTGTGCTGACTGTTGTGGTAAACAGCTGACTTTGATTTTGCCTCCAGTACCCGACAGGTAAATCTGACATGTTGTCTTGTTCTGCTGCAGGGCGACCGGGTGTGGTTACGGGAGGATGAGCAGTATCTTCCCAGCACCGTGTCCTCGTGCTCTGGAGGCGTCGTTGTCTTCGCCACAGACTACGGCCAGGTGAGCTCCTTCATACAGCTTTGAAAAACCAGAACCTCCTTTTCTCTTCCTGCCTTTTTCAGCCTTTTCAAAGAAGGTTCCTGCAAACTCTGGAACTTTTCCTGCAGTTTGACTTCAGGATCTCAGCTGCATTTTTATTTCCTGGGCCGTGCTGTACTTCCTGTCTCCTGCTCCAGGTCCACGAAGAATCATTCTGATACTGAATTATGGTCATAACATCATGCGGACAAGAACATTTAAGATGCTCAGACGATAAGATTAGATTTGGCCTTCTCATGTTCCAGTTATGTGACTTTGAAACTGGTCTAAAAAGCACAAGAGACATAAAGTCGATGACGTGAGGGGACCAAGACTGCAGACAAACTTTATTATTGTCTCAGTTTCGTAATTTAATGCAACAGGAAAACAACCGGTCACGTGACCAAAAAGACCATAAAGAACATGTCTGTTGTCTAGTCATGTGCCAGACTGTGTGATCTATTTGTTTTAGTTATCGGTATAGTTTGCATCTTATTCGAAGTGAATCAGGTATTAGTTTGTTTTTGAGAGATTTCTCAGATATAGCATATTCTTTCTGGGGCTTACAGTCCAAATATTCGGACCTCAGTGTCCCACAGAAACACAAGCGGCTGACGGGGAAACACCTCAGGCGTTCTCGTACCTCTGCTGACGCTGCCGTAAACCTCCAGGACGGCTTAAAGAGGTCCACTCATAATTTGGGATCAGCTCAAGATGCAGCAAATCCTCTAAACGCCATATGGTTCTGCATTATCTCTGTGATCCATGTGTAGTGAAACCAACGGGCGAGGTGAAGGACGCGTGGAGCGAGTGTCACTGTGTGTTTTGGTTGGTTGTTAAGAATTAAATGCATCAATAAATTGAGCAGTTTTGAGGTTAGAGTCCACATTAAGCATTCAGCCGTAGTGAGCTGTGATGTTTCCTCTTCAAGGTGTTAAACTCCTCACAGTGTCGACTGTAAAGCGTCAGGAGGGCATCGTGAGGTGTGTGTGTTCACACAGAGGAACACTTCTTCTTCTGCCTGCTCTGACTCCAAACATTAACGCCAACACGTGAAAGACAGACGAGGCTACGAGCGTCAGGTCGTGTCAGCACACCTTCCTGTTACGTAAGATGCACACACAGAATAGAGAATGCTAAACTCCTGAAGTTCAGGCGACTTACTGCCACCTCGGCTCCAAACCAGGCCAGCAGACAATCACCTGTGTGAAGTGTTCGGGTGGATTTATCCGCTCTGCCCTCCTGTGCTGACAGCTTTAACAAAGACTTCCTGTGTAGGCGGCGAGCAGCAGAGGGTCACTACCACAAGACGGCCTGTGAATGTGAGCGCTGAGGGATTTAGGGTCATGTCGAGCCAGCGTATTGTCCTGCAGATTTAGCGGCAGATTAAGGCATTCTTATCTCGCGGCTCCGACTCGCTCACAGACTCTGAGACCTGCTGGTCACCGAAGCTAATGACTCTCTGCTCCACAGTTTACAGAGGATGAAGGTGTGTGGTGCTGCTGTACAGAGCAGATGTTACAGTTAATGTTTGTGGCTGTTTAAAGCACATTAGCGACGTCACTGCAGGGACAACAGTGTCAGTCTGACTCGCGCAAAAGTGAGCTCGACATTTCTGCTTTTATTTGCATTTATTGGATTGATTGTGATGGAATTTGGTTCAGATATTCATGTTCCCCTCATGTTCCGAGGCTAACAGGTCCTGATGAATTTACTATTCAGCTACACGACGAATGAGACAAGATTTAGCAACATAGCATGCTGTTTCTGTACGTTCAGTGGTTGTCTGGTGGACGCCGGTTGTTGTTGGTTTATAAATCAGACAACCAGCAGCAGATCTGACACACAGAATTATCTGTAGCTCCCCCAGTAAACACACCGACCTCTTCGGTAGCTGCAGTGTCTCTGACGACCACCCTGTCTGCTCTGCCGAGCCCAGAGACACTCGAGAACGAGCGAAGAGGAGCAGCTGAAGACGAGGAAGGTGGCTGAAGAGGTCGGTGTGTTTACTGAGGAAACCACCATGTCGGACTCTTCGAGGCTACACTGTGAGTTAACGACATGGTGAACTCTGCCTGCTGAACAGAAGCATGCAGTCCTTGTGAATATGTTAGCGTGCTGATGTTAGCATTTAGCTCCAAAGCTCTGCTGCCACACTGAACTGTTAGCATGACTGTGGCCTCTGAGTGGAACAACGAGACCTTGAAAACAAGTTATCTTCCTTTTTTATCTGTACTCTTCTTTATGTGCTTTCTTTTTGTCTCTTCTCATCTTGTGGTCACTTTGTTTTAAATAGATTTCTCTTCTCTTCTCTCTCTGTTTTGTCTCTTTTGTCTCTCCTCCATTCATTAATTTTCCTCTCATCTCCTCTTTTGTCTGTAGCTTTCCCCTTTTATCTTCTCCTCTCGATCCATTTTAGTCGCTCCCTCCTCTTCTCTCTTTCTGTCTGACTCATTACTCAGTTTACTTTCTTGCTCTTGTTTTTAATTATTTCTTCTGTCTCTCGTTTTTCATCCTGTTCTCCTCCTGTCTCATCGTCTTTTACATCATCTCTTGCTGTCTTTTACCTTCGTCTCTCATTTGTTAACTTGTCTTCTCTTTAATTCACTTCTCTTCTTGTGTCTTTGTTTCATTCTCTGCCTCTTGTTTTTTCCCCCTCTTCTCTCTGACAGCATTAATAATCGTGCTGAGTGTTCGTCGTCCCGGCAGACTGGGAGGTTTTAATTTGCTTCGCTCAGAGTTTGGAAATAAAGGCAGCACGAGACTGTCACACTCAATCTGTTTAAGCTTGAGAAGAATTAGCTGCTTGAAAATTACTATCACCCTGAGCTGCAAACTACAATGAGATGAGTGTCAGCTGGACACATACAGCACCGCCCTGTAACAGAAGAGTCACAGGTTCAATCCCTGAAACAGACCACGAACATGAAGTGAACTAGAGCATGTGGATAATGTGTGTCTGTCATGTTTCCTGTGTGTGTTTTCATCTAGAGATTGATATGCATAGGTGTTTCTTTCTGTTCCTTTGTGTGCATGTGTGTGTGTGTGTGTGTGTGTGTGTGCGCCAGCCGTCTGCTGTGTGTAACTGGAGATGGACGTCACCTGCTCAGCTTCACAGCAGATGTTGCTCTTTGTAAGGAAAGCCAGTGCTGACCAATCAGAGGAGCACGCTACTGTAAACCCCACCCCCTCCAGTGTGTGTGTGTGTGTGTGTGTGTGTGTGTGTGGTTTACATTTACTTTACAGACAGTGTACACTCTACATGTCTCAGGCTGAAGTGTGTGTATATTTATGTTTATGTCTCAGTTCGGTTTCATTTCCGTCTTGAAGCATCGAGGATGATTTGTCTCTCTGATCACCGCTTCAGTCCAGGAATGGATTTTCTCATCGTGATGTTCGGTATTAATATTGATGCTTCCCAGAGGATGTACCTTAATAAATCCACTGGCCCTTGGATCTTTCCTCCAGCGTCACCATCTGGCCAAGAGTCCCAATAAAACCAAAGTGTTGGTCACATTCAGGTTCCATCTCAGACTAAAAGGCCAAATGAAGTTAGAATGTAGATTTGTTACAGTGGAAAAGTTTAAAGATAAGGTCAGAAATTGAGTTTCAGAATATTTAAACGTTATCAACAGAATGTGCAGAACAGTGTTGACCTTGTGTGTCAGAGATGTTGCAGCGATATCTATTTACGTTAGCATGCTAACCAGCTAGCCCCCGGCCCGTCCTGTTTCCTAATACCACTGTGTACCGGCAGAAGGCTCCTGTGGTTTCAACTGGAAAATGTTTACCAGCAAAATAAATTCACAAAAAGTGAAGAAATTAAATATGTATAAACGCAGTTTTCTTGCTAGGCAGAATGATACGCTCCTACAACTTCTACAATCAAGACGAGCTTAATCTCCTCATTAATTCATCGTCAAACTCACTTCACTCAAACTGCACATAAACTGAATCAGAGTCACGTGAACAGTGTTGGTTGGACAGCCTCCTCCTCCTGCGCTGACTGCAGGACAATACAGCAGGAGATGAATGGTGATTCAAAGAGCAGCTGCTGCTTTTGATGACGATGATGATGATGATGATGATGATGATGTGTGTGTGGGGGGTTGACGCTCGAGGCGGGCGGAGGGTTACCTGTTCAACTCCCTGACAGACAGAGCGAGGAGGTGAGAGGGCTCAGCTTTCCTTCCTGAAGTCAAAACGAAGAGTTTCATTCCTCGAGCTGATCGCTGGCATGAAAGTCTGACTCGTTATTAAAGGTCACTGAAGCGATTAGCCTTCGATAAAAGAGCCGCTCGGTTCTGATGTCTGAAGGAGGCTCAACGTGGGTTTCACACTCAGTGTTGGGTCGTTCTTTAGGGTAAATTCTGAGGCAACGCAAACATTTAAAGATGCCAAATTCTAGTTCAAATCGAGGAACTTTAGGCACTAAAGAAAAGAGGGATTTTCGGGGTACGGAACCCAAACCCTGCTAACAACGTGCCAAGATCACCAGAATGGATGTGGAATGATTAACTTCCTATGAATTAACTGTGATACACAGATTTTTGGTCAGATTTATATATAAACTAATATTTCAGCATCAGGTTTCAAACGTCCAGATTAATTAAATGCTTCATCGGTCGCTCGTAAGTTTCTCTTGTTTCCAAATTAATGTAGAGTCACTTTCTGGTCCACGTAAGTAAGAACAATAGACTTTATCCCGACTGATCCAGGAACAGAGCCTGTTGATCCGAGGGTACAGTGACCCCCCAGCTCCTCCTCCTCCTCCTCCTCCTCTTCCTCTGCAGTGATGCTGTCTAATGGCTTTGTTTCACAGAGATTTACTCCTGTTAGCATCTGTCGCTAGGCTTAGCGCTGGGCCCCGCGGCTTTGTTCTCGAGGCGTGGACCTAACTCGTCTCCACAAAGACAACTGGACCAATTAGAAACCTAATTAGGCCAAAGCCAGAAAACAACCTGTCCCCTACTGAGGGCTGCTGGGACGATCACCGTCATGCTATGAATTCTGTCCATGACAGGAGGACAACGGGGGACAGACGGCGTCCACGTTCTCTGTTTTTGTTCTAGTTTCTGGTTCTCTAGTTTCAGGCTTCTGGTCTTGAACTCTGTCAGTCGTTGGATTCAGGTTATTAAAGCACCTGCTTACAGCAGGCAGTCAAATGTGTAAAAAGTAAATAGTTTTTCACATCACATTACATTACTCCCCTGATACCACCAGTGCTAGGGGACAGAACCATACCCCGCTGTTTCTATGTGCTAAGCTAAGCTACGCTAACAGGCTGCTGTATGTTTACATAATCATTCTTTAGTTGCTACCAGCAAATATTGCCAAAAATTAAAGAAATAATTGAAGTTCCTCGTCGTGTTATCAGAGAAACATCAGGAAAGCATCAGTTTCCTGACTGAATGTGTTTGCTGATGCCAGATGGCCGACAGTCAATGAGGCTGCAGAGAGACGCTGCGTTTACAGTCGCTCTCCACACGTGTCAGACTGTTGGCTGTAAACACTGTTTACACCCGACTGGTCTAACGAGTCAGAGATCTCGCTGTAACTGTCCACCTCTCAGCACACGTCAACAGTTTAGTCTCGTTTCTTAAAGTCAGTTAGTGAGACAGAGACTAGAGCGAGAGGAAACACATTTGTGGTGACGGTGAAACTCATCAGAACACGCAGGCTGTGAACGCAGCGTTGACGAGACTCGATCACATTTCAGCCGTCTGAAAGTTTCTGTGACGTTCAGTTCCCCCCGAAGTGTCACCGAGGCTGGAATGTGTGAAATGAGGCCTGTGTGTGTGTGTGTGTGTGTGTGTGTGTGTGTGTGTGTGTGTGTGTGTGTGTGTGTGTGTGTGTGTTTGGTGTGTGTGTGTGTGTGTGTGTGTTAGGGGTCAGATGTGATTGACCCCACAGACAGAGACCAGCTTTCTGCAGGAAGAGTCACTGAGCTGTCGGTCACAGCAGGTCAGCGACCAGCTTCAGGCAACGGCAGAGTGTGTGTGTGTGTGTGTGTGTGTGTGTGTGTGTGTGTGTGTGTGTGTGTGTGTGTGTGTGTGTGTGTGTGTGTGTGTGTGTGTTTGTACATTTCCAGCTGATGCTCTTACTTGTTTTGCTGCTTCACACAGCTGAGTTCATGTTGGAAACCAGATTATTTATCATCCACAGAAGAAGAAACTGAGAAACCGATCAGCCTCTCTGTCGGTTGTTTCTCTATTTGTTCAGATTTACAGAGTTTAAAAACGTGACGTTGATGATGACGGTGATGATGATGCTGATCACATTTGAACTCTGGTGCTGATCGTTCCGTCATATTTTGGCTTTATTTCTCAAAGATCTCCGTGGAGAATATGAATCCTGTGTTATTTAGCTGCTCACGCTGCAGTCAGCCGGATATGAAATGCTTCTGGGCGTGTTGTCTTTATGAGCACATTAACAGAAGTGACAGTAAAGCTGCTTTATGATAAACAGCCTTAAGTGGCTCACGGAGCAAACAGCTGATTATGCAGCTAAAATTAGAAAAGGAGCTGAGCTGAACGCCGAGGGGCTCCACAGCAGAACACAACACGAGATGGTCGCGAGCTAATATGTGTCTGGTGCTTAAAACACGACCGACATCAACACTCAGTGTGTCCAACACATTCTGTCTCTGCTCGATAGACGGACATGGCCAGAACCAGCTGCCCCTCCATCTCTTGGTTACCAGGGTGACAAATGACACGTGATTGGTTGCCTCAGAAAGAGCGTCAGCCCAACTTTTTCATAACAGATTCTCGTGCTGAGAAAAGAACCGCTGTGTGGAACTGAGATGTAAATATTCCTCTGACAAGCGGTGCGACTGTGGCGAGACGTCGTCGTGTTTTCCAGATTCTCAGGCCAGAAAACCGGCTGAAACACATCACAGACTGCAAGAAGAAGTCCGACCCTGTGTGTCCACGTGCTGGTGTTGTGGTGTTGTTGTTTATGGAAACAGCTGACACGGCGCTTTGGTTCGGCTGCTCTGCTTTTTCCACCCAGCAGCCGACATGGTCGAGGTCTGACGATGTGAAACGTGAGGAACCACAGAATGTAAATAAGAGCTACGTCCTCAGAGTCAACCAGCAGAACCGAAGTCAGATGTTTGATCCGTCTGTGTTGGTCCGCTGTGACCCGTCATTACTCTGAGCAGACCCCCCTCAGGGATCTGTGGGTCCTCCTGCAGAGCGATGATAATCTGAGGTCTTCTCTTAATTAACCTCAGCGGCTCCTCCTGCTCACCTCTGGACCGGCCCGCTGCCTCCTGGTGTCGCTCATTAACAGAAGAATCTCTGCAGGAAGCGCCGACTTCAACAACAGCTTATTTGTCTAAATGTTTCACTGTCTTTCCTCAATGTTTTTATGTTTTAGAGAGTTAAGAGTGTCACTTTTTGGAGGCTTTATCTCCTGACAGGTGGAAATTAAGTTAAACTAAGACAATGTTAAGATTTGGTGACTTTGTTCCGAGCTGATCGTACCTGTAGGACTAATATGTTGGACCTGAGTGTCTCTCACGTCTCACGTCTCACGTCAGTCGGGATGTTTCTATAAATCCTCAGATAATCTCTCCTCTCTGCTTGATACTGATGGTAAAGTTGAGACTCGTGTTAAAATGTTTTGACTGGTCTGAACTGACCTCGGCCTTCACAGACGTCTGAAGGCTGAAACTTCACCCAACCAGAATCTTGATCAACTGGTTTTTATGTTTTATATATGTTAATCAGACCGAACACAAAGAGATATTTCAGCGTGCTAACTCTTGTAGATACGGTACGGTAGATAACTGTGTCATGGGCCATTCAGAACATAGTTTGCATGAATAAAATGCAAACCAGGAGCCACAAATATCCACGTGAAGCTTCACAGGAAGGTAGTTTTCATTTTATGATGCACCAGGAGAAGATTTGTTCCTGATTCTTGTCGTGCACACAGCTGATGAAACTCACTGATGGTAACAAAGCTTTACAGTCGCTTTAATCAAAGATACCGCTCAGCGTCACAGACTGATGAGCTCCGTCAGGGTGAGAGGACTGAACACTGCCGTGATGTCTGGACCGTTTATCTGGTTCTGTCTCGTCCTGGTAGGACAAACGTTGCACACACACGGTTTAGTCTGGAGAAGCTGCTCGGCCTCTGACACAGATGATAAGCAGCCGTCTGCTCAGACCTCCGCCCGGCTCCTGACTCTGTGTTTACCACCCGGGTCATGTTTACCTCGGCTATCTGCCGTATGTCACCTGTGAGGAAGGTGACGTGAAATGTGAGCCGTGAGGAGGCGGCAGAGGTTAGAGTCCGGCCCGCGGGGGACATTTAATACTCGCACACAGAAACCAGCCGGAGGAGGCAAATACGTACTTTTACTGCAGAACACACGTACACAGAAGTGCTCGTACCACTTTCAGATACAGGAAGCTTTCAACACTCTACATTCTGTCTTGTTGCTTTCTTTGTTTCTTTTATTTCTTCTTGTCACTTTAAACGAACAACAGAATAAAATCAAATCATCTTTAAATCTGAACCTTTACTCTGAAACTTCACTTCCTGTTGCTGATCCTAGTTTCCTTCAGTCAGAGTCTGGATGTCACCTCACGTCTGGCTTCACTCTTCTTATCTTCTCGTCCACTGATTTATTCTGATCGCAGTGAATTTTGAAGCTTTTCCAACATTAACCGCTGTTACTCAGCCGACACTCCTGGACCGAACCTGTGCTGTGCGAGCCAGAGGAGGTTCTGTGGAGCGTCCAGGCTTCACACTCCTCCAGTAACACGAGAGATCATCTGTCCAGGAGGAAGTCGTCTGCTGTAAATCACACAGTTAAACTGTCGGAGCAGTCGGTCAAACAGCGTCTGAAAGTTTCCCTCCACTGAGGGATAAAACATCGGCTCAGTCTGATGTGTTTGTCAGAACATATTATCTGGTTCTGAACATTTTTAATGTCCAAAACATTGGACAAGGGAAACACAGAAAGTCCCGGCTGTCTGTTGTGATGTTTTCGGTCCCGGTCCAGTTTCTCCCAGCTGCTTTCTGTTAGGCGTCATTATTACTGTGACACAAAAATATGTTCTGCAAATGTTCTTAACTCACAAAATAATCCTGGTAGTGAACTGAGACAGTGAGCAGAGGTGGATTGTAAAGACTCAACACGTGTCATGTCGCTGTAGTTCAGCTCAAAGACTTCTGGAAGTTTGAGTTGTACATTTATGAGCAGCTGCTGTGTTCTGGTCTGGTGGTCCTGGTTTTATCTGATCTGAACCGGGCTCACTCCGTCATAAAAGAGCCGAATACAGAGAAAAAACTAGATCTGAAATTTTTTTTTAAAAATGTAAAACTTGTGGTAACTGAAGTCCACGTGAGGCCTCCACCGGGAGAACCAGTGACCCAGAACTGGATCAGGAAGTTGTCACGGACCGGCTCTACTGTAAACACTCTCCAGCAGGCGGGTCGAATGTTTTCCTGTCATTTTAAAGTCGTCGCCTCCCGGGAAGTTTTTCTCTCTTAACCCTGGAGAAATGTGATTTCTGTCTTTCTCTGTCTTTCCACTTTCTCCTCGCCAGTTTTTGAGCTGTTATCTTGTTTCTCATCTCCGTATTTCTCCGTGTTCTGACCCAGGTGTACACCTACAAGCAGAATGCCCTCACCCGACAGAAGGTGCAGCCCATGCACCACAGCAGCGTCCGGGGGGTGGAGGACATGGCGACCCTCGAGGACCTTCACGATGGCGCCATCATGCACAACCTCTTCCTGCGCTACCAGCAGAGAAACATCTATGTGAGTTTCAACACGTTTCTGATGACTTTAACTGTCACTGTGTGTTTCAACTGTCATTTTCATCCTGTTTCTTTGGTACAGCGTCATAAAAGAAGAAGCAATGTGAGAATATCAGTTTCAGTTTAGCTACATAATGAAAACAGCAGGCGGTGAACCAGTTTTATATCAGATCTGAGGCGTGTGAGGGGGAAATCTGAGATCCTCTGACATCAAGAGCCCAAAACAAACTCTCCTCTATCTCCGGTATCATGTTGACAGCTCGGCCTGTCAGGGTGTACGCCGCCTTCTTTAAAGAGATCTACGCAGGGAATCTCCCATGAGCGGCTGAGGTTGCTCAATCGTTATGTAACTGCAGAGATAATCGTCTAGACGCGGGCAGATAAGAAGACGGTGACGACTCGGTCAGAAAGAGACGCCCAGAAACAGGGAAGGTGATGGAGGTCGTGTCCTTCTGGAGTAATCGGTGCACAGCGGCGTTCCCGAAACAAACATTTGGCTTTCCGTCTCTGATTTATGACGAGCAGCAGACTGTGAAGCTGTGTGGAGTTGATTGAAAGGTGTGTTTAACTGTGAGTTTAGAGGAAACACGTGTACAGACGCAGCAGGTTGCTCACCAGCTGCTGTACAACATGTCAACCTGTCGGCCTGCTTTTATTTTCAGTTTTGAGGACTGTAGCGTGAACACAACACAGATTAAACTAGAGGTAATTGTCTGAAAAATAAAACACAGACGGAGCTGTTAAACAGCTTTTTGGTCGTTGTTGTTGCTGTGCAGCTTGTTTCTGATGTTTCCATGACGACAGTGTTAACCAGGTGATGAAAAGCACAGGTGATAAAACCCAAAGCGGGACATATTGAGCCTTTTTTGAATCCGGGCTGGATGGTGCTGAACGGGAGCTCCTTGTTTGGCAGCCAGAAAAGCAAACAGGCTGCCAAGTGAGAGGGAGGACGATTAGAGTCCGGGTTTGTTTGGTTTGACGCTGGTGTTTCGGCGGTGGACTCGCTGGGAGTTTTGGCAGGAGCGAGCGGGGTCCTGGCTCGGCTCTGATAGCGGCCGAGTCGTCCAAGGCGTGAGACGGAACGGCTGAGAGTTTGTTAGTTTTGGAGCAAATCAGAACCTCAGTGGATCTGAAAATGGAGAAGAACATGTAGCTGTCCTGTCTCTGTGATCTCTGACCCGCCTCCACTAACAGAACACTGAATCCATCTATCAGCATCTATCTCAGTGGCTCCAGAACCAGAGCACGGATCAGGTTAATCAGGTGACAATGATGCGGTCAACGTTTGGTCAAGATAAAGCTCAAAGAAAGTGTAGGGGGAGACTGTGGTTTGGGTTAAATGGACTGATGGATTCTGAGCTCAGTGGACTGATGTCTTGTTGTGGTTACAGCGATGATGACTCTGAGGTTTTGGAACGATGGCGGTCACGGTTAAAGGAAAGGAGAGACAAACAGAGATCTCCTGTGTTAAAGTCCAGTGTTTTGTGTTCCTGTCCTCCACCTCCTCCGCTCTGTCTCTACAATAACATCACCTGGCGTTCTCCAGACCAGAGTCAGGATTTCTGCGACCACGAGAAGAGAGTCTGACACCTCTAATCAAAACCTTCTGTCTGATTGCTGCACGCAGACCGAACGTTTGTTTATGCTGCAGCTGTTCCTCTCTCGTCAGGACGCTGTGCTGAGACTGTGGTTATGTTTATGCACAAAAACCACCTGGATCGGGTCTGGACAACATCGTGGTTTGGCTCGAAATACCTGTTGTGGTCGCTGTGATCAAGGATGGAGATGTTACCACTTCCTGTGAAAAGCAGGCAGATGTAAATACCCAGTGGCTCAAAATACGTTAACTGGGCCGGGTCGATTGTTGGGGGTCACAGCAGAGTACGGGTTGGTGGGACGGCACCTCCATGCTGATGAACCATCCTACTGTTCCTATAGTTTGTATATTACCAGCGCCGGTCCTGACAGAGTAATTTATTCCGCCTTGTCCTGCTTTACACGGTGAGCTAATTAGCAAACAATGCACCTCTGTTCCTGCTGACCTCCGTCACAGTAAAGGAAACTCTCCACTGTATAGGCCAGAAAACAAAGGACTGTGTGGGACAAATAGTTCTCAACCAGTACCGTCTGGATGTGGACTTACGGACTAATGAACGACGCTGACCCGGCACTTTCTCTCTCCAGCAAAACAAGCCGGTGACAAAGGCCGCCTTGTGTTTTCTGCTCACATTAGCCGCAGTAACCTTTGACAAATGCCGTCTCGTTACTTTAATCACATGTGAACGCTCCCGTATGGTCGAAATTATCCAATCAATTCATCACAGCAGCCAATCTCAACTCTGACGGGCCTTTTTTTTTTCTCTTTCTCGGGCCAGGGGGAAAATTAGAGGAGAGGTTTTGGTGGAGATGGCCGCGGTGAACCGAAGGGAAGGGCTACAAACCCACTGCTAGCCCGTCTCTCTGGTACTGAAAGAGCCAGTGACGTTGTGAAGTTACAGCTTTGAATAAAATACTCTCATCAGGTCTATCAGCGACCTTCAGCTCATAATCTGTAGGAATATCTGGATATGTAAAGAGGATTTCAGTCCTGTAGTAGAAGTATCTACTCTTTAATGTCACATCCAGCGCCGGCTCACGGGCCTTTAGATGTTTCCCGTCTGGACTTTGTCACGTCGCTGCTCACTGTTCCTGTCCGTCCTTGATGAAAAATGTGTGCTCGTGGACAACACGGCCTCCACATTCCTGCCAGATCTCTGTCCCGCTGACTGCTTCCAGAAGACCTGATGCTTCTTGTCATGTCTCATATTTGTTTTTCCTCTTGGAAAGTCAGCGCCCTCCATTATACGGAGAAGATGTTTTCAGCACGTGTTTATTCAGTCAGTTTGTTCAGGGCAGTTTTTGGTCGGGGGGTTAAATATGTTCCCTGGAGAGCAGAAAACAGATGCTTCAGTGAGAAAAACTGCACATTATTGATATTTGGAGCAGCTCTGGGGGTGGAACAGGTAAAGTTCCTGCCTTCCTCACGTGGTTCTCAGGTTCCTGGAAAAGTCCCTGCGGTGTTAAAAGGCGGAGAAAGTTAAGGCGGCGGGTTAATGCATGAAGTTAAATGCATGAGAGCGAGGGGCCCCCGGTGTCACAACCTGACAGGGGCCCCCAAATTCCTGACAGCACCCCGGCTGACTTCTGAGGGAATAAAAGGAGGATTAATGAGCTGGTTCTGCTGGTGATATCCATCTTTAGACACATATCCACCAAAGTCCTTCTGTCCGTATGATCAGGATGTCTTTTAGTTCTGTTTTTGCTGTAAGCTGGTTGTAGATTATTTTAGCTTTAGATAAAAAATGTTTGTATTTTCTTTTTCTTTCACCTTCTCAACGCCTCGCTGACCAGTAATGGCGTAGTTTGAACTACTTGGTGTTTAATTTAATCATTACATTTACTTCAAAAGTTTTTCTGTGTCTTAATTTTAACATCGAACAAACAAATCCTCACATTCCTTTGTGTTCGGCATCGTCTGACAAAAGATCTGGTTTAACTGAAGCTAGCTGCTGTTAGCATGACATAGTTGGACAGGGAATTTAGCCCAGAGGCTACCAGACTCGTGTGTGTGCGTGTGTGCGTGTGTGTGTGTGTGTGTGTGTGTGTGTGTGTGTGTGTGTGTGTGTGTGTGTGTGTGTGTGTGTGTGTACAGTCTTTAGCTGCTATGATTGTAACCAGCTGTGCTGTCGACTGGTGGCCTCACTCGTCTCCTCTGCAGATTCCAGTGGAAGCATGCATGCACACACACACACACACACACACACACACACACCACACACACACACACACACACACACACAGACTCTCAGGAATCTCCTGTACCCCGACACTGTCTCCTCTCTCTCATCCAAACACACTGACACACATTCTCTCATTTTTCTATCACACACTGTTGTTTTTACATCCGACCCCATCTACACACACACACACACACACACACACACACACACACACACACACACACACACACACACACACACTCTCTCTCTCTCTGTGCGGGCATTCACGTGTCAACACCTCTCCTCCTCTCAGTGTCTCGTCCCAGCAGGCGGTCAAATCATGAACTTTTCATGCGTACCCCTTCTCATAATTTAAAATATAAATTGTATGACGTCGACTAACGACAGGAAATTCCTCTGCTGAGTATTTGTCTTCATTTACAGCAGGAAGGCTGCGTTCAGACAGACTGCAGCTCTGCAGCCTCCTCAAAGCCAACAAAGCAGCAAGACGACCAACACAATGCAGCATCACCCTGTAAAGTGTTGGCCAATTTAATTGTGCAAGCAAACATTCCTGATGGATAACTTTGTCGCATGAACACCATTTTTTTATTATTTTCGACTAATTATAGAATAGTTGCTGCTGTGATAACTTTCCAGAGTTGCACAATCCTGTCTGAGTGTTCGTCACCTCAGAGACGCCGTTAACGTCACAGATCTGTTCCTTAAAACCTGAATCTGAGTTAACCTGAAGGTTTTATTCCAGGTGTCACGTATCTTTTTACTTTTACTTTTCACTTTCAAAGGTTGCAAAGACATAAAAAATGTTGTGAATCAGCAGTCAGATCTGATAATAGCTGCTGAAGAAGTTAAACTTGGTTTCATGTCACTGACAGGACAGAGTGGCTCTCTAAAGAGCACTTGAACAAACGTGACTGTCGTGAATCTGAACTCTCAGCGATGCAACGACACGATTGGCTGATCTGTCCCACCTCAGCTTTGGGGCGCCATATCTGGTGTTACAGGCTTTTGAGTATTGACGCAAGCAGAAATGGTTCCAGGCCTCTTGACTGAAGGAACTGGGTCACACAGTAAGTAGATGTTTCCAGCTGAACATGTGACAAACACAACAGTCCACATCCTGAACTCGCTGTGTAACTGTAACCGACAGCTACGAGGCAAACGCAGAATCAGACCGCACAGGTGACGGTCAGCCATCGCACACACGTACGATCTACGTGTTTCCAATCTGCAGCTTGTTTTCTCACCGTGAGCAACAGTTTGACCTTAAGAGTTTGGACAGACGTGCTGTTCTGAGGGCTGGATCTGGACAGTTGAAGGTTTGTGCCGCTCCAAACTGCTCGATCGCTCTCATAAGATCGACTGCGATCTCCGCCAGCTCGGCCAGTTTGGGCACAGAGCGGTATCTCGTGACTCGCTCTGCTTATTTTAACAAGTCTGTGTGTCTGCTGCCGGCCCGCTGACAGACTGCGACAGCCAGCTGCTGCTCCACTTTCACAGAGTCTCAGCTCGTAACTGAGAGGTGAGACGTGGGCGGCAGGAACCTGGAATGCAAAGAAGCTCCTGATAGACCCGGGACTGTTTAAAACCCGGAGTAACCTGCTAATCGCCTCGTCTCATCCCTGTTGTTCAAGCTGAGCAGCAGTTATTGTGCAAACTGTGGATTTCCCCCAAATTCAGGTCCCGCCGTGTGACAGAAAGAAAGAGATAATGCCGTGTTTACAGTCATCAGCCAGCTTTCATGCCACTTTTCTTCCCACAGCAGATATCTGGTCCTGCAATTTCAAAACTCCTCGTCATACAGAAACAAGCATGCACACACACACAACACACACACACACACACACACACACACACACACACACACACACACACACACATTCCTTTAGCCACACTGAAACAAAAACTCACTCTGGCCTTTTTACGAGCAGAGTGTGGAAGATTGCATTGATCGTCGCTTCCTGAGAGCAGATTCAGTTTTGTTGGTTTTATCTTCGATCTTTGTTGTTTAGAATACGTGTGAAATAAAATCTGTGGTTGTGTTTTTGCACCATTTTTGTCATTGTTGGTTTGCTGATGACGGCCAGTTTTGGCGGCTCCGTCATTTGTTAAATGATCCCGCTGACAGAGGAATAGATTTGTTTGGAATGTGGCGGACGCGTCGATGTTGGCTCGCATGATTCCACTTCGGTTTGAAGAGCTCTGATGTTTCGCAGCTGTGATCAGCAGGCTGAGTGTGATGCGTTCACTGTTTTGTCTGACTGGGCCTGAAGATGAACCCTCACAGAGACTTCAGGCTTCTCAAGATACTAATATTTCCTGAGAAGTCTTTGTAGCTTGTATAAAGGAAAATATGGGAGTCGAGCTCAAAACCCAGATGTTGAATCATAATTCAAACTTATCAAAAACACCAATAAACATGTCTGATTTGTTTGAGCTGTACGCAGATAACGTCACTGTGTTGCAGGCAAACACTGACAGTTTCTTGTCAGTGTTTTCTTCTTGAAGCGCTGCTTTAGTGCAGCAGGAAACAGAACCAGTACAGTCCAAGTCAGGGGACCAGACCCGGGAGGGGCTGGATGGTACCACACCAGCTTTAACCCAACAAAAGCAAGTGTCAAGATGGATTTCTTAGTAAGTTTTGTTATGAGATAACGTAGTTTTGGTGGCTAAACCAACCTAAACTGTGACCGTTTCACAACATCGATGACAATCCATAATATGTCACAGCATATAAAATGATAAATAAGCTTTTATTTTGAACATAACAACGGTGAACTGACACTCGAGGGAAAAAGGACTGAGTTAGAGACCAGCTGGTGAGGAAAGGTGGAGCATATTAGCAGCTAACATGCTCGATCTCCTGCAGGAGCTGGTAGAGACCAAAAACAGAGCGACAAGAGAGTCCCCCATCAGCTCTGATGGGAAAGAAACTCACTCAACTCAATAAATCCACTCTGCAGTGAGACTACAGTTTGGTAGGTTGAGTTTCTTCCTGAGAACAAAATGTTTGGAGCGTAATGACG
Source organism: Diplodus puntazzo (assembly GCA_963678695.2). NCBI lineage: Eukaryota > Metazoa > Chordata > Actinopteri > Spariformes > Sparidae > Diplodus > Diplodus puntazzo. The sequence continues at coordinate 2,540,827 of OZ023166.1, forward strand.
CCAAAAGCTGCACAGATAAACTCAAAAAGTGTTTTTAAAGTACAAACATCACACAAAACTAAAAAGATATGACCGACCATCAACACAGCAGCATCTCATTCTCACTCAGCATCATTTTCCTCCAGTCAGGAAACAAAAACAGCATTTTAATATCCTTCTTATTTTCTCAACTGGAATCAAAACTTTCCACATTTTTCATGTGTTCGGACGTTTTCACGTCCCCAGGAAACCTGTCAGAACCGCCGCTGCGTCACTTCAACAATAAACGGGCGCCGCTGAGAGAAGAAGCCTTCTCCTCGGCTCAGCGACCGGCTTTTGCAGATGTGGGGTTTCCGCTCCATCAACAGAGGTATTAAACACAAACGGCGGATCAGGACCGCTTTAATCGCCAAGTATAACAAATGTGCAGGAATTTGTCTTGGTGACACAGTAACTCAATGACGGGTTCAAACCCTCCCGCTCTCCCCTCGCTTACATTTCCTGCCGTCAGTCAGGCAGGCAGGTTGGCGAGCGCGTTGCTTCTGATCCTTCAGGTTTTCTTCTCCATCTGGTCTTCATTTCCCTCTCAGAGCGTTTATCTGGCTCGGTCTCAGAGCGGGCTCATTCCTTTGGACCGGTCCGACGGCCTGCCTCCCTCTGCTCTACAGTTACACCCTCGGCAGCGACTGACGCCGTCCTGTAAACATGAAGTCCATGTAGCTTCTGTCAGTTTGACCAGTGACACATCTGCCATTTATCAGCAGGTGTCATCTGTTGTTATCAGATGTGTGATGTCAGAATGCGAAGCTGCCTTCTGAGTATCAAACACTCGTCCTCTGTACATACGTTCCTGTAGATGTATTGGTCGTAACTCACTGACGGACAACAGCGTGGGCAACTTGAATTCACGCTTACGATAGATTCAAATAATGAATCACAAAGTTTTAATCTTCTGGAACAGCTTCCATAGATCGGTTAGGTTCTCCACAGATTGTCCGACCTTGAAGGCCGACATAAAGTCCAATTCTTGCTCATTTGTATTCCTTTAGTCTGATCAACGGAATCGACTTTTCATCAGATTAATCCAAGTTGTGGTTATTGTCCTGAGAAGTCCATCGCTCGCTGTCTGCCGACATAAAGTCAGAACTTCTTTAGACAGGAGATGTTCTGATCTGTTCTGGTCTTCCTGCACGCTGTTGTTGGGTATGTTTGTTTTCTTTATGTTGCTGCCTACATCCTGAAAGTGTCTCCACCTTCTTCAGTTCAGTTTTCAGCCCGGGACAAACCCCGGAGGACGGAAAGCGCTCCAGGTTTAGAAGCCCGATCTGATCTTTAGTTTACTTTGCTGCCATGACAGAACGAGCTGTTAAACACATCAATCAGCCACGATTGTGACAGGTTGGGTAGTTTGTTGTGTTGGAGTCGAGCTTAGTGTCGCTTCATCACTTCAGGGCCCGGCAGACGGAGCCCAGTGTTTGCAATGAGCGACTCTAACAGAGTCCCGGTTAATCTGAGGCTTTAGCCGCGATAACTGTTGGTGATTCTTTTACCATTTTTGGCAAAATGCAGTTTGTTCTTGGTGACTTTAAGGCCGGAGCTTCAGTGCCAGCCGTCGCCCTGCTGGAGTCGTGCAGAGCTGGAGGTCCGAACCTCCAACACACAAAGTGAACGTGGGTATCACGTTTCTTGCGTCACCTCTTTGGTATGAAACGTCGACTCCGCACATGCAGGACGAGGGGCCGCGAGTTAATCACATCAGCCAATAGGGGGGCTTCTGATGAGAGTCACAGCCAATTAGCTCTCAGGCAGGGCACTGCCGTGGAAACTGTTACCAGGACGGAGCGGAGGGGGATCTAATTGAGTCCAAATGGTTGTAATTCATCCAGTAAAGGGCAGCCGTGGGTTTAAATTCTCAGCGACACCCGCTGCAGACTGCAGCTGAAGCACACCTGACTTCTCTCACAGTGTTTGTCTTGGCGGGAAGGTTCAGGTTACTGCTGTCTCTCTTTCTTTAGCCTGTATATAACAGCATTAAACTTAATTCACATATACATCTCAAAGTCTCTTTTGCCTTTAAGAAATATTGAAAAAGCTTGTCGAATATGTTTTTTTTTTCCCAGACAGCGTAACCATCGCCAGTGAAAGATCAACATTACGTTTTTATAGGAAGTACAACATGCTTATTAATATTTTAAACACATGCCAGGAACCTACAAAGACAAATAACAAATGGAAACAGTCAGTAATTCACCCGATAACTGCTTAGACTGTTGCACAAGACTTACAAGAGTAACTAATGGTTAAATAATCTGTAATCAGTGAGTCGAGATCAGAATTACGATGTCTCTGCCGGTGAGGCTGTGAAACGTTGGACTCCAATCGAGCAAACATTCATGTGTGGGAGAACGTAAAAGTCTCGGGGAGTTTTCTTGAAGGGTGTCGACTTTCCCCAGACGCCATAAACAAGCAGTCTGAGTGCTAAACATCACGTGGTCGTACGTTAGCGTCTACAAAGACATTTACTGGACGAGCTGAGTGAAGCTCGTTAGCCTCAGAGCCGGAGATCAGCTCCACTGTAAACTGTTTACTCCGCAGACGGAAGACGAACGTTTCAGCTTTAAACCCGAGCCGTTCACCTGAGCGCAGAGCGGCCGGGCCGTGTTTACACTCCGCTCTGTGGGAGATAACACACACCGTGATTTACGACCCACTGTGCAGCACTGAAGCTACACAACCTCCTCTCCTCTGCTGCTCATTTGCACAGGGAGGATCGTCTGAGTCAGTATTTGTCATGTAAATATTGTCACCTCAACTGCCATTCAAATGACATTTGCATTCAGGCTGAATGTAGGTCAGTCAGTCAGTAGGACGTCTGCACGGCGAGGGGAGATGAGAGTGAGGGGTTTAATGAGCAGCACGGGGCAGCGCAGGAAGACGTTTGTTCTGAGGGGATCCGAACAGCAGCAAGACCAGCCAGACTGACCTCACCTGAGCCTGTAAAGTCACTGAAAAGCAGTTATTAGGATGTTTAGCCAGAGTGTAACAAAGAGACGTAACAGGCGATTGATTTCAGAGTTGAGAAGTAATCGAGTAGTAGTTAAAGTTGAAACCACCTCAGTACCGGCAAAAAAGACTTTCACCACAAGATTTCACCCAGATCAACCAATGAAGTTCTAAAGTCGTGTTTTGTAGAAGTTATTAAAGTATTTCAGTGCTGGAGAGATGTTCCTCACACCAAACTGAGCCACACAAATATGTTTGAAACTAGAACTGGCTGCTGTTTTCACCTGGTGGTGTTTCAAGGTAGAAAAAACTACAACAACCAGAATGCATTGCGCCACACCGGAGGGACAAACACTCCCACCAGAGATTAGTTTTGGCCATGAGTCCATTTTTCTGTGGTTCAGTTGTTTTTTTTCATAAACCATGAGGCCGAACCCAAAAACACTCGACTCCAGTTGCATCTGTCTTTTGATAAAAGCATGGCAGCATCATTTAAATTAAGATATAATTTCGATAAATGCTAATATGTCTTGAAAAACACCTGCAAAACGTCCTTTTTGGGCAGCGTTGGAACGTATCGGTGAGAGACAGAACGAGTCCTGCGTGATAAAAACACTCAAACATGGATTTTGACTTCATAAGATCTAAAGAAAATAAAATGCTTTTTTTAAAACAAGTTTTAGCGAAAAGTCGTACGTAACAAACTGAAGTTCGTCTGTTACCAAAAGTTCGATGTTTTCTTCTGTTTTTGACATTAAAAACTGAGCGAACTTCATGACTTTTGTTTTCAGGAAAACAAACAGTCAGAAGACAACAGAAGCTTTTCCTTCGATCCATTAAATCTTTCCATCCGGCTCCGGTTCTCAGACCCACAGACCCGTTCAGCTGAAAGCTGCTTTGGCAGGGTTGATATTCTTTCCATGCCCTATACGTCGGCGTGCCCATTAACCTAATTATCCTTATTATGGCTGCAGTTTGAGTTCTCCACTTCAGAGTGCAGAACACGGCTTCACCTCCGGCTGTGTCAGAAAGGCTGTTTAGATTTCTTCCTCCAAACTAAACAGTGTTTGAAACCTTTTTCTGATCGACCTCTGGAGTCTTCTGTTTTTAATTTATCGGCTTGTTTTAACACTTTGAAACTCCGGGCTAATATAATAAAGTTTTACTAACTGTATTACAGGTAGTACAAGAATAATAAACAGCTGCAGATGTGAGGAAAATATCTGGCTTTGGTAAAAACGAGCTAAGTGAAAAGTATCAAATACTCGATGTGAGACGGTGAAATTCAGATTTGTACTGTGACCGACAGAAGACTGACGGCTCTGTTTGCTTTCAGACGTCGTCTCGTGTTTTAATGGTCGGTGAGTCGCGGTGGAGATGAACAGGATAAGAGAGAGACGAGGGGAGAAGGAGATGCTCTGCAGACCAAAATGTCTCTTTCTCCTAAATGCATTTCATCTCCTCCTCCAGGCAACAGCAGCCACTCACATCCTAATGGGAGCTTATGAGAACATTGTGCGCTTCTCTAACAAGATCTGGACTTTCAGCTGAAGGTGCACGGACAAAAAAATGTTCTCGTCTTCAGAAAACTGTCACATTTAACTGGATCCAAAGTGAGAAGGACGAGTCTGAGTCTGACTGTCGGGAACAGGATGAGTTTGTGTGTTTCCATGGAAAACAACTCTCGCTGCCTTCTCTATATTTCACATTTTGATAATAAGCTCCAAACTGTTGCCTTTCAGAACAGACCAGTATCACGACTCAAACCCAGAAGGTCCAGAGGCAGTTAGAGGTAAAACCCGGTGTGACTCACTGGATGGCGTCCGACCGTACAAACCTGCCATCGACCGCCTGTTTCACCCGACATCTCTCCGATCTCTAATCCCCGTCTCTACAGCAAACAACAACCTCCGAGCCAGAAACCTCTGGGGTTTTTTCCATTGGCACTTTTGGTCTTGCTGATTTGTGTTACCGTTCCCAGATTAAGCCCCAAACGGGCCTTCCTCGGGCTGCGGTGGTGACTCGTGATCATGGCCGACCCAACACAGGACTGTCTGTGACGAACTGTTTATCATGGAATTAGCTGAGCTTCGTTGGCAGCGATCCTTCGATACTCCTGCACGGAGGAAGATTATTTACAGCCGCTCATTTGTCGACTGCTCAAGAGAAGCGAGTGTTTAGTTAAAGACCCACCGTGAACCAGGTATCCTCGGCTTTGTGCCGCCCAGGACGATTATGGCTGGATTAAAGAAATACAAACAATCCAGAGCGTTCTTTCCTCTGTAGCAGAATGAGAATTGGTTGGTCCGGCTGTGTGAGACTAGATGTAAACCCAAATTTTAAAATAATCATGAGTAACATTTCCAACCTGTGGCTCACCTTTACTCTTCCTGTGTGTTTCTTCTTGAAGGAAGGTTTGTTTTCTTGGAAGAGAAGGATGTCTGAGAGATGGAAAAGTTTACTGCACCTCCAAGAATTTACTGGTTTTCTCCATGTTTGTGTGCTCACGTGGATGTTAGAAAAACAGTTCAGTGCGTCTGTAACCTTCTCAGACTTCCGCCACTGACGGTGACACTGAGCGTTTCTGACAGCTTCATCTTTTCTCCGCGCAGTCCGAGCGACTCTGAGAACTCGGGTGATGCTGCTGTAACCTTCACGACTCTTCAGGCCGCGGCCAGCGGTACAAACACTCCAGTTGTTTTCTCACAGATACACGCCGATGTGCCGCCTTTTTCCAAGCCTTTCCATTTATCCATTAGTCACCACCGCCGCAGCTCTGCCGCTGCTGCCAAGACTTCTTCTGGCTTCACGAGCTTCAATTTCAGCAGTTTTGGTTTGTTTTGCTTTGAACTCTTGAAATCTGAAGCCGGTTTGGAAAGTCTGCAGTTTGTGGGAGGGTGGTGAACGAAAAAGCAAAAGGTCAGAGGCGTTAAATGTTGCGTTGCTGAGCTGGTGGAGGAGGTTTTGTGTGTTACTGAGGTCACGTGTTCGGATGGTTGTTATGTCTTCTGCAGAGCGTAATGGGCTTTTATGACTCGCTGCTTTTTGTCTGAGGAATTGGATTATGTGTCGTCTTCGGCCGCCTGTGCTTCACCTGAGACGAGACAGGCAGCAGAGATGTTTCGCTGTAAACATCGATTGTTAAATGACAAGTGATGACGTGGAGGTCTGCAGATTTACATTTTACAGCAGTATGATACTAAATAATGAAGGGATGTATCTTCCCAGTGTTTTGTTTCACAGAGCAAAGCCAGAGTTATATATTCCAACAGCTTAATGAGGTAAAACAGGCTGAATTTGGAAGGATGGAACCGGTAATATGACCTCATGTAACCTGCCTTCTTTTCAACGTTTCAGGAGTTATCCGAACACCTCTGCTCGTTCAGTCTCTGTGCACTCTCATGTTTCCTCTCATGTTTATATTCCTAACTCCTCTCACTCTCTCTCTGACCCTCAGACGTACATCGGCTCCATCCTGGCGGCGGTGAATCCTTACCAGCAGCTCCCCGGCCTGTACGACCGGCCGGCCGTGGAGACGTACAGCCGACACCACCTCGGTGAAATCTCGCCGCACATCTTCGCCGTGGCTAACGAGTGCTACCGCTCGCTGTGGAAGAGGCTGCAGAGCCAGTGTGTCCTGATCAGGTAGGAGATCGCGTCTGTGTGTCTCTTTGAATCACTTCACAGAAGTTTAATTAAACACAAGCAAACTTTGAAACCGCAGTGAGGGGTTTTCCTAACTTTTGCTGACTTGACTGACTGACAACACACTCTCCTCGTCAGATGTTATATGGAGCCTCTAATTGACCCGTTTGGATAAAGTGTCGTGGTCTTAAACTCGTTTAATCGTTCTTTCCTCAGTGTGCCGAACACTTTGATCAAGCTCAAACCCCCTGAGGCTGTTTGGCTGCAGCTCTGAGGATCTGAGCGCTACATGCTACGACACACACACACACACACACACACACACACTCTCAGACTATCTCCATCCTCTGTGCGTTACGTTCCTTCCTCACATCCTTCCTCTTCGATTTTAGCCGGTCGACTTTCACATCCTCAGTCGCTCCATTGTTCCATCAGACAGTCGGAGACGTTCTCTTCCCCCCGACGTACAAAAGAAAAAGTTATTTTTACATTTCAGAAATGTCAATATTTGGCCTGCGTTTGAGCGCAGAGTGGATGTGGAGGACATCGCAGTGTTTGACCCTGTGGGAACTGTTGTGTTTGTGGTCATCGAGGTTTCCTGGACGCACGGCCGCTGGACTTCATACATTCCTGCGGGGCTGATATGGTGTCAAAATATACACAAAGCAAAGAGGATTATGTCAGAATGGAGAAAATCTTATGAAAGAACTCACTTTCAGTTTAAAATCCATAAAGCTAAGACATATCGATCCGTGCATTATTACGAGTGAGTCGGTCGATGGCCGGTGACTGTTGCAGAAGACCAGGCAGTTTAGGTTTAGGTGAGAAAATAATCTCTTATCTCTTCTAATCTGAAGATCTTTATCTCTATTCAGCAAGATGAGCCACGTCGACCTTGTTAGCTCTCCTTTGTCCGGAGAAACCTGAACGCACCGCCGGTCGGTCCTCTGTTGTCGGGTCTCTCGTGGTCCAAACGATCTCAGGTCAGGGGAAGTCAACAGTTGCTGACTCTGAGGATTAAAGCTCTGATGTTTCAATGAACATGAGGAATTTGGAAAACCAAGATCTAAAGCAGAGTAAGATAAAAACACCTAGTTTAAGAGGTGTAGGTGGGTGGAGGAGGTGGAGGAGGCCTGAGTGTTGCAGTTTTCTGACAATTAGCTGGCATTACTTTACTGCCCTGTTCGGCCCGGTTTAATTGGCGGTGTGGTTAACGAGACACACATGTCCCCTTTTAAACTTAAGCTGCTTTGATTTTATGAAGAAAGCTGAAAGTGAGCGTTGGCGAAGCTTTTCACTGTGAACGTTCAGAACGGAAGAAGTGGCTCGCGTTCCGAAGCGAGTTAATGTCTGCTTTCAGAGATGTTTAAGATCTATTCTCTTCATCGTCGGAAGAGATTCAGAGAAACACGCTCTCTCCTGCAGCTGAATGAAACTCCTGACAGGGACTTTCCACGACATCTCAGGCAGATAAATACTCATAATCTCCTAATCCTGATTTAAAAATACGATGGGGGGGCTTCATATGTTGTAAATACAGATTAAGCACTTTGCAGTTATACATGTCAACACGTTATCTGAGCTCTGACAACAACGCTGCTGCATGTGCAGGTCTCGTAGCTCGTCTTCTGTTCGGGGAACAGAAACTCTTTTGTCTGGCAGGATGTTGTGTCGCTGGGAGAATATGCAGCGCGGCGCACAGCGAGGCGTAAACACAAACATGTCGTATTGTCGTAGGAGAAGTTCCTGAGCGCCACAATGCTGCCAGTCTGTCCACAGAGACGCAGCGCTGCCACAGATCTGCTCTGTTCTTCTCTTCCCGCTGAGTCCTGCTGCTTTTCTTCCCTCCAGCGTTCAGCCGTCTCTTCTCGTATTTGCGTGTTGGAAGGTGATTTTGTGCGTCTTTTCTTCAAACTATGCACACAAACAGATTATTTTCAGCCTCTTCCGAAGCCCCGGAGTTTCTGAAAACACTTAATTTACCACAGGATCTGTAACTGCATGACAAAGATAAACACCAATTTGGTTGCGTAGTTTTTCCATGACAGCAGCGGCACATGAAGCCAGAGAGGATGAACCACAGACCGCAGCCGTGACCTTTAACTGTCTCAGCTAAAACACAACCTGGTGCTTTACTGTTTGTAAGAACAGAGCAAATGACACAGTGAGCCGCCCAAGACACACACAGGAAGGGCTGATTATCCTCTTCTAAATCTGAGTATCTGCGTTGCGTTTGAGGTCGAACATTTCTGCTTTTCAGCTGTATTGTGAAAGTGAACCAGGACAGTCGGGCTGCCGATCACCGTCTGACTGAGCGGCTGCTTATAAAGCTGCAAGTAGGGAAAGAAACATCATTTTATATCAATGTAGCAGGAAATATTTAGCCAAAATAACCATGAAAATAAAAGATAAGACTGATTTTTGTCGTCGTAGTCATACAACTAAAGTGAGTTTTGTATCAGAGTCCAGCAGCAGAGAACAAGATAAGAAAGATAAGAAAACATGAAGATGAATATACAGTGAAATAAACGGGTAGATAAGACGAGGCAGCGTCTTCTTCTCTCTGTATTTATTAATAATTACGTAGCAACTGCACAACAAGATTCTTCTTTAAAAAAAACAACATTTTAAAGCTTTTTAAGTGATAAAAGTGTTTTGCGCATGAGAAAGTTTTTGATTGTTTTTACATGGATACATTTATAAGTATTGTATATGTTTATTATTCATACCAGTTAAAGTCTAAATGTATGAAATTAAAACCTCTGCATGTTTAAATCTACTGAATTCATGACACACAGCAACAGTTTGAGCAGAACTGCACATGATTAAACGACCTCATCATCACTAAAGTCTGAATATAAATCTTATTTTTGATGAATAATGAACCTCATAAACTCAGATGTGCTTGAATGTTACTTTCCTCTGACCTGTTTTGAGAGTGGCACCTTTAAACCCGGCTCGTAATTTCTGTTTGAATTTTACTGCCTCTGAGTTGGTAATTAGCTGTTAATTGCTGCCCTCGAGCAAGGCATTAAAAACTGGCTGCTGCACCCGTGGAGCTGCCGCTGAGTGACGAGGAGGAGGAGGAGAGGAGGAGGAGGAGGAGGAGGAGGAGGAGGAGGAAGAGGAGGGAGGAGGAAGAGGATGAAGAGGAGGAGGAGGAGGAAGAGGAGGAAGAGGAGGAGGAGGAGGAAGAGGAGGAAGAGGAGGAGGAGGAAGAGGAGGAGGGGGATGAGGAGGAGGACAAGGAGGAGGAGGAGGACAAGGAGGAGGATGAGGAGGAGGAGGGGGAGAGGAGGAGGACAGGAGGAGGAGGAGGCAGGAGGAGGAGGGAGGAGGAGGAGGAGGAGGGGGATGAGGAGGAGGAGGAGGAGGAGGAGGACAGGAGGAGGATGAGGACAGGAGGAGGATGAGGAAGAGGAGGAGGAGGAGGAGGAGGGGGAGAGAGGAGGAGGAGGAGGTGGACAGGAGGAGGAGGAGGGAGGAGGAGGAGGAGGAGGAGGAGGGGATGAGGACAGGAGGAGGATGAGGAGAGGAGGAGGAGGAGGAGGAGGGAGAGAGGAGGAGGAGGAGGTGGACAGGAGGAGGAGGAGGTGACAGGAGGAGGAGGAGGAAGAGGAGGAGGAGGAGGAGGAGGAGGAGGAGGAGGTGGAGGAGGAGGAGGAGGAGGAGGAGGTAGACGCTCTGCAGACCTGAACTCAAACATAAAAACAGTGTTTGATGATTTAATAATTTGATCGTTGGACTCTCAGACTCTCTCGCATCTCCACAGGATGTTTAATCACCAGGAAGGTTTTTTACAGGAAATTAAAAAATGTTCATTCATGAAATTAATTCCCTCTAAAACCAGAGAAAACATTCAGTAGCTGCAGGTTGTTTTCTGCTTCCTTCAAACCCTGCGGGGTGGAGCAGTGACACTAAACTACGTTACGTACGTACGTTAATTAAATGTGTAGCAGTTTTGTTCTTTCCGAGACTTTGTAACTCTGTTCTACTCAACTTCCTCCTTTGCTGCTGTAATAATTACTGCAGCCACAAGAGGTCGCTGCTCCTGAGAGGAATGTAATATGTGTAATAATAAGCTGCGTTCACAGTCGACTTTATTTATACTGATGAGGACGAGCTGCAGACGACAGACAAAGTCAGTGAACTGTCTGTTGAAGCAGGAGTGAACATTTTATGTGAAAGAGAAACTCTAGAAACGCGTCACAGACAGACGTCAGGCTCGTAAAGTGTTTGATACCTAAAGTTAGATTCTGGGTGGAGGATCACTTGAGCACTGAGTCAGAGTCCAGCCCGGCTGCCACAGAACGTGGTCTGGTTCACAATTATCTCAGACACACACACACACACACACACACTTTTCCTGTTGGTACCCTGAAAAACACCAAAGCCACCTCACAGCGGACCCTCGTAAAACATGTAACACGGCAGCGCCTCCACCCATACAGAGACACCATCACCCCACTGTGTGTTAGAGAAAGAGGAGCTATAAATTGCAATCTGGCACTTTCAGGCGAGGCAGGAAGCTTTCTCGTCGGATTTAGGGATTGTGGGTAATCAGATCCAGGCAGAGGGAGGCGAATGAAACGGGAGCTGGTGTAAAAGAAGAGGAGGAGGAGGAGGAGGAGGAGGAGGAGGAGGAGGAGGAGGCAGAAAGCAGCTCTAACACAAGGCGTCTGCTCATTAATGCTCAGTGTGCTGCTCTGCGTCCTCACTGATGCAGATACCTGCCTGCGTCGGGCCACATGGCTTTAATGAAACGCCCCCTGCTGTGTTTGAGGCCTCGTTCTGAACCGCCAACGAAGAAACGGTTGGAGACCCTCCAGACATCCACAGCACGCAGCGAATGCCACCATGGCAGATTTCTGTTCTGGATAATAAAGCAATAACCAGGAGATTCAGACGCTTAATTGTTCAAATGTTTTCATAACTGGTTCTGTGTTTGGTCTCGTCGTTACAGCAGTGAGTCTTCACAACTTTGTATCAGCAGTTTGACTTCATCCGCTCCAGTAACGGTCTGCTCAGAGCTCTGACCTCCACCACATCCAACACCTTTAGGATGATCTGTGAGCCCGACCCGATCACCGGGCCCACACGAACACTGCGGCCACAAAGTTCTGCAGGTTTTAAAACGAGTGAAGTCGCTGCTCCACCCGTCGACCACCTTGTGCATGTGTGGGTCAGCGTTGTGTCAAACAGGAAGCATTAAGATGTTTGTAGTCGAGTGGACTGGTTTCAGTTTCTTGTCTTGTCTTCTTGCTCAGTCTTCAAGTTCTTGTCTTCAAGTCCAGTTGACTACGACACAGAACCTTTGTCAACAATAAGGAACTAAACATGTATTCAAACCTGCTGAAGAAGAACTGTTGGGTCTGCTGATCACCTGATGTTCGTGTTGGACCTCACTAATGATCCGATGTCTGAACCGGATCAACATCAGAATCACGTTCAGGAGAGTTTCAGCTGCAGGAGAGGTGGAGCTGCTACAGCTAAGCAAGACACAACTGTTCAAGACTGTGTTTTAACATCTGTGCAGAACTAAAGGTCGACTGGTGATTGGGTTTAGTGTTTTGAATGTTTCCGACCAGAATTCTTACTTTATGCACTTTTAATAATTTGTCTTTTTCAGGGTTTATTTGTTAAGAAGATTTTAAAGATTTTAAATGGAAACTTTTAAATGCTGTATCTTCATTTACTGGGTTGAGAAACACAAACTGCAAAAAGTGTTTCTTCAGTCCAACAAATATCGGATCATTTAAAAGCCTGCAGTCAGAACCGGCTCTCAGAACTCAGCAGTTGCTCGATTCTTCGCACCACAAACATTTCAGCGTTCACCAAAAAGTCCTCGTGGTTTGATCGTCAGCCCAGTTTCTAATTAAAAACATCTGCTCTGGTTTGTTTTCAGCTGCAGCTTCATTATTAAACTCTGTGATTATCTCAACTCTTCAAAGAATTTTTCATTTACAAAATTAAGACTTTTCAGTTGATATTGTTTTGACCGGCTGCCGTTGTGTCCGAGCCCAGATTTGATTAGATTACAGAGCTGTGGGGGTTTGATCCTGCAGGACCAGCAGCCCCGTCGACCCGGCGGTCTGTCCCTGACCTGCTGACCTCAGCGGCGGTCGTCAGGTCAAACTCGAGACTCTCCAGCCTCGTTAATTACTCCGGCATCTGGGGTCACAGAAGCCCCGCAGCAGAGCCCTGCGAAAACATACCTGAGCGGTTTCCTCCCGCGGTTTGGAAGGATTTATCAGCGACATCTGCGCCGTGAAACAGATTATTAATCTGACTGTGACCAAAGCAAGGAATGCATCGCAGGGAGGAAACATTCCCGTCCATGTTGGTTTTAGTTGTAACCTGAGACGAGCGCTTATTTAAACCTGAACTTTTCGCGGTTTGTGACTAATACTGTTTTTGTTTTCTTGCCTCGCAGCTGATCTGCTTCGTATTAGATGTTCACAAGAGTCTGAAAACAAAGCAGTCTGCTGGTTTCTTCTCTCTCATGAGGTGAAGGTCACGATGAATTCCTTGTTGTTTGTTGAGCAGAACGAACACAGTCAGTGTTTTACAGTCCGAGTGTCTCGGTAAGAAATACACGAGGCCGCGACACTCAACACACACAGAGAACAGAGTTATTGATCGGGATCATTCTGAGGTGCAGCACACGTCCGGACACCGACAGAGAAACTGAAGGAGTTGTGATGAGCGGAGAAGACAGAGATCACCTGCTGGGATTCTTCCTGCTGGTTGGACTGAACTGGGTCATTAATGTTTTATGGCTGTTTGTCCAGCAGTTGTTTAACTCTGGACCGAAGTGTTACTCCGATTCATGGACTCGTCTCTAGATTCAGTCTGCTGCCGTGACTTCAGATCTGAGCGTTTGACTAATTGACTTGTGAAGTTCTGCAGCTCCAGCAGACCGACCCGGCAGACTTCCGCTCTGCATTTTAACGAGTCATTCAATCTTAAATCTGCTTTAAATTCTCTCTAAACGAGCAGGTAGTTTCACTTTTCCACATGAAGAAGTTCTCAGTCCTTGAAAGCAGCTGAAATGAAACCGTCTCAGTTTCTCCTCCCTGCAGAAGCTCTTTCTACTCTTTAACTCGGTCTGCTCCTCGGTACAAAAGGCCCGGCTGAGGTCCAGACCTGTTTGTCCAACACGCTCAGCCGCTCCGCTGAGGACTCCCCCCTCCTCCCTGTGGGGGGTTTACCTTGGGTGGCAACAGCATGTGGAGAGCCAGATTAGTACAAAGGCAGGGTGCTGTTTAGTGTGTGTGTGTGTGTGTGTGTATGTGTGTGTGTGTGTGTGTGTGTGTGTGTGTGTGTGTGTGTGTTGCATTGGCATGCAGCCAGAGGTCTTTCTAAACGAGTTACATTTAGCAGGCCGGTTCAGATTTGGCCGTCACCGTCGTCTAAGCTATTTAAATGAGTTACACACAGCGAGCCTTTTAAAGCGAGATCCAATCCCTCTGAGAAAGCCGGGCCCTCTGTTGGAGCGAGCCGCTGGAGAGACCTGTGGCTGAATTTACTGTTTCTCTTCAGCTTTAATAATGAAGACGCACAGAAAACACTGCAGCCTGAGACTCTTACGCCTTACTGACTTGGAGCTGCAGGCTGAGCCGGTCGGTTCTGCAGAATCTTTCCCTGCTCGCCTCCTGAACACTGAGATCAACAACACGAACGTGTCGAGGTGAAGACAAAACATCCAAGTGTGCTGGAGCGAGACGGGTTAACTTGCAACATTTCAGAACCAGACATTCACCGGGCAACAAAGGGAGGATTCAGTGAAAGGATGAAACACAAAAGGAGGTGAACCTGGTTCTGACCCGAACACAATATTGACCTAATACGTCAAACCCCACAAAGCACACATGTGTTCAAAAAGCGCCTTTGTTACTCCTGGTTAGTTTTCTACAATGCAAAGTGAATTCAAACAAACTGAAGAGGTTCAGACGACACAAAGTCCTTTAAAGTTTTGTTAATAAATAATACAAAATAAAAATGTTTAACTTCCTCCTGCTCGTCACTTTTCGCTGAACTGATTTGGGCGACGATCATAAAGGAATGTAACGAAGCCAGACGGGTACGTTGTAAACACGACTAACTTTAAAGCTGCAGCAATCAAGTTTCAACCACTAGAGGGCAGAACATCGTCAGGAACGAGCTGACGGACGCAGCTTCTGGATTGTTTTATGGCGCAAAACAGAAATAAAGAGCAGTTCTTCAAAAGAATCTGTCTAATCCTGCTCATAACTCCTTCACCTTCTCAGGTGTCATAATAAAAGTGACAGAGACGTGTCGATGTTTAAAAAAAGGCCACAGACGGGTATTTAAAGGAGTGAATGAGCTGAACCCTCTCTGACTTCATGTTCCCATGCAGGGCGTCTGAACCGCCGCCCGCCCTGTCATAACATCTGTCCACATGTGGAGCGCGGTCACGTCTGGATCTCCAGCCAGACACCCCGAGAGTTTACGTTATCTCAGTCCTGCTTTCTGTCCGTCAGGAGAAAAAGCCTCCGACTCCTCCAGAGACGTGAGCGATCGCGCTGCCGCACGGCTGATGTGTGACATTCAAGTTCAACTTTATTTATAAAACCAGCAGACGGACGACGAGGCTAATGTGTTTCACTTCAGGTGCAGTTTACGTAAAGTTCTCAGCACCAAACACTCCGACTTCTATTTGAAACACGACTCTAAAAGTTTTTGCTGAAGTGATTTTTAAACCAAACATCTCAGAGAGAATTCTGAGTTAGTCGTCAGCCGTTTAGTTTTGTTTGGATCGTTCTTGTCTTTGTTTGGCGTCTGTTGAACTCCTTCTCTGCTCAGCGTCGACTCTCTCTTTGTGCTTTGAAGAACTTGACTCTGTGTTTTTCAGTTTTCACTGCTTCATCAGCGGTAAACTCAGTGACGGCCCTGCAGGGAGCCACCCAGCCATTATCCCGACGAGGAGTCCAGCTCCTGGATCACACCTACTGCCAGGAACTGTTTACAGACGGGAAGAGCAAAACACTGACATTTAAGACGCCGTAGAGGATTTTAAATTGAAGACCTGCATTGAGCTTCATCTGTTTCTCTTCCCTGAAATGTGGTTAGAAGAAATGTCATTGAAAACCTTTATTTAAACCGCAGTCGTTGACGCTCGCTGATGTTTTAAAGCTCTTTATTTTCACCTCTGCTGAGTCGAGTCCGTGTTGATTCGTGTCTTCGGGGACAAATCGAACCTCCTCAGCTTCATCAGTGTCGCTGTAACGACTCTGCAGATTAATTATTAACCGGGTCTCAGGCTGTGCGGCTGCGGGTTGCCAGGTTCATGTTGAATGTCAGTAGAAGAGTGTGAGGTTCCCTCCAGCTTCACACTGTGTCCCCTGAGAAAACATGATGTCACTGTAGTTTTAATGAACCGTATAAATCCTCAGTGATGGAATGTAACTAAGTGCATTCAAACAAATACTGTGCTACAGTACAAATACATTTTAGTGCCATTATAAAGTATTAAAGTTGAGATTAAAGATGTTTCCCGTCATATTGATCGTCTGTAATCCTGCGTGCTGCTGATGTGAAGCTGCATCCTGGATGTTCAGACAGTCAGTGGATACGAGGTGATGACACTCAGCAGCCTGCAGCTGCTCAGGAGTGTTCGGTCGCCATCTAGTGGTGGATGTTTGTAATATTCACCCTGAATATTTATCTTTCCCATGATGTCATCAGCTGCGCCTGTGACCCAGTTAGTTCTGAGTTCAACCCGGAGCACAAACAACCTGCAGGCCGACCCAGTTTCACCTGAACCTGATCTGCGTGTAGGAGACAAACAGTTAGCAGATGTTTTCAGACGTGTGTCACATTTTCTCTCCTCCAAACAACTTTTTCTCAAACATGAATTATTTCTCCATGTACCTGTTGTGACTGCAGCGATCTGCATCCTGAAACATCTGAAACACACAGTAACAGAAGCAGAAGATGATGAAGATCAGTCGTCTAACCACTCGTGTCTTTTCTCCCCTCAGTGGAGAGAGCGGCGCTGGAAAAACAGAAAGCACCAAGCTGATCCTGAAGTTCCTGTCCTGCATGAGCCAGCACTCCCTGGAGGTGTCGTCCAGAGACGGGACGTCCCACGTGGAGGAGGCGCTGCTGCAGAGCAGGTAGTGATTCAGGGCTTTAATGATAGATGATGAGAGTTTTAATCAGCAGAGAGCTGCCGGTTAATCATCCTGCTTCTGCTTCACGCCACAGTCCCATCATGGAGGCCTTTGGAAACGCCAAGACGGTCTACAACAACAACTCCAGCCGCTTCGGGAAGTTTGTTCAGCTGCATTTCAGCCAGAAGGGAAACATCCAGGGCGGCCGGATCGTCGACTGTATCCTTTAAAACCTGCTCAGTGTTTAAGTGGCTGCCGCTTCGTTTCCTCCGCAGGTTTCCCACTCAGGCTGAATGTGCAGGAAGGAAGTAGTTGTTACAGTAAAGTTATTCAGGACACAGTGGACGAGGAGGCCGGTCAACGAGATTCTGTTAGAGATCAGGGTCTGCTGAGTGTGGAGGGGAAAGTCATGAGTACAGGATGATTATTATGCTTATTTGTGATCAGTATGACCTCAGAGCTGGTGAATGTAGCGTGGCTGTAGTTTTGTTCCTTGACTGTCACCTCTCTGACCTCAGACCTCTTAGAGAAGGTGAGTGTGTTTCATTAAAAGCTTCATCCTTCACCGAGAGCGTCTGTCAGTGGCGACGGCGTCACGATGTGGAAACAAAAGTCTCAGAACCTCCACAGAACCTTCTCACAGCTCCTCTGCAGCCTGACCGTCCTCTAATCTGAGAGGTGTGAAGGGAGCTGATGGAGAAGAGGTGCAGGAGGAAAGACGTGCTCTCTGTGAAGGATGAAGCTACAAATATCAGCCGATATAAAACATATATTTTGGTGCATGTCAGTGTCGATATTAATGAGTTCTGCTTCCCTACAGAACCGAGTGGTCCGACAGAACCCAGGGGAGAGAAACTACCACATCTTCTACGCTCTGTTAGCAGGAACCAACAGCCAGCAGAAAGGTGGGTCAGAACCGAGGTCCACTCAGCTGACTGTGATGTTGACGTGGTGCGTTCAGGAGAGGAGGACATTTTGAAACGTGTGTCTGTGTCGTGTGTGTTGTTGCAGAGGCGTTCGGACTGAGCCAGCCCGACAGCTACCACTACCTGAGACAGTCCAGCTGCAGCGCCGACAAGACAATCAACGACCACGGCACTTTTCAGGATGTTCTGGTACTGAACACACCGGCACTGTCACCAAATCATTTAGAACATTTCAGGCCGTGTGGGTCTATCCTCGTTAACTGGTGGATAACTTTTTGATTTATTGTTGCTGCTGCTGAGGAGGAAATGTTTGTCAGAAATCAGTTATTTGTGACTCAAATGGAGAGTGATGCAGAGCTGAAGTTTCATATTGGATTAGGCTTCTCTGAAATAAGAGAAACTTTTGGTCCATTCCTCCACAAACCACAGATATGTTGAAACTGTTTCTGTTTCTTGGTTCTGTCGTCACAAACACGACTGGAAAATGTTCCTGACGTCTTCTTTAACGAAGCGTCCAGCGGTTTCACGCATTAAAACGTTGAAACTCCGTCCTGAACACTGGTCTGCCGCTCCTCCTCTGAACCAGAGAGTCGGCTGTATATGTTTCTGAATATTTTAATCGTTCTGAATATTTGATCCTGGTGAGACTGAGAAGTAGAACCACTGCTGCCAAACCCAAACCAGCACATCAGTCCAAACCTCCGACGTTTCCCCAGAAGACTAATCAGCTGCTGAAGACAGACTGTAGCCAGCAGCGGCTCGCACTGAGAATTTCAGTCTCGACCCAAAAGAAACAAAATCAGCTTGTGAGGAATTCATCTGAGCAGCGAGAACACAAAGCTGTGACTCAGGCTTTTTTTGTAAACCAGCTTCTTCTGTGTGTTTGCGGTCGGCAGGGCTCCATGAGAACCATGCAGTTCACGGAGGAGAACATCGGGGAGATTCTGCGCCTCCTGGCCGGGATCCTCCACGCCGGGAACATCGAGTTCATGACGGCCGGAGGAGCTCAAGTCTCCTCCAAATCAGGTCAGAGAGTTTCTCCTCGCCTCCGTCTCTCCTTCATGTCTTCTGCTGTCGCTTTAAACGGTTTGACCTTTGTGTCACGGGCCCGTTTGGCCCCCAAGCTCACATTAACACCACACTGAACAAATGCAAACATGTTTAATATTCAAGAGGTAAAGGTCACGCCTGAAGGCAGTTATTGATTATTTAAAATGCGATCAGGGCGACATGTAATCACTGGCTTCCCTGCTGTGGTTCTGCTGGACCGAGCTGCCTGGATCAGAAGCAGCAGGACGCTCAGCAGAACATTCCTGCCTGATTACATAAATAAACCACTCCGGGATGAATTCCCATGAGTTTATTTCAGCCCGGACATCTCTGAAACCTCTCGTGATGAGTTTTGTGTTGTTCCTGCAGCTCTCAGCCGGACGTCCGACCTGCTGGGGCTGAACTCGGATCAGCTGGCCGAGGTCCTGACCCACCGGTCCATGATCCTCCGGGGCGAGGAGATCTCCACCCCGCTCACTGTGGAGCAGGTCGGTACACTCCAGTTACACCAGTATGAAAACCACCGTTACTGTAAACACAGAAGATGGAGTACGACTGGGTGGTTTTGTAGAGATGTGTTTGTTTTGTTGATGCTGACGTCCCTGCTCCTGCTCCTGCTCCTCTTCCTGCTCCTGCTCCTGCTCCTCTTCCTGCTCATGCTCCTGCTCCTGCACCTTCTCCTGCTCCTCTTCCTGCTCCTGCTCCTCTTCCTGCTCCTGCTCCTGCTCCTCTTCCTGCTCCTCTTCCTGCTCCTGCTCCTGCTCCTCTTCCTGCTCCTCTTCCTGCTCCTTCTCCTGCTCCTGCTCCTCTTCCTGCTCCTGCTCCTGCTCCTCTTCCTGCTCCTCTTCCTGCTCCTTCTCCTGCTCCTGCTCCTCTTCCTGCTCCTGCTCCTCTTCCTGCTCCTGCTCCTCTTCCTGCTCCTGCTCCTGCTCCTGCTCCTGCTCCTGCTCCTGCTCCTGCTCCTCTTCCTGCTCCTGCTCCTGTCAGGCGGTGGACTCCAGGGACTCGATGGCGATGGCACTTTATTCTCAGTGTTTCAACTGGATCATCTGCAAGCTCAACACCCGCATCCGGGGCAGAGAAGACTTCAAGTCCATCAGCATCCTGGACATCTTTGGATTCGAGAACTTTGAGGTGTGTTTGCACGGGAGGAGACGCTCTGAGCATCGTTAGACTCATTAACCAAATCTGAATTAAAAGTGAGGAGGAGATAAAACCTCAGGTTCATTAGATTAAATTAAATCCCTCACACGCTCAATTAAACCCAACGACGTGACCTTTTATTCCCCCGTCCGGAGGTTTCTCATCATATTTTTAATCATTAATGAAGAATTCAGTAAACGCACCTCAGGGATTCCTTGTTTTTCACTTCATTAACTCTCCGTCGGTGCTTTCTGTCTGTTATCTTCCCCACAGGTCAACCGCTTCGAGCAGTTCAACATCAACTATGCAAACGAGAAGCTTCAGGAATATTTTAACAAGCACATTTTCTCCCTGGAGCAGCTTGAATACAACAAGTAGGTGGAAGATGTTTGCTGCTGATGGAAGGTTTTGTTTTCCATCCAGCTCACCTGATGAAGTTCATTAGCTTAATGATTTTATAACAAGGCTTTAGAGTCAGTAACATGATCGCTATCAGCTGCCGGCTAATCTCCCTCAGACGGAGAACAACAAGAGGCCTGAAGTTTGTTTCAAAACAGGGTTGAAAATTGTTTAACGCCTTCATTTTATAAATTAAACATTAAGCTACTAAAAATAATTAAGATCAGAAGATGCAGAAAATAGACAGCTCTCTGCTTTGGACAGTTTCAGGTCAGTTGAGTTTCATATTATATATGTTCTGTGTTTAGATGAGCTTCCCACTCTTTTCTCTTAGTTTGTGATTTCTACAAAATCTCTTATTGAACACATTTAAAGATTTGAAGACTGAAAAGAGACGCAGTCAGGCTGTGTCGAAGTAATTTAAGATTAGTCACTTTTCCATAATTAGCTGCTGACGAGCTAGTTCTCAACAGATACTCCACATTCCTATAACTCAATAATATTTAGTCTTTGGTAATAAGATTTAATCTAACATGACATTAAAGCTTCTGATCCCTCAGTGTCGCTCGGTAACGCTCTGTTTTGTGTTGGTGGAGCTGAAAGGAAACTCACGTCACCAACACATCTGCTCGTATCTGCTCCAATCACACGGCTGTGACGAGGTCATCAGTCCAAAACTCAGTCCAAACCTCCAATAACACAAATTATAGTAACTCATTTGGTTGGTGTTCTGTAGAGCTGCAGCCTCGACTGTCGTTCCTCTTTCTCACATAAAACAGCAGGAGAATGCGACGCTGTTAGCTCGAGGTCCTGATTGTTGTGCTTTACCACACACACACAAACCTAGCGTAGCAGGAAAATGAAACTTGTCCTCACCTGTTGTGTTTCTCTCCTCCTGCAGGGAGGGGCTGGTTTGGGTCGACATCAACTGGATGGACAACGGAGAGTGTTTGGATCTGATCGAGAAGGTACGCCGGTCCCGATGTGATCAGTGATGATGATAAAGACTGTTCCTGTGGTGCTTTTTAAAAACTACGATTAGTTTTAGTCGAGTTATGAATGGAGAGGTGGTGTTGATGATGCTCAGACGATTGCAGGACGCGCTGGAGATTAAATCATTTACCTGAAACCAGGATTAATAGCAACAACTGAGAACAGAGTAGAGAATTCGAGTGCAGAAACAGGTGCGATGATGACGACGGGGCGAGGAAGGACAAGACGAGGAGATGATGATGATTATGATTATGATCTGTCCATGTTTCCATAGAAACTGGGTCTCCTGGCACTGATGAACGAGGAGAGTCACTTCCCCAAAGCCACAGACGACACCTTACTGGAGAAGCTGCACAGCCAGCACGCGGTACGCCCTCTTCTGCTTCGCATCAGTGTTCATCAGGGTGCTGACGCTCTGCTGACGGTTCAGCCCGGTCGCTGGAATAAACAATAAAACTGTTTCTGTTCCTCTCGCTGCAGAAAAACTCATTCTATGTGAAGCCACGTGTTGCTGTGCACTACTTTGGAGTCAGACACTATGCAGGAGAGGTGAGACAACAATGTGCTGTCACAGATACTTCGTGTTCCTCTGTTCTGTGTTTTCACAAAAACACTTAATAGCTGCAAAGAGAACCTTCCCGTCCACGTGCTGCTGCTGTCTCTCCTCCTGTGAACTCTCTGACGCCCCCTGCTGTGTGCTGCAGGTGGTGTACGACGTGAGAGGGATGCTGGAGAAGAACAGAGACACTTTCAGAGACGACATCCTCAACCTGCTGAGGGAGAGCAGGTCGGTCACACCTCCGACGTTTGCTTCTACACTTCTGCAGCTGTGATTTCAGTATGAAACTGAGCTCAGGGTTCAGTGCCTTGCTCAGGGGCACGCTGGTCTCACTCTACAGATTTTCCAGGAAATCAAAGTTGAAAAGCTTCAACTCATGAGAAGATTTCTAGAGCAGTATCGATATTATATTATTGGCCGATATGAAAACTGTTATTTTAGAGATTATTTTGCAGAAATGATCCTATCAGTAAGTTATAATCTGTATTATTATCTGTATTTATTTTGTCTCTCTGCACTGATAATATTTTGGATGTAAAACTGAAAGATATCATCATTAAATCACAGCAAAAAACTACGAGTTTCTCTGTCGATGTTTAGATATCAGTGTTTTCAAACCCTTATATCAGGAGCTGCATCATCAGTTACTGTTGGCTGCCGACCAAATTACAAAGCTCTCATGCTGAGCTCATCTAATCTCGTGTCTTGTGTCTGTCTTTGTCTCGTCAGGCTGGACTTTGTCTACGATCTGTTCGAACACGTACTGAGCCGGAACAAACAGGACACTCTGAAGAGCAGCGTGAAGCACAGACGGCCCACCGTCAGCTCCCAGTTTAAGGTGAGTGACAGACAAACATGTGGACTGTCGGGTCGTCCTGGTCATTAGAGGTAGAACAGGTGTACGGATCAGGACCTGCCTTGGAAACATTTTGGTTAGGCTTTGGCTTAAAATAGCTACTTTGTACTTAGTTACAAATGTACCTGCACTTCGTTTGGTCGACCATCGACCCCGACTTCACCTGACTTCCTCCTTTGCTGCTGTAATAATGACGACAGCCACTAGAGGACGCTGCCTCACCAGCTACATAAATAACCTGTTATCATCTACCAGTGTGGTGTTATCAGTGCTGTCTTTGCTATAAAAACAGGTACTGAACATATCAGTAGTGATACTGTCAGTAACAGGAGTGTCTGTGTTGTTTCAGGCCTCTCTACACTCCCTGATGGCCACACTCAGCACTGCTGACCCATATTTCATCAGATGCATCAAACCAAATAAACACAAGGTGAGTGCTGATATAACACACACACACACACACACACACACACACACACACACACAGTGTGGGAGCACTGAAGTGTCACAGTGAGTGTGTGTGAATCACTTGTCATTTAATAATCACACAGTCCTCCCCCACCGACCGACCGACCAGCCTCAGACAGGAATGAGGGGTGTCGGGCCCCTCAGGTGCCCTTTGACCCCGGGTTGCCTAGCAACAGGCTGGAGAGGTGCAGTATGTGTGGATAATGTACACAAACGAGACTCAGGACTCAGAGCGCTGGGATCCTTATAACCGTGTCCACAAGATACTACTGAGTCAGATGTAGAGGTGTAAATATAGTAGAATCATGGATCTTAAACAAACAGCTCATTTTTATGAACAATTAAAGAACTGAACTCATGACGACGTTGTACGAAACCTGCTGATCAACACACGGTTTGGATCAGCTGATCTCGTTGGCAGGACTGTTCTGGGATCCTATCGACATCTGTCCGGACGCCTCGGCGGCTCATTAGCAGCATCACTGCCAACGTCACATGTAAAAGTTTAAGGCGAAATCCGATTGCTGATGTCAGTGATTATTGATCGCTCCCAGGCCGGGTCGTCAGCGATGGTTTGTTAATTGGCTGTCTGGTAGAAAACTAATTGATATGTTAAGCAGCTGTCTGTGATTTCTGTGAGTTGTTTCTGAGAGTTTTCTGCTACATGTCGAGGTTTGTGCTCCCAGTGACGCGTTTCCTGTGTTCAATCAGAGTTAAGAAGACATATATATAGATGGAGACACAGACAGGTAGGTGGAGACGCAGACAGGTAGGTGGAGACACAGACAGGTAGATGGATACACAGACAGGTAGATGGAGACACAGACAGGTAGGTGGAGACACAGACAGGTAGATGGAGTCACAGACAGGTAGATGGAGACACAGACAGGTAGGTGGAGACACAGACAGGTAGATGGAGTCACAGACAGGTAGATGGAGACGCAGACAGGTAGATGGAGACAGACGGGTAGATGGAGACACAGACAGGTAGGTGGAGACGCAGACAGGTAGATGGAGACACAGACAGGTAGATGGAGACACAGACAGGTAGATGGAGACGCAGACAGGTAGATGGAAACACAGACAGGTAGGTGGAGACACAGACAGGTAGATGGAAACACAGACAGGTAGGTGGAGACACAGACAGGTAGAAGGAGTCACAGACAGGTAGGTGGAGACACAGACAGGTAGATGGAGACACAGACAGGTAGATGGAGACACAGACAGGTGATGGAGACACAGACAGGTAGATGGAAACACAGACAGGTGATGGAGACACAGACAGGTAGATGGAAACACAGACAGGTAGATGGAGTCACAGACAGGTAGGTGGAGACACAGACAGGTAGATGGAAACACAGACAGGTAGATGGAGACACAGACAGGTAGATGGAGTCACAGACAGGTAGGTGGAGACACAGACAGGTAGATGGATACACAGACAGGTAGATGGAGTCACAGACAGGTAGATGGAGACAGACAGGTAGATGGAGACAGACAGGTAGATGGAGTCACAGACAGGTAGATGGAGACACAGACAGGTAGATGGAGACAGACAGGTAGGTGGAGATGCAGACAGGTAGATGGAGACAGACAGGTAGATGGAGTCACAGACAGGTAGATGGAGACAGACAGGTAGATGGAAACACAGACAGGTAGATGGAGACACAGACAGGTAGATGGAGACAGACAGGTAGATGGAGAAGCAGACAGGTATATGGAGACACAGACAGGTAGATGGAGACACAGACAGGTAGATGGAGACACAGACAGGTAGATGGAGACAGACAGGTAGATGGAGACGCAGACAGGTAGATGGAGACGCAGACAGGTAGATGGAAACACAGACAGGTATATGGAGACACAGACAGGTAGATGGAGACACAGACAGGTAGATGGATGTGTATATAACACACTCAGTGTGAGTATCTTTCCGTCCTCGGGGAAACCAGCTGGACAGCCGGCGTGTTTTACGAGGAGGAACGCGACCGTCTGACTCTTCTGATGGAGCGTTAAACAAGGCCAGATGATGACTTCTGAATGGGGCTTAATGTAGTGCGGGAGGAGGAGGTGGAGGAGGTGCAGGATGGGGGGCAGCCCCGGGGGAAACAGGGGTCGGGGGGACACGGCCCAAGGCCCCTAAAAGCCCCCGAGAGGCGTCCATGTCATCTGCCTGCTTGAGTCTGAGCAGGTGTCAGAGAGGAGGAGTGAAGGATGACGATGATCTCTGAGCTCTGCTGTTTGTTTTTGGAAAGTAAGGACACGTTCAGTGTGAAGTGGCGAGACGTTAACAGACCGACTGGCGGTTATTTTGGGCGCGGTGATGTCACGGTGGGTTGAAGGCCTGCGGGGCGATGGGACTCCTGCAGATGGTGAGTGGAGTCTCTGCGGAAACATCAATATATTGACCGAATACATAATAGTGAGGACGGACTGTTGGCTCTAAATAAATCTAGGACACACACACATCTGAGCGCTGTGTCGATATCAGTGACATGAGACTATAAACGGTGTTAGAGTTTAGAAATCTGCTCCCAGATCAGTTTTTCATCTTCGTTTCCAAACATTGGAGTCTCTGACGTCGACGCCGTTTACAGACTGTTTGTGTACATGCGGCCGAAACATGCAGAAAAAGCTTTGTTTTAAGAACATGTTTGTGTGGGCGGGGCCTCAGAGGACACACACACACACACACACACACACACGGCTGCTTCTTAAAGGAACAGTCTGGTGTTTTTTAACCTAAAGAACGATCAGCAGGCAGACGTCAACATCTACACACATTTTCCTTTGTGTCGGTCTGACAATAACAACAGTTCATGCACACACACACACACACACAGACGTGCACGCTTGGTCGACATAAAAACCTGTCATCCTCATCATCCACGCTCATCAAACACAGTCGGCCATCACCACATTCACATCCTTTACTGTGTGTGTGTGTGTGTGTGTGTGTGTGTGTGTGTGTGTGTGTGTGTGTGTGTGTTCTGACAGTAATAACTACCTACCGTGGAGGCTGATCGTGGAGTCTATAGGTTTTTGTTCTCGTTGTTGAAGGACTGGACTGGAGCTTGTTGTGTGTCTGTAGAACAAACTGTGCAGACTCACACACACACACACACGCACACACACGCACACACACACACACACACACACCTCTGTGATTGTTGTCAGTTATCAGTTTAAACCAGGCATCAATGACATGTTCAGATAAATCAATGGTTGTGATTTTCTTGCTAACAGCTCATGAGCTCGTCACATGTTGCAGCACATCACATGTGCAGAAACAAACACAACATGAACCCACTCACATTTCAGGTTTTTTTAAATATCATAGCAACAAAAGCTCAACTGGATCTGGAGCTGTGATTAGTTTAAATTAGAGTCAGTGTGGACCGAGACGTTTGATTCAGTCGGAGGAAATACAGACAAATGTTTTTAGTGTAGCAACTACGAAACATCGACACAACATGACAAGAGAAACACTGAACACATCTGTATCAAAACAGTGTTGGACAGCATTAAAACTAACCTGCAGTACGCATACTTGAGTAAATATAATAAAATTAATGTAAAAGTGGAGAAAACTTTAAATAAAAAGGAGGATGCAGAACGTTTTCCAACCTGTAATAAAAGTTTACACATTAGACTTTATTACTTTGCCCCTTTTTTAAACCATCTTCTGATCAGATTTAAACATGTTGAATGATTAAAAAAAAAATCAAACATGATATAATTGAATTATCATCCGGCCCAATTCCCCATCGACGCTCAGGTTCGGTCCAGTTCAGTCCCAGTCTGAGGCAGCAGCTCGTCGGCCCGGTTAGCTGCAGCCGGTGGACACAAAAGTCACCACGTTTGAATGTAAACAGGCTGCTCACACACACACAGACACACACACACACACCGGCCCTACAAGTGGCCGCACAAATTAGCCTCAGCAGGAGACGCATCGCCATGGCAACCACAGCCCTCCCTCCCGCACACACACACAAAAAGGGGGAGTGGAGTTCTGTGTTTGAAAGCCTTTGTTTGACTCGGTGGTGGCAGTGTGTGTGTGTGTGTGTGTGTGTGTGTGTGTGTTGGTGTGTGTGTCTGAGCCGGTCAGTGTGTGTGGAGGAGACACTCGGAGGCAGTCGGCAGCTCCGGGAAGTTTTCTGTCATTTTTTTTGTATCCGTTGGTCTGCGATGTGAAGGAGGCGAGGCGAGGAGCGAGGATGCAGGGTGAGACCTGATGCTTGCCTGCTTTTAAATGGGAAGCGGTGCGTTCAAGTGCGCGCTTGTTGCACGGAGGGTTTAAGCGGTCCAGCGGAGGGTTTTCAGTGCTGTGGAATGAGGTGAGATGCAGCGGTTTGTGTTCAGAGGCACAAAGAGAGTTTCTCCTCAGGCAGGTTCGGTTTTCAGTCTTGATCCGCAGCAACATGAAAGAAAAGAAGAAGAGAGAGAATTTATCAAACATGTCTGAAGGTGTTTGTGATTTTCTCTCTCTCAGTTCAGACTTCTGGACCGAGACACAGCAGGTATTTATCAATGTATGGACGGCTGTAATCCTTAAAGTGCAGCAGCTGCAGACTTGGTCCAAAGGTTTAAAGCTGTTATCTGTGTTCTCCAGCTGCTGAACTCAGATTCACTGTAGTCCACGTTAAACCAGCAGCTAAAGGGAACACCTGAAATACTTGTTCAGATGTGAAGTACACGGGTCACTGGGTTCGAGTGAACTGAGTTGGCACTCGGCATAAATGAAAGATTTGTATGTAAGTTACAGTTTCAGAGTGAATATCTGCAGCACAGCAAAACATCTGAACATTAACTCTGACAACTTTTATGCTGATGAAGTGAATCAGAATGAAATTAGAGGTTTTAGTGCAGAACAATCGGGCAGAATCTCCAAATGTTCCATTTTGGCTTCATCTTTGCCAAACTAAACATTTCTCAGATACCAAACTGTATCTTTCACTTACACGTGACTGTAGGTGCTCTGAAAACAAGAATCACCTCGTCACCGTCAGAACCGCTGTGGGATCGAACAGACGGTCCCTCTGAAGTTTGCTGCTTGTCATCTGGTTAATTGGACTTGAAGGATTTCAGAACCAAGAATGACCCGATTGAATTTCAAGAAGGCAGAAGCCTGGAGACGGAGCTGCAGCTTCATGAGAGCATGATGAGTGTTGTGATCAGGGCTGGAAGGCTGCAGGGATGATCGAGGTTGAATCAGTAATGAGGCTGTTTAGTTAACGACATGATAATGAAGCGAGTCGTTTCTCTGATGACGCTCGTCTGAGAGCAGCTCGGCTCTCTGGTCCAGCTGCTCTTCACTGCCGTCGATCCGTCAGTGGATCCAGAACACCTCTGAGATGATTTTGTTTTATGGGACATGATGTCAGTGGCTCTAAATATTAATGATCCATTAATTTTCATTTGCTGGGCAGAAACGTGAGAATCAGCTGCTTTTCTTGGTTTTTATCATCACTGATAAGACAAAATGAGTAAAAGTGATTCATAGAAAGAATATCTGACAGATCAATGGATAATGAAACAATCATATTTTGTTGAATCTGTCTTTAAGGAACATTTCACCCAAAAAAAAATGTAAATTCAGTCATTATGTACTTTAAAATGGCATCAGTTCTTTACACCACTTTGGGATCTTTGTTCTTCTGGAGACGACAGATTTTAGTTTTTTTTTATTGCTGTTGTTTCTCAGTTTTAAATCAAGTCTCAGCTGCTTCAGTTATTTAGCAGAATGCTGCAACTCTGTTTCACTGTGAAGCTCCAGAACTGTTCTGTGGACGACGACACTTCACGTGACGATGATGATGATGAGTTTTAACTTGTGTTCCTTTAATTCCACCTCACAGTGTCGTCCAGTCGGCGCATCGTGTTTTAAATCTGATCGCTCAGACTGCTGTAGATTTAAGATGATTTGTTCAGCAGTGAACGACCTGCAGGAAACTGAGAGCAGCGTTTGTTCTGATGTTTTTATTCAATACCAGAATTTTTCACAAAGAAGCTGAAAGTGATTTTCTAATCGGCCTTAATACCTTCGACATCTGCCTGTCTGTCTGTGTCTGTGCTGGTTTCCTCTCAGCAGCTCTGCTGCTGCAGGTTTTCTTTGTGTAATTGATGTTTTCAAGAAACTCAAACCCACAAGATTCCTCCTCCAAACTGGGTCAGGTTTAAATCCAGCGGGGTCGGGGATTTAGGTTGGATTTCTGTCCATCTATGTGCAGAAAACATTGTTCCAGGGATTCCCCCAGAACTCAGGTGAAGGAGCCCCGCTGAGCCGTGAGTGATAATCCCCGCCGGCTCAGACCTGGACGCCCAGGAGCAAACAAGACCTCTGACAAAGAAACACAGAGGTCTGTGGGGGGTTTGATGCTCTTAGATGATCCGAGATCTGTTTAAAGCACGAATATCGGCGCTCACAGAGAGGGAAAGTCTTCTCAGCAACGATATGTTTGGATGTTTGTCTGGAGGAAACGCCACATGCTCTCGTTTCCATCGTCTGCGCTGTGAGAATCTGCTGCTTCTGTCTGTTCACATGATGTAAATCGAGTGTTTTGTGGTTTTCAGACAAATCAGTCCGAAGATGTAACCTTGGATTTTCTGACATTGTGATTATACGTTTAGAAAGAGAAAACTGAATCTATGTATTTGAGATGATTAACCTCAAATTGAAGGTTTCATAAACACACAGAGGATCTTTGTGGTGGAAGAGAAAAGATGATTGTGTTCAGAACCAGATGTTTTTTTTCTGTGAAGCGCGGCGACGAGCTCTTCTAAGGTCGCCTGAGGAGATGAGAGAAATCTCATTTTAGTTTCTGGATAATGACCAATTATCTCTGCTGCCACTCGAGGCCACTGGAGGAAAATTGCAACCTTTATATGAAGTGAATGTGAAGCGTCTCAGGACGAGGACGTGGACGGCAGCGTGGCTCAGATGTGCCTGAGGATGTTTAAGTGTCGGTTCAGACTCTCTGCACCTCGTCACTGGTAGTTAGATGGACGGCTCATCCTGTGTTCAGTGTTCGCCGTTTCCCAACCCCCTTGGGAACGAACTACCACGCCCCCCTTTTGTCCTGTTGAATGCCCCGAGCTGCGAGTCTTATTGCCGGGAAGTTGTGCTGAGAAAGACACGGAGTTTAACCCTCGGGCTATTGTCGTGACGCCCCGCGGAGGCCTGAGATGGTCTGGATGCTGATTTACATCATTGTGGTTGTTCTGAGCTGATGGATTGTTGGAGTCGAGTTGACTTATCTCAGAGCAGTCGGACCGAAGTGTTCTGACAGATACAGAAACGGGTCAATGATGAGATGTTTCACTGTTTGTGCTTCCAGAACTTCTTTCTTCTTTCTGGCTAGCAAAGTCCAAAATACAGATGTAGGTGTTTATTTTAGTTCAGGGATGCAGTGGTGGTTCTGGGGGGGGGGATCAGTGTCCGGACCCCCCTGTGGCCCCCCGACAGAGAGTCTGCATCAATAATACAATGACAGATTTCTTGCAATGATTTTGTACTTAAGGAAAAGGTGGAAATAAAGTGTTTACTAGCCAATTAAAACTGTTGAAATTGGCCCCCTGACTAAAACTAGTCTAGAACCACCGCAGTCTGGACCTGAATAAAAATCAGCTCATGTTTAATTAGATAGACTTTGTATCTTAAAATATTAGAAAAATTGTGACGGTCTCCTCTTCAGGAGGGAGTCATGCTTTGCCGGGGTCTTGAGTCTTTGGCGTCACGTCACAACTCTTTATTACAAGACCGGTCAAGACCAGAACTGCAGGGGTGTCACTTAATTGTTTGACATATACTGCACTTTATATTGTTTCTATGGGAAGACAAGAACCAACCAGGGACCTGATGCTAGCACAAAACACTGCACTGTGTTGGTGGACGGTCGAACATGGAGAGGAGTCAACAAGTTGACATGGTCTCGTGTCTTTAAACTCCGGTCTTAGTTTGCTGTACTATATGAAGTCAGAGAGCAGTATTGTGTGTACGACCTATGAGGAGTTCTCTCTGCAGAGAAACAGCAGCGGTTTCAGTTCAAGCTATTCATCCTCTTTAGTTTACTCATCATGAGAAACACTGAATGGAGCGACTGAAATGGAAAGTGTCCTGGATGAAGTGAGAAAGCAGAGACTCTCTCTGGCTGCAGACCGTCTTCTTTTGTGACAGAGGCAGCGCTTTGACACGGCGTGAGACTCCCCCAGATTCCAGACAGAGAAGAAGAAGAAGAAGAAGAAGAAGAAGAAGAAGAAGAAGAAGAAGAAGAAGAATCTCCTTTTTACAGAAGTGATCAGGAAACTTGTATGAGCCTCCTGAACAGAGCGGTTGTTGATGGGAGTGAAAGAAACGAGGAAACGTTGGAGATGGGAGGGCAGCTTCCTGACACCGCTCGGCTTTGTGCGCTGCAGCTCGGACGTATGCAAATGTAAGTTATGCTAATGAGCCCCCTCCGCGGCCATCAGTGGTTAAAGGGCGCCATTCAATCACTCAGTCAGGATCTGGCGGTGAATTGGCCTCCCTTCATCTCAGCAGCTCAGATGGGCCATCATGGGGCTATCAGGGGAGATGTGCGCTGAATAAAGGAGGCATTACGAGGCGGATAAAGCCCCCTCTTATCCTACGCCCACCGAGGTGACGGGGTGAGAGGGCTCCCCGGGAACACGGCCTCCGCTGAATGCACTGCTGTAAGAAATAATGGTTTCTCAATGCCAAGTGTGTTTTTCGGAGGGTTTTGATTGGTCGCTGGCTGCTGCTGTCGTACAAACTCGTCTCACTGAAGCTGTGAATGAGTGTTACATGCGTGTGGACGTTTAAAGGGACGCGGCGTCCAGACGTCATGTGACCGAGTGTGACGGTTTCAGGACTTCATGGAATGTAAAGAGCTTTTTTTTTTTTCTTTTACCCAGCTATTCGGCGTCATAGTTTTGGTTGAAAAACATATTTTCCCTCTCTGGTTCAGTCTCAGGGTTTTTTAACAGCAGCAGGCAAGTGAGCAAGTCGGAGATCAGCTGGTAAACAAAGTGAAGCGTTCAGCAGCTAAAGACACAAATGTTTTCTTCAGATCACCAGAATAAATGTTGACAAAGTACGAGAAGTTAAAACTTTACGTCTCTTTATGTTGAATCTTGACTCTTCTTTATGTTTCTCTTTTTAATTAGTCTTTTGTAACAAACAAGCCGCTTGGTTAGGTTTAGAGAAACATCATTTTCTGGCTTTAAATACCTGTTTTGTCGTCACAAACACAGCTGGAGATGTCCTGAGATCTCATTCATACACCAGGTTTGTCACTGAACACGCGGCTGCAGATCTGATTGCAGACAGCAGTAAAGAATAACTCTCACTGACCGTTCCCTCACAGTGAAGAGCCCTCTATGATAACAGCGTTCTCAAACAGGAAGTCAGAATCGAGAATCGATCGCCACCGCTGTGAAAAGAATTACAGCTTCATCAAACTCTGCTGGATCACAATCAATACTGTTATTATAGTGCAGTAAAGGCAGCTGACTGTATTGAGTGGACATTAATGAAAGTGTCCTGTGGCTACAGAGTGAAAATCGACAGCTGATCTGAATCTGTTCAGAATCACGTAACGTCCAAACATCAATATGAGCTCTCTGTCACGTGGAACCAGCAGAAACACACTCAAACACACGATGTGTCGTCGCTGATAACAGCAACAGACAGATTGTCATTTCAGAATCTTCAGAATAAACTATATATAAGAACTCCTCGGGTGTTAACGAGGAGCTTTGAGAGTGAAATGTTCATCATTCGTCGACACATTTCTCAGAATGTACATGTTCTTCTTCCTTGACATTATTTAAATTTAATTTTAAGGCATAAACGTGGTTATTTTGTGATTGTGACCTGAACGTCTGCGTCTCTGTCTGCCTCCAGATGCCTGACCAGTTCGACCAGACGTTGGTTCTGAACCAGCTCAGATATTCCGGCATGTTGGAGACGGTCAAGATCCGACGCACCGGCTTCCCCGTGAGGAGACCTTTCCAGGACTTCTGCTGCAGGTGTGTCCCGTCTCACTCATATTAAACCTTAGTGGTGATGGTTCTGTCCACATGGATCCGATCAAACTCTTTAACTCTGATATTATCCAAAATAATCTAATTTCCTTAATCAGTCATTTAAAAAAATCTTAACTTTCTCACACTGAGAAAACCAAATAAATGTTAAATTCAGGACCAGAACGTTGTTGAACTCAAACTGGACCAGGGGGACCGGTCTCTGTAAACCAAACCAGTATAAGAACTTTTGCTGAGAACCGGCTGGTTGTGTGTTCAGGTACAAGGTGCTGATGCGAGGCGTGATGCTGCCCGATGACCCCAGAGGAAGCTGCATCCAGCTGCTGCACCTGTACGACAGCAGCGCAGCCGAGTGGCAGCTGGGAAAGACCAAGGTGAGCACACACGAGCCCTGTTCTGGACCCAGACTCACCTGAGGCGGCCGAGTCGTCCTCATGTCCTGGTTCTGATGATGTTATTGCATTTGACCAGATAAACACACAAACACACGCCTACTTTAGTATCTTTGGCTCACTGTGATGTCATTTCCTGGAGCGTCTTCCTCTCCATTCTTCATTCTTTCCTTTGCAAAAACAGTGAATGCTTCAGCTGCTGTGTTTTTATTATAAATCCATTTAATGAGGATCATGTAAACAGCGACGTCTCGATGGACCGTCACCTGCTGTGGAGGCGTTCACCTGTTCCACCTGACCAGGGCCAACTTAAAGGGTTGTTTTAAAATGCTCCTTTGGCTCATTAATATGTGTCGGCAGTGGAAACTGTTTCTCACACAGACTTGAATTCCCCTTCTGCTCACTTCTCTCCACCGTAATTGACTTCTTCCTGTCCGACCTTGCTCCCGAACGTCCTGCTGCTCGTTCCGCCTCCGGCTCACACCGGCTGATCCCTGTTCTCCTCGCTGACATGAATATGACCGCATGCAGACTTGCTTTGCCAATACAGTTTGGCTGAACTCGACTCCCCTCAAGGCTTAATTTGGCTTCACGCGTCTTACAAATCCAGCTCGGTGAAACCGTTCCAGAGCTCAGGTGCCTCCGTGTGTGTGTGTGTGTGTGTGTGTGTGTGTGTGTGTGTGTGTGTGTGTGTGTGTGTGTGTGTGATCATGAATAATTGAAGTCCAGAGCACCTGAAGCGTGGCATCCAACAGTTATTGGATCTGGTCTTCATCCCCTCGGTCTATTGCTCTCTGCTTCCACTACACCGGATCAGAAGGAATATACCTGCTGCCAGCGTGTGTGTGTGTCTGTGTGTGTTCGTCTGTGTGTTCGTCTGTGTGTGTTTCTGTTTGTGTGTGTGTGTCTGTGTGTGTGTGTGTGTGGTTGCTGTGGGGAAAATGACAGATGGGGATACAGATCTCTAATCACAGCTTGACCGTGTGATGCTGCACGAGGTGACAGCAGTGGAGGATGCCTGTATGTGTGGGTGGCAGTACGAATGGTCATTACACCGTGTGTGTGTGTGTGTGTGTGTGTGTGTGTGTGTGTGTGTGTGTGTGTGTCCGTCCAGGTCCAACAAGACCACAACAAACTGAACTAAGCTGATAAGGTGATGGAATAAATAAAATACGAGATCACGTCCAATTCACGGGAGCGTTTGTGTTTAAGAAATAACAAAATCAAGCACACAAAAAATGACCAAATGTTATAAAATACTTGTGTTAACATATTTACACAAAAATATGCAAGAAAAGCTTTTCTTTTTTTCCAACTCCATCAGGACGACCAGAGAACTAAAGGATAAGATGTTAAAAAAAAAAGATTAAAGTCATAAATTAAAAACATATCAGCTGTTGACTTTCCCTGATAACATATTGACACCACAAATGAGCTTTTTCATCACAGCTGATCAGAGATTTTAAATATCTGTTCTCGATTAGAAGCAGCTGTTTCAGGAAGCGTGGTGTCAAAAAATGCTCTGTATCAGAAGAACAGTCTGTCTATCTGCTGTCCAGCTGTAGTCTTAGTGGTGCGTTCAAGTGCAGCTTTTTGAACGACATGAAGTGACGGTCATCGTTGCTGCTTGTTCTTTAACGTCGGTCCGGTGTGTCTGGACCCTTGGTGCCAGACTTTGCATGGTGAAGATGTGAACGGCCGCCTCTGATGAAGACTGTTCACGTCCTTCTCTTGTGGAGGTTTCATTGTGCTCAGAGCTCCTGGATGTTACAGAGGACGCTGTGTGTGTCTGTATAAAGCTCCACCGCGGGGCAGCAATGAACTGCCACCATTTACCAGATTTACAGTGAGTCAGCGGCCCAAACACACACACACACACACACACAAACCGGTTTGTGTTTTAACTCTGAAATGTGTTGTGTCGGCCCACCTGAACGCCTCAGCAGAGCCTCCCTCTCTCTGAACCACAAAGACGCTCCTGCTGCTCTGACCGCCTGTAAACCGCTAAATCAATTCTATGTCCCTCGGAGGGATTCGTCCACTTTGTCCCGCCGGGAGATTTACATCCAGCCGGCCTGCAGCTCCTTTCAGTCGGCACATGTCCTGACTATTGTCTCCGAGTTGTTTTTTTGTTTTTTACAGCCTTAAACTTAATTTCCTGGAAGTGATGTGGCTCTGCTCGCCTCTCGCTGGGTTGTGTTCTCTCCACGGGCCTGACCTGTCACGGCGAGCGGCGCTCCCCGAAGGCCCCGACAGCAAGAACCAAAGTGTGCAGAGGCTTAGAGCGGCTTTTGTTGCACTAATTAGCATAGTAATGATTAGAAAGGATTAGTTCATGGCATTCGGATGCAAATGTGCGCACTCGCACATGAGCGGCACTTTGTGAGCATGTGGAGTCATGTTGGAAGTTGTTTAATAAAGTTTGTGTGTGTGTGTGTGTGTGTGTGTATGTGTGTGTGTTTGTCCATCAGCAGACGTGTTTGTGTAAATGTTTCAAAATCAGTCTGATATCAGAGTTTTAAATACTGATGCAGAAGCCTCTAAATCCTGAATTTAGGTGGGGGAGCCGGTGGTGTTTGTGTGTTTCAGTCTTGGTGTGTGTGTGTGTGTGTGTGTGTGTGTGTGTGTGTGTGTGTATGTGTGCACGTGCTGGGGCATGTACGGCATGTTTCCCTGTTAATTAACCTGCTTGTCAGTGACGTCCAAATCACCCGGACGAGTTTACATTTCCTCCTGAAAATCTCATTAGTGCCTCACCGCTGAGAATTCAACTCGCTCGCTCTGCCAACAACACACACAAGAAACACAACACGCACAACACACACAACACACATCAGTACATCACTCCACAGGAGCGAGACAATCTGTTCTCCCGTACCTATGTAGCACCGTGACATTTCCCCACAATCTCTGTCTCCCGAGACCACGTCCCATATCTCATTTTCCTCCCTCCCTAATCGGATTAACCCCCGGCGTCCCTCGCTGGGCCCAGTTCCTCTATCAATGGAGGACAGCTTGGCTCCTGTAGCGGGCAGCTGCACTAAGTGCCTGTAAGATCTGCTCTTTTCACAGAGCGATGTAGCCGAAATCACTGGCTGCGGTAATCTGCAGTCTTTAGCAGCGGCAACAAAAGGAGAGGAGGATCTGGATTTGATTTATGTCGGCTGCTTTGTTCACTTCGATTGTTCTTCTGGAAGGGAGTGTCTGTTAAAAGGGCCGACGGTCGCTCTTTAATTCCGCTCGCTTGTAAATTCATAATGTGTTTAGTGCAGAGTGGATAGTGGATGTTTAGCAGAGTCTGAGTATTTATTCTTCACTTTTTAATCCTCTTTCTCTTTGTTTAATTTAGATGTATGTATAAAAAGAAAACCATGAAAAATCAAGTCATCCATATTTAAAACACAATTAAAACGCACAGTAAAGCTGAAAAAATGTCTGTTTAAGGAATTGCTCGTTAGCATTAGCACCATTAGCTTGTCACCATAGATTTATAAGAAGAAGGAAACACTGAAAGCAAAGATGGCGCCTTTTCAGTCCAGTGAGAACTGATTGTTGAGCTCAAACTGTTTCGCTCTGTTTGTCTTGAGGTTTATTGTTTTCCCGGTAAACACAGCGACCTCTTCAGCCCCTGCAGTCTGCTGCTGCTGCTCTGGGGGTCACTCATCCTCCAGAGCTGCTCTTCTCTGCAGGAGTGTCTCTGAGCAAGGCAGAGCGTAGAGGACTGACGCCTGAAGAGGTGTGTGTTTACCGGGGAAACTACGGCTCAGTCAGCCTCGCAGCCGGCTGTTCGTTCGACAGGCAAACTGCAAGAAAAACAGACGAAAGCACGGAAATAGCATGCTAGCTAGTTAATTATTCATCGACCTCCCTCTGGTCGTCCATTTGATTACCAGAGTCACAAAAATCCAATTTATAAAATGTTTTCAGCTGAACTTCACTGCTTTTTTCATCCTCTGCTGTTGAAACATGAATCTGTCGAGCCTTTCATTCAAAATTGTGAAAAATCTAAATCTGCGACACCGAACCATTAAAACTAAATGTAAGGATTGATTCATATCCTTCTATATCTCACCTTATCTCCCCCTCTCCTCCCCCCTCAGGTGTTTCTTCGGGAGTCTCTGGAGCACCGGCTGGAGAAGCAGAGGGAGATGGAGGTGCTGAAAGCCGCCATGATCATCCAGGCTCACGTCATGGGCTACATGGCCAGGTACGACTGTTCAGAACCCGACAATAACATCAAACGCCTTCTTAAAACTAAAGACCCGTTTGTTTACTGATTGTGTCGATGTTGTCGGACACACAGGAAGCAGTACAGGAAGCTGCTGCAGTGCATTGTGGTCATTCAGAAGAACTACCGGGCTTTCTACTGGAGGAGGAAGTTCCTGCTCCTCCGCTGGGCAGCGCTCACCTTCCAGAAACGTGTGCGAGGCCAGCTGGCCCGCCGGGCTTACAGCCAGCTGCAGGAGGAGCAGAGGAGGAGGAGGAGGAGGGAGGAGGAGGAGTGCCGCCGGAGGCTGGAGGAGGAGATGGAGAGGTAAGAAGAAGAAAATCCGACTTTAAAGTTCACATACAGACAGAGACGATGCAGGAAGTCACCAGGAAACAAGAACAGTTTGTAGATCGTACAAAACGACGGATGATGTAGACTTTCTGTCTGACCTGAAATCTTGATGGGTTTTTATGGGAATTTGCTGCCACAGTGAGACAGGAAATGTAATTACTCGTGTTTTAGTGAATCTTATCTCAGTCTGTCTGTTCGTGTCTGCAGGGAGAGACTGAAGCTGGAGGCGGAGAGACTCGCCAAAGAGGTACGACCAAACGCAATATCCAGGAAGTAACTTGTGTAGACGAGTTATTTACTCTACATGTTACCTACGTACCGTCTCGATAGGCGTATTTGGATTGATCACTGTATTTTAATTTCAATCTGTCATTCTCAGTTATCAGTTTATTCAGTTTGTCAGTGCACTGAACTTTATTTTGCATCCTTACGCAGTTCCATTCAAGAAAGTGACTCACAGTTTAAACATATTACTCATATTCCCAGTCGCACAAATTACATCATACAGTCATGACCATAAAACACATAATATCTTCAGATTCAGATCTGAAGCAGAACACTGATGCAGTTTAGAATCAGGACAGAATGATTTATAGAATAATTCTGCATCAGAATCATGAAATGAAATAGAAATGAAACTTTAAAATCAGTTTTAATTGTGTTGAAATCAGGTTGAAATGACCTCGCTACAGAAAATAAGTTAACCTCCTCAAGATAAGACTGTTCTTAGAGGCGTGAGGAAGACAAACCACACTCCGTCAGAGACGTTTCTGATTTGTGTCTGTTTTCCATCCTCAGGCTGAGGAGGCCAGACTACTGGAGGAGCTCCATCGCATTGAGGAGTTAGCCTCTCAGCCTCAGCCTGCAGCCGCAGCTGCAACATCAGCGGACGTCCTGGAGGAGCTGGAGTCGGCAGAGGCCCTCGAGGAGGAGGTCCGTCCTCATGAAGCCACTCAGGTGGAGGAGATCCTGCGACTGGAGCGGGAGATCCAGGCGCTGCAGAGGCAGAAGGAGCGTCAGGAGCTCTCTCTGACCGAGGCCTCCCTCAACCGCCTGCAGCTCCTGCGTGACCAGGAGCTCCGGCGTCTGGAGGACGAAGCCTGCAAGGCGGCGCAGCAGTTCCTTGACTCGCTGAACTTTGACGAGATCGACGAGTGCGTGAGGAACATCGAGAGCTCGTTGGGAGTCAGCGAAGAGGAAGAGAAGGAGAAAGAGGGCGGGCGGAGGAAAGACGAGGAAGAGGTGGATGAAGGGTTTGGGGCCGACGACGAGGCGTTCAAAGACTCACCGAACCCGAGTGAGCACGGCCACTCAGACGGCCAGCGGACGAGCGGGATCCGAACGAGCGACGACTCGTCTGAAGAAGATCCCTACGCCAATGATGGTGTGATCCCACCGCTGCCCCCACCAAACACCCTGCTCCACCCGACGCTGCCTTTACCGCCGGTGCCCCCCGCCTGCCACAGCGCCTCCTCCAGCGGGGACTCGGCCTACTGCCACCCCAAGGCTTCGTCCGAGGCTCCTTCAGACGACATGGTGGAGCTCATTCCGCCGGACGAGGATTCGGACTACGACCAGGACGACTACGACGAGGGCGCCATCGTGTCCAGTGGCAGCGTGGCCTTCTCCAACCCTCGCAGCGGCCAGTGGTCTCCCGACTACCGCGGCTCGGTGGGAACCTACAACAGCTCGGGGGCTTATCGCTTCAGCTCGGAGGGCGCGCAGTCATCGGTGAGTTGTAGAGGCAAAAACTTCTGCTGCTGACAGAACGTAGGAGAAAGTTCAGGAGTCTATTAACCAACATCACACAGTCACACAGTCATCGTTCACTCGTATGAATGTTTGAAATCTGACAACATGTTATTTCACCACTTCACTTCTTGTTTCTCTGTTGATGGCTAACAGAAGGTTATCAAACACGATGTTTTACCTTAAAAAGAATGATATGTTTTTTTTTTTTTTGCACAAGAAATTTACTCTGCATTTTTATTTCCTGGAACATTTTCTGCCGGCTTTCACACAATTTTTCACTTGGTTTTCACATGTTTTTTTTTTTTTTTTTATCCTTTTTAAAAAGTTTCTTTTCCTCCTGAGAAAAGCTTTTTGTTCAGTTTTGTACACATAAATTGTGTAACTCATAAATTCTATGCCATTTTTTTTTTCATTTAAATTTCTCGCATATTTGTTTTCTGAAAAAGTTTTGGGCTCGGTTTCACACAATTTTTTTTTTACTTAGTTTCATGCATTAAACAAATTTGATAGAAATGTTTTATGTGTAAAACCAAGCAGAAAGATTTATTTGGCAGAAAAAAAAAGGAAAAAAAAAATACCAAGAAATTTTCACAGAAAAATTAGTTGCTGCTGATGCTGGAAGAAAAAAAAAAAATCATGACAATTTTCATTTTCATGTGTGAAAACTAGTTAGAAAAATTCTTTGTTGAAGAAGAAGTCTTCAACACGGGAGAAAAACAGTTTTGCTCAGACTAAAAAATGGATCACCAGAAAACAGTAAAGTCTTGACTCGCCCCTCAGGGCTTCTGTAGGAAGCTGTGAAAGCTGTCGGTTGGTGTGGAAATGATGGAGGCAAACACACCGGACATCTAAACAACATCTACTGCTTTTCTCTCCTGCGTCTGTAGTTCCCTGCTTGTAACAATGAAATCATTCAGTGACTTTAATGTGTCTCTTTTCTGTTGTCATTCCAGTTTGAGGACAGCGAAGACGACTTCGACAGGTTCGACACCGACGACGAGCTGTCGTATCGGCGCGACTCCGTCTACAGCTGCGTCACGCTGCCGTACTTCCACAGCTTCCTCTACATCAAAGGTAACTGAGACGACCTCTGACCTCCAACTTCTGCTTCATGAGAAACGAGAGCGTTTCCAATTCAAGATCATTGATCTAGATCTTTTTTTAATGGGTCGCAGAACAAAGCTTTGTACTTCCTCCTTTCCACCTTTCACCATGAGTTAAACTCCCGTACTTTTCTCTCCAGGCGGCCTGATGAACACGTGGAAGCGGCGCTGGTGCGTTCTGAAGGACGAGACCTTCCTGTGGTTCCGGGCCAAGCAGGAGGCTCTGAAGCAGGGCTGGCTGCACAAGAAGGGAGGCGGCTCGTCCACGCTGTCCCGCCGAAACTGGAAGCGCCGCTGGTTCGTGCTGCGGCAGAGCAAGCTCATGTACTTTGAGAACGACGGCGAGGACAAAATGAAGGGCGTGCTGGACATGCACAGTGCCAAGTGAGGACTCACGGTTGTTGATTAATTTAATCCAGAACATGTCGGCTGAGGTGAAGAATGAAAGAAACTAATGATCACAACATGATCTCCAAAACTAGGATGTAGTTCTACTAATGACCACCAGATGCTGAATACTATACTAAATACTAAAGTCACATGGGAAATAGAAAATTAAAGTCTTCTGAACTGGTGTCAGATTTTTGGATTGACCCCTTTTTGTTTCTTGTGATCTGCAGAGAAATCATCGATAACACCGGGAAGGAGAATGGAATCGACATCGTGATGGCGGAGAGGACCTACCACCTGATCGCAGAGTCTGCCGAGGACGCCAGGTGGGTGCACCACAAAAACAAAAACTGGTCTTCAGAACCTGATTTTGATTCAGTTAGAGATCCAAACTACAAAACATGTATGTGAGCTAGTCGCACCGTGTGAGTTGATGGATGTGTAACATGTTGCTGATGATTTTATCAACTTCTAACTCGTTGGATGTCAGAAAATCTGCTGCAACATCATTTCATCCAGTTAAATATCTGACGAACGGACAGAGAAAGTTTCCTCTTGCTATTTTGATTTCAATGTGCTGAATGTGTGTGAGAGAAAACTGTTGAAACATCGATGTAGACAAAGCTCAAGTGTCAATTAAAACAGACTTTGAATTATTTTAAACTCAAATCCAGACACACCTTTCATCAGAGAATCCAAATAAGAAACAAAATAATTTATTTTTTTCAATCGAGACACAAAATGAAACAGCAGTTGACAGAAATGATTAGAAGTGAACTTTATAAGTTGAGCTCTCAGTCTTGGTGCTGATGGTGCTGATGGTGCTGATGATGCTGATGATGCTGATGATGTCGTCTCCGTGGTTACAGCCAGTGGTTCAGCGTGCTGAGTCAGGTCCACGGCTCGACAGAACAGGAGATCAGAGAGATGCACGACGAGCAGGCCAACCCGCAGAACGCCGTGGTGAGTAGCTTTGAGTTCTTCTTCTTCTTGAGGATTTAAAGGTGCTTACCGCCCCCTGCTGTGTCGATGCCGTGCGTGTTAGGTCCAATAAAGCAACACGGTTTTCACATCATCATCTATTATCTAGAATGTCTATTCTGGCTGGTACATTCTGGTCTATAGAAGTATAGACATGGGATGGACCCAGTTTAAATCGAGCATCTTCAGGTTTCGTGTGTGTGTGTGTGTTTGAAGCTCATTATCCAACTCTGAACGCCGTCATTGAAACTTTCTCTCTCTCTCCAGGGAACGTTGGATGTCGGGATGATCGATTCAGTTTGTGCTTCAGATAATCCAGAGAGGTGAGAACCTACGTCGGACGTCACGTCTTTGTTAAAAGCCCACAGTCTTTATTCCAGCCTGTCAACCCACCAACATGATTCATATTAATATACTCATAGTTGCAACACTTAATTTACATGTTTTGTTTGTGCAAAGTCACAAAGTTCAGCTCAAACTGGACGTCCTTTCTGAAATCAAAATGTGACTACATAGATTTCTGTATCATTCTCATCCCGGCCACCAGGGGGTGCTGCTTGACATATTTGTAAATCAAGCGGTGACTCTTGGCACAAAGATTAAACAGTAAATCCTGTTTTCCTTAAAATATGTTCATGTTTGAAAATCATAGTTTTATCTTTCTACTATCAATCATTTGATTCGTCATCATTAACTGTGTTTGTGATCCGTCACAGGCCGAACTCCTTTGTCATGATCACGGCGAACCGCGTGCTGCACTGCAACGCCGACACGCCCGAGGAGATGCACCACTGGATCACCCTGCTGCAGCGCTCCAAGGGAGACACCCGGGTGGACGGACAGGAGTTCATCATCCGAGGTGACGACGCCATCGCCTGAAG
Source organism: Diplodus puntazzo (assembly GCA_963678695.2). Lineage (NCBI taxonomy): Eukaryota > Metazoa > Chordata > Actinopteri > Spariformes > Sparidae > Diplodus > Diplodus puntazzo. The sequence goes on from OZ023166.1 coordinate 2,584,091, forward strand.
TCCTTTTACCCTCCGTAGTCTTCATTTTGAGGGCTGGAGTCCATCCCAGAATGCATTGAGGCAGAAGAGATCAGATTTACAACATCAGATATGAACAATAACAGAAGAACATGAGGAAGTTTTAAACACTACAGGATAAGAACAGAACAGAAGAGTTCTGATTTGTACATCTGGAGTTTAACATATGAGGCAGCTTAGACCAAACTCCACTGACATTTTAAGCATTTTTCTGAATTTCAAAAGGCATCAAAAACCTGAAAAAGTGACAGGAAATGTCTAAATAATTTTGATATTTCAAGGTTTTTGCACATTTAAACTATAATGAAGTGCCTCACACTGGGAGTTTTGATGGCTGCTGCCGTCTCAGTCCGACTGTTCACGATTTGTAATGACACCGAGAAGATCTCTAAAACACTGAATCCTTTATTTCCTGCAGGCTGGTTACAGAAAGAGATGAAGAACAGCACCCGAGCCTCGCTGAAGCTGAAGAAACGCTGGTTCCTGCTCACCCACAATTCTCTGGACTACTACAAGAGCTCAGAGCGTAACGCCCTGAAGCTGGGAACGCTGGTTCTGAACAGCCTGTGCTCAGTGGTCCAGCCGGACGAAAAGGTCTTCAAAGAGACCGGTGAGAAAAACAACCAGCACCGACTGCATATCATCCTGCTGTTCTGCCCTCAAGTCTTTTCCTCCTCCGTGTGGTTTAACATCCTTCTGTTCCCGACAGGCTACTGGAGCGTGATCGTGTACGGCCGTAAACACTCGTACCGTCTCTACTGTAAGCTGCTGAACGAGGCCACGCGTTGGGCCAACGCCATCCAGAACGTCATCGACACCAAAGCTCCCATCGACACGCCGACCCAGCAGCTCATCCAGGACATCAAGGTAAAAAGAAGACACGTAATATTATTATAATACATAATATTTATTGTTTAAATCGTCACCATCGTACTGACGTCGGGCTCCTCCGCTCCCTGCAGGAGAACTGTCTGAACTCGGAGGTGGTGGAGCAGATCTACAAGAGGAACCCCATCCTCCGCTACAGCCACCACCCGCTGCACTCACCGCTGCTGCCGCTGCCCTACGGAGACATCCACCTGACCGGTGAGTCACAGCGATCAGAACCAGTCAGGAGGAGGCGAGTCGTCAATGTCAGGGTGGAATACGAGCAGCGGCTCCGTCATCTTCAAACTCAGGATGTTATGTAGCTCAATTAGCTTACACGCTTTTCATTATAGATTTAGTCAGCTCACTATTTAAAAAACATCTTTTGCTTTTATCTATTTATCTATTTTTCTCATTTTAAGTTTTTCAATCTAGATATTAACAAGAGGCTAATTGATCATTTTAAAAAATTACCAGAATGTCTGAATATAGAAGCCAAATGCATCTTTTCGCCAACTTTAGTGTTTAATTAGAGAAATTGTTCGTTCTGTATCATCTCCTGTTATAATAGTTAAAAAAATGACTAACAAGCGACCAGAATAGGAGAAAACATGCTGGATCATTAATAATAACAACATTATTAAACTGCAGGATTTGATTAAAAAGATGGATTTTTATTTTCATTTTAATGCAGAATTCATTAGATGATATGAATAATATTCTTTTGAAGTATTTTTTAGAACATACATATTGTATTATTTGGCACTAGCACGGAAAAATTAAATTGATTGATTTTTAAAGGGAGTTTGGTGACCTGCTTCTTGAAATTTAAAGATGGAAACAAAGTATTTCTTTTAAAAATAATGTTTTAGTTAAATGTAGAATTCATGAGAGGATGCAAACAATATTCTTTTTCAAGTGTGTCACAGTAAACTGTACATACTGTATTTGCTGCAACCAGCAAGGCAACATTAATTTTTAAAGGCAGTTTGGTGACCGGCTCCTTGGATTTGAAAGATGAAAAACGTATTTTTCAGACCGTTAAATTGAATGCAGAATTCATTTGGAAATCTAAACAATCGAGTATTTAGTGTGTATTTCACCATATACACACTGTATTGGTTGCCAATAGCACAGAGAATCTAAATTAACAGGTTTTCAGAGGAAGTTTGGTGAGTCGCTTCTTGAATTTTAAAGATGGAAACAATTTTTTTTTTTTCATTTTTGTTTTAATGCAGAATTCATGAGAAGACAGAAACAAAAGCCTTTTTCAAGTTTTTCACAACAAACTGCTGAGTTGTTTGCTTCTACAAGGCAAAGTTAAATTGACTGAAATTTAAAGGGACTCTGGTGACTTGACAACTCAAGGTCAACCCAGACATCCATCCCATCACTAACTCCGCCCCTCCGTCCTGTTCAGTTCAGAGAAACAGAAGCTACACGACGCTGCAGGAAGAAGCCCTCAAGGTGTTCAGCTCTCTGCAGCACCTGGAGGGCGTGGCTGACCCGGTCCCCATCATCCAGGGCATCCTGCAGACCGGCCAGGAGCTCAAACCTCTGCGGGACGAGCTCTTCTGTCAGCTGATCAAGCAGACGACGCGGCCGCCGCAGCCTGGCAGCCCGGGGAACCTCTGCAGCTGGAAGATCCTGGCCTGCATGTCCTGCACCTTCATCCCCACCAGGAGCATCCTCCGATACCTTAAGTTCCACCTGAAGAGGTACGACATGTTTACAACATGGTTTTGGTGATGAAACTACGTAATTTCTGTGAATGTTGATGTAATCCCTCACCATCGACCGATCCAAATCCCTTCCTCCGCAGGACTCGAGAGCTCGTCCCCGGTTCAGAGATGGACCGTTACGCCGCCTTCGCCCTGGACTCCCTGAGGAAGACCCGAGCCAGAGAGAACGTCCCGTCACAGGAGGAGATCCGCTCCATCGTGGCCCGGCAGGACATGAGCACCACCGTCCACTGTCACGGAGGAGGATCCTGCAAGATCACCATCAACTCACACACAACAGCAGGAGAGGTGCGTGACAGCAAGGGCTGCTGGGACACGGTGTGCTGTTGCTGCTAATGTCACTGAATGCACCTTGTACAACATTCAGTGTTGGTGTGTTTGTGTGTTTGTGCGTCAGGTGGTGGAGAAGCTGATCCGCGGTCTGGCCATGGAGGACAGCAGGAACATGTTTGCTCTGTTTGAACACAACGACACCACAGAGAAAGCCATCGAGAGCCGCATGGTGGTGGCCGACGTGCTCGCCAAGTTTGAAAAGTGAGTGTCGCACACACACACAGACAGACAGACAGAGGGAGAGCGAGAGTGTGTGAGTGTGTGTGAGTGTTTACCAGACTCATGTTTTGTCTCTGGTCTTCATGACGTCTCTCTCCGGTCTTCATGTCGTCTCTCTCCGGTCTTCATGTCGTCTCTCTCCGGTCTTCATGTCGTCTCTCTCCGGTCTTCATGTCGTCTCTCTCCGGTCTTCATGATGTTTCTCTCTGGTCTTCATGACGTCTCTCTCTGGTCTTCATGTCGTCTCTCTCTGGTCTTCATGTCGTCTCTCTCCGGTCTTCATGATGTTTCTCTCTGGTCTTCATGTCGTCTCTCTCTCTGGTCTTCAGACTTTCAGCCAGCGCAGACGAACACAACACCGGCTGGAAGTTTTACTTCAAGCTTTACTGCTTCCTGGACACAGAAAACGTTCCCAAAGACAGCGTGGAGTTCGCCTTCATGTTTGAACAGGTGAGTTAAACCAGCTAATTATCATTTTGTAGGAAGATAGATATTTCTTTTCAATAACCTAATTTAAGCTGACAAAATCAGAAAATAATGTTCAGATGAAGTTTCTTTTCATCACTGATTATTAACTCTAACAATGTCTTGAAGCTTTCTGAAATCTTTGAATCGACCTCTTTTAGATCAACCTTTGTTTTATAAGTTATTTAAAATCTAAAACTTGGTTCCTTCATGTTGTTTGCCTCGTGTTCTGACGGATCAGCTGTCCTTGAAGTCTCTGTAACATTTTCTGTCTGTGTTCCGTCTGCAGGCCCATGAAGCCGTCATCCGGGGTCAGTATCCGGCCCCCGAGGAGACGCTGCAGTTCCTGGCCGCCCTCAGACTTCAGTACCTCCTGGGCGATCACAGTTCTCAGGCCACCTTACCTGAAATGTCCCAGGTGTTCCCCATGACGCGACTGCGGGCCCGGGTGCAGAACTCGGCCAAGACGTTTGCGCCGGGCACCGGCTCCGTCGCAGAACGCCCGGGGACGGCGGAGAGGAAACGCTCGAGCTTCCTGGAGGGAACGCTGAGGCGGAGCTTCAGGAGCGGCTCGCTGAGTCGGCAGAAGCTGGAGGAGGAGAACAGCCTGGAGGCGTGGATGAGGGAGGAGGCGACGGCGGTGAGAATCAGCGTGATGGACAAGTGGAAGAAACTGCAGGGGATGAACCAGGAGCAGGCCATGGTCAAGTACATGGCCCTGGTGAAGGAGTGGCAGGGGTACGGATCCACGCTGTTCAACGTGGAGGTGAGGACGTCTGCCTGGTGTCATACATCACATCGGTAAAGAAAATGTTTGTTGAAGGTCAGAGCTCTCATGCTTCTCGTCTCTGCCTGTCATGTAGAGTCGGGACGGAGCGTTCCCGGCTGATCTGTGGCTGGGCGTGAGCAGAGAGGCCATATCGGTGTACAAACGCGGGGAGCCGTGGCCGCTGGAGGTTTTCCCCTACGAACAGATTCTGTCCTTCGGAGCGCCGCTGCCCAACGCCTACAAGATCGCCGTGGAGGGCCGAGAGCTGGTGTTTGAAACGCAAATGGTTCGTACAACACAGCTGCACATCCTGGTGTTAAATTATAGATGACACCTGTAGAAAAGATCAGATCAAACAGCTGACCTGTATAAACTCTCTCTCTTCTCTGCAGGTCATGGACATCGCCAAGCTCATGAAGGCGTACATCAGCATGATCGTCAAGAAGCGCTACAGCAACTGCCAGTCCGTCAGCAGCCACGGCAGCCAGTGCAGCGCCTGGTGAACTCCGACCTTTAACCTTTGAACTCATGGCCACTTGCCGGAGTGCCGCAGAGGTTCGAGCGTGGCCGCTGCCGGCCGTATGCGGACGCCCGTCCTCGCCACTCTGGAGCGAGCAGCTCGAACATTTAAACATGTCAGACTGACTCTGAATGCTGGAGACTAAACCACGATGCTCTTAATGCTAACTAGCTCAAATTCTTTTTTTTTTTTTTGGCTGGTTTCATTCCAAAACATTAAACATCCACACCTGAGAGTCAGCCGTTGGTTCAGGCTGCAGGAACCGGCTCATCAAAGACCCACAACAAACTCCTTTTTACCCTGAAAGGAGAATTTCAGACAGAAAACACTGAGCTGAAGTTTGAATCTCGTCTTCGGCTGCCAGCTTTTCAAAACGCTCAAACAAATGGTGCAAACTAACAAAGTCCAGAAGTTATCGGAGGGATGATCTGATAAACTACCTTTGATATTCTCATGTGCAGTGTTGCAATTTACTGATTTACCTCAAGAACCTTGAATGTAAAGGTTTAATGACAGCGACGACGTGTACAGAGTTAGTTTTGTCCGGCTGAAGAGTGTCTACGCATCTTTGTCCAGTATCCAAACAAAAGTCTCAAATGATTCGACCACAACCAGCCGGGCTCCTAAGAAAAGCCAAATACTTTTGTATAGAATTCAACCTCTCCACTGTTTCTCAGACCAAAGACAACCAGCTGACGGTTAAACACGACCTGGTTTCCCTCTACAGGTGTGGATGTGTCTCGTTTTGGAGTAAAACTGCTCGTTTCTTCCTGATGCTAACGTGCTGTGGGACCACGAGGACTACAAGGATGGAGCGATTGGTTAGCAAGGTTTTTGTTTGTGTGGGTGTGTGTGTGTGTGAATGTGAGTTTTAAGAGAGCTGCATCCTGTTTGAATGTTTAAAAAAGAAAAGCAGACGACAGAGAAAAAGAAACTAGCCGGAGCCTGCGAGCTTTGTAAAACTCTGGGACTTGACCTTCTTCACAAACCTTCTTCAGGTTGATCTGTAAATAATTTGCAACTGTACTCGCCTCCAGCATTTCAACTTTGTGATTGTAAGTGTTTTGATTGACGTGCTGATGATTCGAAAGTCACACAAGTGCCTGTTTAACTGCAGCAGGACGAACTGGAGTCAGCCTTCGTCTCGCTCGATGCCACTCTTGTTTCTGTGTAGCCAGAATCCAACGAGACGCTCCCGTTGTTCCCTTTAACTACCGATGAACTTACACCGCAACATCTGTCCAGCTGTTACTCAAGTCATTCAAGCTGAACTCCAGAATTAGAAATCGACTTTTCTAGCAACACATCTGTCTTAAAACCGACGTCCTCACATCTGCAGCGTCCTGATGAGCTTCAACTCGTCCTGATTTATCACATTAACTCCTCAAGTCAGCAGCAGTCTGTACAGGGAGGAGAACGTACGTGACGTAACCTGAGCAAACTGTCACCACGCTCGTGTTGTGTCACGCGATCTCGAGTTTTAAACACAGCTGGGTTTAAGAATATCTTCTGCACCGGCTCCAGAGTCCAGACGACTGAGGTCGGACCTTTTAGTAAATCTGTATCTACTGTAAGATTATATTAACGTGTCGACAGATTTCAGCTCACTGTTTATACCGAAGTTATAAATCGTGCAGCAAATAATCGTGCTGCACCTCTTTATGACAATATAGATTGTAAATTAAAGTGCATTGATTTGTCAGTTACTGGCTGATCCAGTGGATAATATAACTATTATTAATTCACTCTTTCTAAATTGATTCTCTAGAAAATGTAGATTTAGATTTATCCTTGAATCCAAATCACTTGTGACAAAAGCCAGAATAAAAACAAGAAACGTTGCTTTTTAATCAGAAACACTTCAAACTAATTGTTGCTGTTATTTTAGAAATGCAACACAACGACCATCCTCCACCTTTAAAACTGAAAGTCCAAATTTAAAAACTCTTCATACAAACAGAAAAGTACGATTCTCCTGTTTTAATTCTTCCTTCGGAGTTCTTACCGCGACCCAAAAGTATCACCAAGCGTCTGTACATTTCACTTTCATCGAGTGTTATTTTAGATAACGCAACTTTTAGACGCGACTGACTGAAACATGAGACGTTAGCAGCTGATTCTGATCTGGTGTCGGTTTGAATGAGCGGTTCTGTTGGACCGGTTGCTGGGTAACATTCCTACAACATTTCAGTGGAGCTCCGCGGGCGGCAGATCCATCCAAAGACGCGTGTGCAGGTTTCCCCCACAGTGCCTTGTTGTATATTGTGTACACTTATTTTCCACGTGTGGTTCCTTTTTATTTTTTGGTATAATGTGCAATGTTATATATATATAAATATATATTCTATAATCATGTGGCTGTACATTTTATACTGTAAGTCTTTGCCTTCTCTGTTTTTCTCCTGGATGACGACCACATGGCGATTTTCTTGCTGTATTTTTCTCGAGCTGACACGAAACTGTTATCTTGTTTTTTATCTGTATTAGCTGTGTTATGTATTGAACGGATGATTCTAACAATAAATGGATACATATTTGGTCTGAAGGTGCATCGCTGAAGTGTTTCTCTTTATTTTACACCAGAATCATGAACTGAATCGACGGCTGGAGTCTTTTATGAGCACTTTAATTAATTCGGATCATTTTGGAAACGATCCCAAATCTTAAAATTATAATTTACTGCTGACTGTTGAGTAAGGAAGTCATTTCAATAAAGTTCCACTTCTGACAGATAATTACAGCTACGGAAGCCCTGAGGGACAAGTGAGAATTTGTTCTTCTGGCTATCTGTTTTCTGAGTCTGATCTCAGTTTTAGTATAAACTTTATTAGCTCCTATTTTTATCTTCATCTGTGAAAATATTGGATTATTTTTCCCAGGATAATTTTTTTTTTGTCCATACGTCGACTCGAGTGAAAAAAGTTTAGCTTTTAATCTCTGTAGATATTTTTTCATGGAGATTTTATTTATTTATTTTTAAATAAAATCTTTTCAGGAATTACAAAAACGTTTTATATGTGAAACTAAGTAAAAATAAAAAAAGGTTTCCTATTTCCTAAAAATGTTTTTATTTTGTTTGTGTTTTCTTTGTAAAACTCATTTTGACCACAAGAGGCCGACGTGCACGACGACCCTCGTGTTCTGATTCCGCCTGAATCCATCCGCGTTCTTCCAGGTGAGTTTTAATTTCTCTGTGCCGCGAAACACGTGAACACCAGATGAAGCTTGTGTTCAAAGGAGAAATGAAAACTCGCCTAATTTAAAAAAAAAAATTATAATTCACAAAAGAACAAACATGTTCCTGCTGTTTCAGTGTGAAGATAAAATGAGAATAAATGAGTTACCGGGTCATTTCACCTCCTCGTCGTTCCAACAGTTTGTGGCGCTTTCCTCGCCGTCAGCAGACCGATGACCTCACAAGTCACTACAGAACAAAAAACAAGTTGATTGATGACAGAAGTAGAGAGTGAACACAAAGATGGCGCCTGTTCAGTCCAGCGACAGCTGCTCACCTCCAGAGTTTCTCCGGCCTGCAGCTTCACAGTCGTTACCAGCTGATTACTGGAGATGGATCTTCCTTCTTTTTCATTCCTGGTTCTGGATGTGAGATGGACTCAATCTGACATCATGCAAATGACCCACACTGCTCTCCGTTTATATAAATATTCTTTATACATTACATCCATGTTACATTCAAAAAGAAATAGAAATACAGCAAACAGCAAAAGTCACATTCAAGTCATGTCTGTGCTGCGTCGGGACGTCGTCCCCCGGCCTCCTAAGGCACCAAAAAAACCAAACGACCCAAAGAAGTGAGGTCGAGAACAGAGCCCCAAACCCATCCGCCACCACAGAACCCCACACCACCCGATCACCACAGGGCCCCTGGAAGCTCAACAGAACAGCATACAGACGGATCAAAACCACAAGTATCAACAGCTGTATTTATACCGGCACAAATCATCTGAGGATCGGGTCAGAACCATGTCTGAAGTCTGCAGTCGTTCTAACGTTGGGTGTTTGTGCTCATTTACATTCTGTTTAAACCTTCGTCCCGACCCGACAGAGGCGCTCTGAAGGTTCCGGTCCACGACGAGGGAAGAAGTACAAAAACTGAAGAAGGTTTATTTCAGAGAAACACAGTGAGAACGATAGAAAACCTTCTGCAGCAGGTCCGAAAGTCAAAGCTACAAAAACTGTTTCAGCTCCGATCTCAACCTCCAACAACCAGCAACAATCATTAACTTATTAATCTAATTATCACATGTAATCATTGGCAACAGGTTAAAGGTGCAACTCATAGTCACAGTTATGAATGTGGATTAAAACAATCTAAATGATGAGATAAATGTTGATTTTTTTTACCTCATAATAATTTAAACTTCTTTATCTTGTAATCTACATTTTTCAAAACACAATTCAACATTTTTAATCTCAGAACTTTTAATCTTTTAATCTAATAAATGTGACTTTTATCTCATGACTGAAACTTTTAATCGAATATTTTAATTTCAAAAATGTATTGTTTTGATTTTTATCTCATATTTAGGACTTTTAAATCAGAATTTAGATTTTTTTATCACACAAATCTGACATTTTATATCATTTTTTTTCCTTTTTTAAACTTATAATTATCAGTTTTATCTCATAATTGTAACATTTATCTAATAAATTAAACTATTAGTTTTTATTTCTAAATCACACTTTTGTCTTTTTTCTCACATTTTTTAATCTCAGAAATTTGACATTTTCTCTCATATTTATGACTTTTAAACCATAATTTAAATTTTTCTAATCTCATAATTTTTAATCTCTCTCCTCATCATTATGAGTTACGATGGAATATATTTAAATCAAGGCTAGTTTTCATCTGTGCCTCCATTCTTCACAGAATACCTCAAGATATTCATTTTAACAGACTCAGTCTTTGCTGTGTTTATTTCTTTGTACTGATCAACCTGTAGATCTAATAAATAATCCAATTTAAAAGTTGTTTCCTCTTCAAGTGAACAAACTCAGACACGTGATGTTGAATAATGCAGAAGATCCTGAAACCATCAGGGACGTCTCAGATCAGTTATAGAGCCGCACTGACCGTCTGCAGTCCTGAACCGTCATGACACCTTTTATAAATGCTCGACAGGTGAGTGTGGGTCACAGGTCCGCCAAACACAAAGGCAACAACACCACGAGTGAGGACCGGCCCCAGAAGAGACAACTGTTCTAACTCAAGAGGAAATATTCAGTAACCAGGAAACCCAAAAACAACCGTGTGTGTGAGTGTAAGCGGTCCAGGGGAGACCGGACCGATACCGGCCAGCGTGAACCTTCAGATGTTTTGTTCCTGCATAAATACGGCCTGGTGTTACACCGATGTTACACGAATGACCACCTCTCCTGAGTCACTGTCCTGGCTGAGGTTGTTCTGGGGAAACAGGCCGGGGCAGAAGGGGGCCAAACAGAGGCAGGTCCATGGCTGAGGGCCCAGCTGGGTGGGGTGTAACGGACCGTTGGGCCCAAAGGTGACCAGAGGCAACCAGAGCGTCCTGGGGCCCAGAGAGGAATGGCCGGTGCTCGACTCCTCCATGTCCTTCGCCTTATCGTAGCTCTGAACGTCCCAGTGGAGGTTGACGGCCCGCCAGCGCATGAAGACGTTGTACACTGCCGCCCCCTCGTGGACGATGAGGCCTGTTACAAGGACAAAAACATGGCAGAGTAAAACAAATGTTGATCCTCTGATACTGTGAAGGTTAATGCATCTTTAGTCCACACCTGGCATTAGACTGTGTCTGTGTGTGAGTGACCATGACTGATCAGATCTCACTGCCCTGCGCTGGGACAAACCACCACCATGTTTTAAACATCTATTAATGCTGAATTTGCAAGAAAGCATTAATGATTAAGAATGAGTCAGAGACAGAGTTTCACAGAGTTTATAAAGTGTCTCCAACTCAACAACTCTTAAAATCACCACATTTGTTAAGGGAGTCTGGTGATGTTGTGGTTACTGGTTGAACAGTTGCATCAGTCTGAGCAGAAACTCAGTGTAAGGTTGCATTAAGCAACAGATAAACGACACCAAACAACAAAATGCACCTGAAACGCCAAAGAGTCCTGACACAAACGTGAACATACAGAACGTGTCGAGTGTAACGGACCCCAGAGGATCTCTGGTTGTGGTTGTTGATGTGTGCAGACTCACCTACGCAGACCAGGTCCATGAAGCCGTACATGCCGTAGCAGATCTGGAAGAGGATGTCTCGACGCTGCCAGACGGCCTGCGGGCTGAGCGCCGACCACAGCAGCCAGGAGATGCTGGCCACTAGGAAGAGGGAGCCCAGGAACACGGCGATGATCTGCACCTTCTCCACCAGCGTGATGGTGATGGACTGCCACTGCACAGAGGAGAGAGACCACGCTGACACGGACTGAGGACAAAACATGTCTGTCTGAGAGTCGCTTCAAAATCACTACGACCCTCTTATTTGTCCTGAATCTGTCATTTTTTAAAAATTCACATCTCAGTTTTCATTTTCTTGCAACCAAACAGCCACAGATCTTTTAAAATATAGATTCTGATTGGACTGTAGATGAATATCTGTCAGAGCATTTGGATCACTGGTTGAAATTTACAACAAATACAACAAAAATTGCTTTTAGAATCATCTACCAACCCACTCGCTTTAAAGAGACAGAAACTATTACTGCTGAAAGTCCGTCTGTCCTCTCTCCTGTGCTGCAGGCAGCTGCCAGCCTGACTGGCAGGACACACACCTGCCTGGAAAACAGCCTCAATCACAACAGGATGAGTTCATGTTGACAAGATCAAGTCCGGAAGGTTTCACACGGTTCTGAAAAGCTGCTACAAAACAAACAAAATCTCTTAAAAGGAGAAGAGGGATGCTGAGAAGAAGCGGAAGGAGTCCATGAAGAATGTGAACGAAGCAGTCGAAGAGATCAATACCAGGAGGAAATGGGGAATGGGAGGAGGAGAAAACAAAAAGCACAGAGAAGACTCGATGGAAACCACTCGGGAACAGAAAGCTGTGGATGCTGAGCGGATGATTGTGAAGCTGCACGGTGCTGTTCTGACAGGAGAAGACTGGAGGCAGCCGGAGCGGGCCGACAGCCGAGCCTCAGCTGTGTTTGTTCAGTCTGCCGGTGACTCAAGTCCCATCTGGAGCGAACAGATCTGCAAAGGCCCGAATGTTCTTCAGTGGAAGAAACGATCCAGAATGCAGATATTTTAAGCCTCGGGAGTCTCTTGTCTGTTCAGCTGTGGAGGAAACGGAGGACTGAAGGAATCCTAGCTGACAGCCGAGACCTGGAGGGGAAACGTAAACACCCGGCGCGTCCACAGTCGACGCCTCGCTCGCCTCAAGCCACCGAAAACAACCATCGTTATTTCTTGAAAATAAACTCTTTATTTCAAATGCACCGTAGTGTTTCTTTCATTTTAGCTGGGCAGAAACTCAAGAAGAAGTTCTGTCAGGGTTTTGTGTTGCATTTCCACAAACATGAGGACCAACAAGAAAAAGATATATTGAAGAAACTACTCACATCTTTTCAAACTCTAATAATACTGACATCGATGTCTGCTCAGCCAAAAATACTGTGATATTTGATTTTGTAAACATTCTTGCCATTGAGGCTAACGTTAGCTAGCATACAGAAACTTACAATCACGCTCAGTTCTCGATGAAGAACAGAAAACCTGCGTCGACCGCGTCTCATCCAGACTGGTTTAACCTCGTGCTTCTGTTCGTTTCTTAAGTCTCACCACACTAATCTCCGTTTTGTTTACGTCTGCTTCCCCATGAGATTACACGTGAGCTCAGCTTCAGTCTGCAGAGAGTTCACTGATGATTCAGAATGTATTAATACTGAACGTGTCCGTCACTTTAAATCAAACCCAAACTCCAACCAAATGCCGTTTGTTCACCTCGGCCTGCTGCTCTTTAATTCAACAGATCAGGAGGAACTTCAGACATATTGTGTTCAGAGATCTGAAGAGTGTCTTTGTGATCACAGATTATTACGGGATGACTAAAGCTGCTTCTGTTGTGTTTGTTCATGATGGATCCAATCAGGGATTTCATCAATAATGCACAGTGTTATTACTGCAGCTCAGTGTTAGCTGCAGTTCTGCTTCATCACTGTGGTTGGAGCCGTGCGCTCTTGTCCACTTATTTCTACAGTTTATCAGCAATGAGTCATTCATGAGACATGATAATAAGCTGCTATTAAGGTGCGCTTATTCAGAGGGTCAGGAGGAAGAGAAACATGCATAATTTAAGAGGTCTGGATGTTAAAATCCAGTGCAGGTGAGTCATGTTGCAGGACAGGATGTGGCAGGTGCAGGTGGGTTTATGTGTCATCAGTCTGCCAGTGACGCTGCTGTGTGGCTGTTTTCCTCCACCAGAGAAGCTGTGAATATTTCTGAGCATAAATCCAACCGGTGGGTCGATGCATCAGAGAGAGTAAAAACAATCTCTTGTTAATGCCTCCATAATAATTTAGACAGCACGCTCGGTGGGAGAAATCTGTAACCTCGCAGGTTTATGGCCGTAAAAAGAGCCATAAAGGATGAAACGGCTGCAGTTTGGTGCCACAACGCTCGTCAGGCATTTAAAGTGCTTTTCAGGAAGAAGAGAACAGCTGTTTGGATGAAGTCCACCAGCTCTCGCTTTATATTTTAAAACCTCCATCTTCATGTGGGTTCTGACCAACACAACTTCAAGTGTTGATGAGTCGCTCCAGCAATTTTTCTAGCATCTTGCAGTGATGAAACTGGTGAAGCATCGACGTAGAACACCTGAAACCTCCTGAATGAGTCAGAGTGTCTGCAGGAGCGATGGAGCTCCAGATCATCAGTCAGACTCTGTGTGAGAAACTCTTTCTAACTTCCCTGCTCTCTTCTCTGTGCATCTTTAGATTCGATTAAAAAAAGTGCAAGAAACCAGACTGAAAACCTTAAAAATCATCGTGACCTCTGACTACGTAGTGATGTGATAAGAAAGGAAGTGGCAGACTTTTAATCCAGACGTCTGTTACCAGAGAAGCTCCTTCCTGCGAGAAGTCAACACTGATTTATCTTCAGGCGTCGTCACCATCTTCAGAAGGCTGAACAAAGCTAAAGCTGAATCACAGGTGGAAGTTCACACAACAATCCAAGACTGATGATGACGTCCTGAAACTGCTCGAGTGAAAAAGGGACCTTTTTATCATCAAGTTTAAAAGACTTGTCGTCATCTTACACTTCAAAACCTGAACTTAAAAACATCTATTCATTCTGGATTTTATGTAGCGTCTTTACATGTTACTGTTGTTCTTATTATTCTTATATATTTTTAAATAAATACACTTCTTCAGGTTTCCGGTGTGAAACCGGCCGTACCTGCCACGGTCTCTTCATGTTGATGGCGATGACGTGGAAGCGGTAGCAGCAGAGCTCGCAGGTCCAGCAGCCTCGCTCGCTGATCCACTTCAGCAGGCAGTGCTGGTGGGTGTAACGCACCGAGCCGTCGCACCGACACGGGTTCAACAGGTCGCCCTGCGGACCGGAGAGAGGGCGAAGGTCAGGTGTGAGCGTCAGAATACACAGGAGGAGACAAAACAACAGCTACAACAGAAATCAGACGGTACAGAAGGATTTATTCTCCTGTTGTCAGGTGAGCCGATACAAACCTCTTTCTGTGGTTAGCCGTGAGCTACATACCTCCCTGAACTCCTGTACGTGATGGTGAGGTCGCCAACATTCAAGCCTTATATCATTGTAGATCTATTTTATTTTGATAGCTTTGACTCTCTGGTTGATTAAAGAAGTATATTTTCTGTTTAGTCCGGTTGCAAGTCATCAAAACAGCGACTGGAGTCAGAATAACTCCACATCTCTGCTGCAGACTTCAGGCTGAACTGACGTGGATGAATCCAAGCTGTCCTGGCTTCAACAATCAGCAGGGAGGAAGCACATTTCTGCCTGATTCATCACCGGAACGGCTCAAGATTTCCCTCCGCTATCGTATTTCACACATTTAACAATGTAACAGAAGCAGCAGAACCAGAGAACCGCTCCTCTCCGTACTTAATATTCACATCACGCCTGCTGTTTCTATGATTCTGACAGATTAAACCTCACAAACTATTGATGTTGGAGCCGCCTGCCAGATATTAATCCAACATCGCTTCTCGAAGTCTACGTGTCAACTTTTCCCATCATCTAGAAAGCCCCGTCTTTTGGACTTTCCTCCCAGCAGCTCGTACATCAAACAGAACACACGACTCAGAGCGGCTTTACCAGAACCGCTCCGATCAATGATCATTCCTCAGAGACACAACACCCCCGGAGAGTAACGGCAGGATGCAGCGTGACATTAATCATCGCAGCCGGATCTATTTGTTCTGGTGCTTTCTTTCTTCCTCCGGGCTTTCCTCGAGCAGACATTACTGTAGCTTTGACCCGCAGGCCCGGCTGTGAGAGGCATATTAATAGTATATTAAGGTCAGTGGTCAGAGAGCTCGTTCTTCATCATGTCATATTAACCTTGTGGGTTTAAGAGGACCTCGGAGGTTTCCACTGGAATGAACCGACGCGGGTCGGCTGTGACTGATGAAACCAACATGGTGGACTTTTATAAACATGTTTCTGAACACTGAGACGTGTGATGAAAACACTTCAGTTCTACTACTGAGATCAAGACCGGCGGGTTCTGGAGTCAACAAGAAGGTCGACCCGGCTCCAACAGAACAACTCTTTGGATTTCTTTATGACGGGATGAAGAGAGAGACCAGAAACAGGAAGAGAGACGATAACATCCACAGAGGGTTCAGAACTGGACTGGAACCAGAACTGGTAACATGCTGTGGGTCTCTTCTTCAAGCTTTCTACCCCATCTCATGGTCTTCATCAGCTCATGAAGTTTAGTTGCAGTTGGATACTCATGAAAAAAAACAGTCGGTTGATCTTGAGTTTAGATAATTTTGTCAAAGAACTGCAGTCTGAACTCAAGGTCCACTTACTGGGTTTTAACAGCACCTTCAACAACAGCATCTCAAAGTTTAACGCTCAGGAAACAGTAGGTGGATCTCGAGCTAAGATTATTTTGCCAAAGAACTGCAGAATTAACAAAGTAATTAACAAAACAGTCTACAGTCAAGGTCTACTTACTGGCTTTTATCAGCCTGTCATGGTCTTCATCAGTATAAGAAGTTTGTATGTATTTAAAAGCTTCACACTATAAGTGGAACTTGATTAGCATTTTGTTTAAGGGACTAATTCTAAAAAGGATCTCCACTCAAGGAGCCCTTACTTGCTTTTTCAAGAGCTTTCTACCATCGGTCATGGTTTTCATCATCCGGTGAAGTTTGGTTTGCAATTTAACATCCACAAAAGAAAGCATGTTCATCAAAGAACCGCCGTTGTTTGTCAGAACGGTCTGAACTCAAGGTCCACTTACTCTCTTATGTAGTGCTTTTGGCTTTCACCCCATGGTCTTCCTCAGAGTACACAATTTACCATGCAGTTGAAAGCTAGTTAAAAAGACAGTAAGTAGCCCTTCAGCTCAGACTATAGACGATCATGCGACAACTGACGAGCCAACCTTCACTCAAAGACCACCTACACACTTTTAACCACATCTCATGGTCTTCATCAGCATATAGAGTTAAGCCCGTAAGTCGTCCTTGAGTTGGGATCATTTTGTCAAATACACAAAAACTGAGTAGCTTTTTCAGGAGCTCTGAAACTCAATCCACTGCTGAAGACCATGAGCTGCAGCTGAAAGCTCCAGAAAAATGTAATAAGTGAACCTTTGGTGGATTCAGAACCTTCTGTTCATGTCGGCAGCAGCTAAACGAACAACTGAGCATAAATCTGAACCAGTTGCAAACAGGTTGTGTAGAAAAGTGTGTGAGTGTTGGTTCTTTGATCAGCGGCTCTCAGAGTTCAGAACGAGTCGAGCTCGACTTTAATATTTTCCCGTCAGGTCTTTTGTGAATCAAGCAGCGGTTTTCTTAAAGGAAGCGGCTCTTCTGGTGTCGGATCTCATTCTCACTCCATCTGCTCACACATGCATATTTAAAAGTGTCAGATTTCTGTTTTGCAATCTCCCTGATAACTGGTGAGCTCTGCCAGCCTGCGGCCTTGTATCAAAATCAAATATGAGTCTGGACCCGGAGGCAGAGCTATTAGATTAGCTCTGCTAATAGGCTATAGCCCACGTTCAGAGGACAGGATATTCACTTAGGCATTTACTGCCCTGACTCCTCTCTTTCCTTTAAGCTCCGGCGAGGATGAATGGTTCCCTCACCGCTGTCACGATACCACCGGGCCTGCAGAGCGTCAGGTTTCAGAGACAGAGCGTCCGCCGGTCCCTGCAGGTCCACATCTGTCCGTCCACTTCCAGGAACACGTGCAGACGGTCGGACTGAGGCGTCGCCGCCTGATGATATTTATTATAGACGGATTATTATGATTCAGTCGTCCGCTTCCGATGTGGAGCTCAAACCCACAGGAGTGAAAACACGATGTTTATGAGAATGTGTTTTATCAGCTCTGACTGAGACGTTTCACTTTGTTGTGTTTTCTAATATTTAACACCTTGAATTGTCTTTGTGAGCTTTATTACATGTTTGGAGTTCTGAGCCTCTGAAGTTCTGGCCTCGGTGCTGAAGTGGACTTTAGCTGCGGGCAGTTATGTGACTATAATTGGATTTTGGACTATTTTCTTATTTTACCCTTTTCTTTGTCTTTCATGAACAACTTTGTATTGTTTTTTTGCTGCAGAACAAGTTGTTTTCACCTTAAATTGTCGTTTGGGGACCTCCAGGTGTCCTCGACAGGTTGTTCATGAGTTCAGTGATGAATAACGGAGCTGTTTAAAGGAGCAGTCCGTGGTTTCAGTGAAGAAAATGTTAATAAGAAGAGAAGGATCCTCATTGGATGATTGTTTTTCCTGCCTAAACAAACTAAATAAACAAACAAACTCTCTTTGTCTTCATGACCGAATAAACAAGGACAACACAGTTTATACTGCTTTACTGTGTTTATATGTGGCGGACCCTGCCACCTCTCTAGCTTCAAACAGTGTTCTGTGTTTCCTCTGAGAACAGCTTGTTTATTCACTGATGGAGAAAAGTTTGATTTATTACCTCATTAATATTGTAAATATTAAAATCAGTGCTGCTTTTAGAACTAAAGGTTTGGTGTGTGTCAGATGACGGGAGCTCGTGACCTCACACCATCAGTGCGATGGGTCATTATGTGAGACGCTGATGTGGTTTGAAAGTTGTCTTCTGTCACGTCACTGAGGTGTCACGTCACAGCAGTGGAGGATTCAGATCAGGGTCGACTGATGGGGCTTTTTTTTTTTTTTAGGGATACCAATTTTTAAACGTCCCTTTTAAGAGGAAAATAGATTTTTGAGTCTCGTCACAGCTCGTCATATACTGACGCTTCGGGTTTAAAGGACGGAACGGTCGACAACTCAGAGCGTCTGAATTTGACGTCACAAACCGGACCCTTAACGGATATTAGGAACCGACAGTCATTTACAGAAAAGAAGAAAATCTTTGTGTTAGAGTTCAAAATGACCAGTGATGTAAATAACTAAGTACAACTTACTCTAGTACTCTACATGAGTACAATTCTGAGGCACTTTGCTCCTTTATCCTTCTTCACTACATGTATTGATAACTTTAATTACTAGTTATATTGCAGAATTAGATGATTTAGTGTTTATTGGCTTTAATTTATATTGATTGTGACGTATAACCAATCAGATAGTGTTGTGGGCGGGTCATTGTGTGAGAGGAGGCTGTCAATGAGACTCATTTATCTGATCAGCAATCAGAGAGCTGAGGATGAATCGAGGAGTCGCCAGAAAAACAAAGTTCCTTGTTGAAGCTTTAAGTGACAAGAACAACGTCTAATTAGTAAAATAAAAATTTGTTACATCACATATGTGTTATCCTGTTGCATTATTTTGATCACCGTCGCTGGTGAGGTTTTGTTTTCACCTGCGTCTGTCGGTCTGTCTGTCTGTTGGTTTGTGATCAGGATTAAACAAAAACTACTGGACAGATTTCCACCAAACTTGGATGGAGGACGGGTCTTGGCCCAGATTAGACCCCGCTAACTTTTAAAGCGATGGATCCAGGATTTTTTTTCTGTTTTGCTGCTTTGAGAGATGAGTCAAATTTCCACACTTTCGTTAATTTCTCAGGGAATCATGCATGGATCTGGAGACGTATTTAGAAGACTCAAAAGGGGGAGGCGGAGGTATGCGCTCTACTCAATACCATTCTTGTTACTGATGCATTTCTGTGCAGGCTGGATTTTAACGTTGCGCCATGTGAACCTAAGATGGTTCATATTTTAGTAGATGTTTGCGTGTTTGTAAAATCTGTAACACGAGAATTTAACTGAGTGAAACTAACAAATCAAGTCTCTGTGAGAGTAAATGTATTTAGTTACTGTTCAGGTGTTCTGGTTCTGATGTGTGAGCTGTCCTGGTGCTGGAGTCTCTGCAGCAGGTCCACCTCATGTTCTGTTTAAAGGGAACCTGCTTCATCACAGACGTTTCTGTTGAGATGCTGTTGAAGGTGTGACACATTAAGTCCATGTATTTCGGTTCTGGTTCCGATTGGCTCTTGTGCTGGAACCCGTCCAATCAGGCCCGGTTTCCAGCATGAGAGCTGCTCCACTCAGCAGATTCACCTCGTTTTTAATTAGATGAGCTGCTGCTGTTCAGCCAATCAGGGTCGAGCTGTGAGGTCCGTGCCCTCAGCTTCATTCACTTTAACTTTCATCAGTCTCGGAACCAGGACTTTAAACCTGATAACGTTACAGAGACAGCCGGTTCCGACACTGTGCAGTGGTGTGAGAGCTGTGAACGTGTCGGCGGTGCAGTTACCTGCTCGGCGCCCTGGAAGCAGATCCGGCAGCTGGGAGTGGGGATGCAGGTTTCGCTGCTGCAGTTTGAATGCATCGTCTGTGCCTTGCTCGATGTGCCCCCGACAGCCCCGTCCTCACTGGAAATATTCCCCGCGTTGTCCCCCCCGCATGCATCCCCGCATGCATCCCCGCAGCTCCGGCCCTCCCGGCAGCCCTCTGCCTCCTCTGCCTCCGCTCCCTCCGCTGCCTCCTCGCCCTGCGCCGCCTCGTCCTCCTCGGCGGGGCGCGGACGTCCTTGGCAGCCGTGCGGTTCGCCTTCTTCCCAGGTGTGGCGGTGGGTGACGGCAGTGCCTCCCCTCGCCTCCTCGCAGGCTGAACCCGCCTCTCCCTCCTCTGTGCTCATCATAGAATGAAAAGTCGAGACAAAAATTGCATAGATGCGCCCCGACAGCCGCACAAATCCTCCACCGCTGCGGCGCAGAAGTGATGCAGCCTTTAGGCTCCCAGATCACGGTGCTGTGGGGAGGATGTGGCTCGAACCTATGGTGTGGCGGCTCCGTGGAGCTGCGGATCGGCGGCCGGATCCCCCCGGTGCTGCGGCCCGTCGGTCGGCTGGAACCGCCTCATGTGCTCCGGAGACCCGGGGAGCATTTCCAAGCAGCCTCCATGCATCGCACCGGGACTCAGCCGTCCTGAAGCGCCGGATTCCCCCTCTTCCTCTTCCCTTCTTCCTCCTCCTCCTCCTCGCCTCCTCCGCCTCTTTAGTCCCCACCGAGGAAGCTGAGAGCAACACAGCAGCGGTGGGGTAAAGAAAACCCGGGTTGAACCCCTCCTGAGCTGGACCAGTACTCACCCTGCTGACGGGCTCTTGAGCAGGAATCCTCCCCGAGTCAGCTGCAAGTAGCCTGATGAGTCTGACGGTGTCAGGAAGCAGAGAGGACCGTTTCCCCGGGGAGATGACCAATCAATCACATTACTCTCCCATTAATATGATGGAGGAGATGACTCTCCAGACCTGCACGCATCACTCCCGCACCGGCAGTGCGTCCGGCTGCCGCAGACAATAACAGATGTGGCGACCCGCAGCACCTCCCCGTGTTAAAGGGCTCACCTGCTGGGCTGCAGCCGCATTCAGTAACACGGAGGGTGACTTCAGACACCTGGCCTGTGAGTGATGGAGCTGAGCAGGTGAAGCCAGCGGATCTCTGAAGGAAGCTGATGCAGAATATAAAGGGTTTTATTTAGGGAGTTCTTGATGTTGGTTGATGGGATCACAGAGGTCCTGGAGGAGGTTCAGACTCCTGGTGGTGTTCCAGGTGTCTGCAGGGTAGGAGAGCTTCTCTAGAGGACACGTGGGGAACTGAGGGGGTTCTCCAGGGTCCCTGATGTTCTCCTCCTCTCCTCCTCCTGATGATATAAAGTCCTCCTCTCCTCCTCCCGATGATATAAAGTCCTCCTCTCCTCCTCCTGATGATATAAAGTCCTCCTCTCCTCCTCCTGATGATATAAAGTCCTCCTCTCCTCCTGATGATATAAAGTCCTCCACTCCTCCTCCTGATGATATAAAGTCCTCCTCTCCTCCTCCTGATGATATAAAGTCATCATCTCCTCCTCCTGATGATATAAAGTCCTCCTCTCCTCCTCCTGATGATATAAAGTCCTCCTCTCCTCCTCCTGATGATATAAAGTCCTCCTCTCCTCCTCCTGATGATATAAAGTCCTCCTCTCCTCCTCCTGATGATATAAAGTCCTCCTCTCCTCCTCCTGATAATATAAAGACCTCCTCTCCTCCTCCTGATGATATAAAGTCCTCCTCTCCTCCTCCTGATGATATAAAGTCCTCCTCTGCTCCTCCTGATGATATAAAGTCCTCCTCTCCTCCTCCTGATGATATAAAGTCCTCCTCTCCTCCTCCTGATGATATAAAGTCCTCCTCTCCTCCTGATGATATAAAGTCAGTCTAAGTAAAATAGATTTCTTTGGGTTTGAACATTGTTGGAAACATTTACGATATTCACAACATGACACATTATTTAACGAAGGTCAAGTCGATTTTAGATGTTTTAATGTAGAATTGTTACGTATTGTAATTTTAAATCAAGTCTCCAGCTGCTTAGCTCCAGTTGTTTAGCAGAATGCTGCAACTCTGTTTTACTGCGAAGCTTCACCAGACTTTATATCATCAGGAGGAGGAGAGGAGGACTTTATATCATCAGGAGGAGGAGAGGAGGACTTTATATCATCAGGAGGAGGAGAGGAGGACTTTATATCATCAGGAGGAGGAGAGGAGGACTTTATATCATCAGGAGGAGGAGAGGAGGACTTTATATCATCAGGAGGAGGAGAGGAGGACTTTATATCATCAGGAGGAGGAGAGGAGGACTTTATATCATCAGGAGGAGAAGAGGAGGACTTTATATCCTCAGGAGGAGGAGAGGAGGACTTTATATCATCAGGAGGAGGAGAGGAGGACTTTATATCATCAGGAGGAGGAGAGGAGGACTTTATATCATCAGGAGGAGGAGAGGAGGACTTTATATCATCAGGAGGAGGAGAGGAGGACTTTATATCATCAGGAGGAGGAGAGGAGGACTTTATATCATCAGGAGGAGGAGTGGAGGACTTTATATCATCAGGAGGAGGAGAGGAGGACTTTATATCATCAGGAGGAGGAGAGGACTTTATATCATCAGGAGGAGGAGTGGAGGACTTTATATCCTCAGGAGGAGGAGAGGAGGACTTTATATCATCAGGAGGAGGAGAGGAGGACTTTATATCCTCAGGAGGAGGAGAGGAGGACTTTATATCATCAGGAGGAGGAGAGGAGGACTTTATATCATCAGGAGGAGGAGTGGAGGACTTTATATCCTCAGGAGGAGGAGAGGAGGACTTTATATCATCAGGAGGAGGAGAGGAGGACTTTATATCATCAGGAGGAGGAGAGGAGGACTTTATATCCTCAGGAGGAGGAGAGGAGGACTTTATATCATCAGGAGGAGGAGAGGAGGACTTTATATCATCAGGAGGAGGAGATGATTTGAGGTAAACTGTTCCTTTAAGCCTCGTCTGTGTAGTAAAACCTATAAATCCTTTTATTCCTATTGGACAGAATGTTTTGCCTCAGTCCTCATTTTTATTATTCTTTAAGCACTTAAATGGTTTATAACAAATAACATAATGCAGTTCTAACAAACTATAAGGACATTTTAAATGTACAACATTTGTCAGCAGTTGTAATTTCTCCTATAAAAAGACATTTTAGTCATCATCTCTTTAAATATCAAAGACATTAAAACTGACATCTGCCTACATTAAACTGTTATAGATGTATTTCAGTTATATATTCAGCGTATAAACGCTCATGTAAAGTGTCCTCTGTTCTCGACTTCAGGAGAGGAAACAAAATGTCTGGTGATGATCTTATTACCAGCCTCCGTATGGACCTGATAATAAAGTGCGAGGAGCGTCGGCTGTCGGAGGAGACGCTCTTCCAAGAAGAATCTACCCCAGCTTTTTTTTTCTTTTTTTTTTTGAGGATGTCTATCGCTTTCCGGGGAGCGGGTCAGTAATGGACTCTAATGCAGCAAAGGAAATTATCCACTCATGTCCAATCACTACCTACGAGGCACCGATCAATACCAGGTCCCCAGGGCTCGCAGGGAGACCGGGCTCGTGCTGAGAGCATGGAGGGCCGGGTGGACTGCCTCCACACGCGCTTCTGTTTCAGGAGGGGTGGAGGCGTCTCTGAATTCAGTTTTGGATTTTACCCTCCGTCTGATGGTTTGGCGCCCGTTCATCTAATACATATTTAAACTTATACAGGGCAGGCTGAACCGGATCACCAGGGTCTGATTTTTTTATCTGGATTTTTTATACATCAACAACACGTTTTATTAATGGTTAATATCTAATTTCTAGTCTTTTATACATAACATTTAAGCCGTTTATTAGAAGAACTCTGTGTTGCAGGCTGTGAGGAATCTTTTTGTTTAAAAGGTACCGACTAGGTTAAAACCCAGTTCCCTAAATGTTGGCAGTCAATGTAAAACAAATCAAACAGAAGATCGATTTTAACGTGTGGGATTAAAAATGTGATTTATCTTCTCTCCTGTTGATCAGCCTGACTGCAGCAGTGATCCGGACTCAAAGAGTTTACTTCACAAACGTAACGTTACAGAGAGGAGACAGAGAACCAGAACCAGAGTCTCTGCTGAGTGCTCAGGTGAACCTCTGACTGAACTCAGCACTCAGCAGAGACCCTGAGGTGCCCGTCATTGCTCGCTAGCTTACAGCTAAATGTACAGTACAGTATTTTTTACTGTCAGTAAACAATTTGTCAACGATTGTAGTCTGTTTCAATTTATATTTGACAGCATCTTTCTAAAACTTGGTTTGTAATCAAATGTTTTTATAAGAATCCGTCTGCCTGCAGCTGTGGTCCAGCTGTGGTCCAGCTGTGGTCCAGCTGCTGGAGGTCAACAGAGAGCTGAAACTGCTCTTTGGAGTCGTATTCCCGATGAATTAAAGAGCTAAAGGTCCGCGTCATGATGGAGGAGGATCAACACCAGCCACAGAGGTATTTCACAACCTGGCAACACGTGTTAGAAATGCTTTTTTAGATTAGATTTCACTTAAAACCCCTGGAAACATTAAGAGTAAAGACAATTTATACTTCATGACAAACCACACAACAGTTAGAGTGTAGTTATTTCAGTCTGGACCAAAATGTTGGAACAACAGACCGTCATTGCCGTCCTCGAGCTACATGCCAGCTTGGCTAAAAATACTTTTTCCATGAAGGTTTTGGGACCAACTCCAGGAAACAGAGAAGGGAGCCAATGAGGACCGAGTGCTGCTGTGCATCTAATCACTCAGAACTGTCCAATCAGGCCCGTTTCCAGCAGCTGACACAAACAAACACACAAAAAACCTGACAGCTTCATTTTGAATCAGAGGGAGCTGCTGCTGTTGGACAATTAAAGGAGCAATATGTAAGAATCTTAGTTTAAAACGTTCAATATTTAACTCAGAGTATCTACAGAATGTTGATATATTGAAGACGTCTATGTTTGGCATTGCTGAGATATTTACTAAAGTTAGCATGCTAATCAGCTAACGATGGCAATGTTTGCTCTAGTCTGCTGAACTTGGCAGCTTGGTAACACATTCGTACACTGAGCTTTAGTGATTGTTCAGTATTTATCACGCTTATCCATTTTGACTTTTAACCAAAATCTATTTGGCAAAATATCAGGAGAGACGAGGACGACAGCAGATCTGAAGGCGACGATCCAAACACTAAACTGTGGCGACTGCTTGTGTCCAGGACGATCAGCGTCGGCCTTCAGAAACACATCAGTCAAACCGTCGTTCTGGTTTAAAACGATCACCTCTTCCCATGACTTCCACAGTGCTAATGCCTCTCAGCCATCTGCCCTGCTTCTCTCCCAAGTCGTCCTGATCAATTAGTCTCCTTCTCGCAGTCGGCCTGTCTGCAGGGCGCCCCTCCCCCTCTCTGCTTTTCCTGTCGACTGTCAAACAGCCGCGTGCTGTACGGGCAGAGTGCCCTAAACCCCTGAAACCATCGCGCCGCAAACACTCTCCCAGCCTGCAAAAGGAAGTGGAGAGCCTGCCAAAGATAAAGTGGAGGACCACAAACAAATGGAGTAACTGAGCTCATTAACGGGGCGGTGTGGTGGGTCAGCATCCTGCTGAAGCCTGATCAGTTTTCCATGACATCATCTGCACGAGGCTCAGAGTCATTGATAAATCTGACGTTCCTGAGAGCAGCCACAGTGAAGAAGATGAAATCAAACCCATTAGTAGCAAATCACAGTGGAAACGTCCTGTTTTAAATGTTGACGATGTGAAAGTGAACAAATACTCACAGCAGAAAGTATTCAAGCACCAAACATACAGTACTCACTGTGAGGCAGAGCGGGGTGGAGTTTTACCGTCGGATGAAACATTTCAAACCTCAGGCCGTTCTGGTTCTGTGCCGTCAGGTCAGGTGAGGAGAGAGAATAAAGAACAAAGGAAGAAGGAAAGAAATATGGCAGGAAAGACAAGAGAATGGACAAACACAACAATTCTGACTGAATCTAAAGTGAATTTAAATTTTCCTTCTTGGAATCTGGATCTCGGCTCTGTTTGACTTCAGCTCAGGAGTAGAAACCTCTGAAACTGATCACACAGGTCGTTTTATAATATAACAACTCTTCACTCTATTCTTTTTGGAGGTTAACATTGTACTTTTACTCCACTGCATTTATTTTACAACCAAGATACTTTACAGATTACATTCTGCATCAGAGCCGAACCAGCACATTATTAAATCAAATTATTTTAATGGTTAACGACAAAATACTAATTCTGAACGATCAGGAAAATGTTTAACTTTTATCACCAGAATATTACTTTTGATAATCAAGTACATTTAATATCAGATACTTTTACCCCAGTACTATTTGCATGTGTAACTTTTAAATTAACAATTGACAAATGTTATATTTGAAGTGTGACTAGTGGGTACTTTTTTTTTTTTTTACAACACTGCAAAGCAACAATGTCTGCAGCTGAAAAATGAAGCCGACACTGAAGTACCATAAACTGCAGTTCATCTGACGACCACTTGAGGCTCCAAAAGAGAGTCGGTCCCCATAAAGAGCCTCAGGTTAACAACTTTACAGCAGAATAAATGTTCACAGCTCAGCCAACTCATTCTGATTACATCAGGGTTACTGCCACCAGCACTTCTAGCAGCACAGAGTGAAGTAAAACATGTTTGTAGCTGAATTAGTGGAGCCACTTCGTTAGCGGCGATTCTTCAATAGCACTGCAGGGATCGAGACCAGAGTGTTACTGATTTAAGACTCACCTTCAAGCAGGTAGATCAGTTGTGAGGGATGGATAGAAGAACCACATGCGTCACCATGTCACACATTTACATAGTTGTGACACTAACTGGAAGCTGAAAACACGACAGAGCTGACTGGAGACGCAGTGAACAGCGCTGGCTCAGGTATGTGTGAGCTGACCAATCAGAGACGAGTGGGTAGTTGCGAGGAGGAGCCGAATCAGAGAGGGGGAGCTCAGAGCTGCAGCCGTGGACAGTAAGAGAACACAGGGTGGTTGTTTCGAGCCTTAAAGCATGTAAACCTCTTCTAGTAGTGACCAGAAATAAAATGATGAACCTGAAAATGAGCAGTCTGACAGCGAGCCTGGAGGACTCTGAACATCTCGTGGCGCCTTTTGCAGAATTATTAGTGCAAGTATCAGAAAAATACGGCGTTCTGTGCAGTTAATTAGACCAGCAGAGCAGAGCGGAGGGACAGGAACAGTGTTTCTGACTAACGAGCGACCCTGTTAGCGTTAACTGGCAGACTGGAGCCGGCGAGCTCTGAATCCTGTCAATGTTTTAATCACAACAAAGAGGAGAAAAAGATCTGTGTCCATACAGAAACACTACTTTGGTTCTGCATGTGACGCTTCCATCTGAAGAGTAAAGAAATAAATTAGTAGGGAAGGAAGACGGCCACGTATCGAATAAATATGAAAGACATTTATTTGTTTGGATGTATTACAAGCATGTTAAAGATGTAATCCTGTCATTAATCAAAAAACTGTGTGTTATGTCATCGATTAGACTCCACCCACCTCATCAATACTGATCTACTGTAGCTTTAACATGTTCCATGTAGTTTCAGAATAATCTTACAGCTGTGGTTGTTTGTGAGGTGACGCCGATCAAACTACAGAAATTCCCCTGGATATTTATTCAAGTTAGTTTCAAGCAGAATTAGATTTGGAAGTGTGGTTTCCTATTAGGAAGAAAAATCATAATGTCGCTGCTCTTCAAATAAAAAATCCCAAGATGCTGGTAAAGATTTCTCTCCGTCAGTGTGAAATCAACATGGCTGCTTTTACATAACTGATATGACATGATCAACATGTTGGATATTTCTCTTGCTGCATTCCCGACTTCGCTCTTCTGTTCTGTCTCTGTGGCTGTAACACAGCTTCAATTTCAGAATCCACCCGTCCGTCACATTTGACCCCATGTTCGGTTCCTCCGGTCCAGAGTTTAGAACATGACTTGGGCTCTGAAGTGCTTCTGCTTGGTGGCGTTGTGGCTCATGCCCATCTTCAGCATCCATTTTGACTTCATCATCTGTACGTACTGCATGTCCTTCTGTTTCTGATAGAAGCCGCTGCCTGAGAGACAGAGAGGGGAGGGGCAACATGCAGACGTGTCATCGTGTTGTTTAGTTATTATGGGAATAATGAAAAGCAAACACAAGGGGGAGCTCTTTCTACCACACTCACTGTGGATCGACAGAGGAAGGAAAACACATTTCTAGAGTAGCGTCTTCTTAACAGAGATAACGAGACATTTGCATAAAAGGTTTTAAGATTCTGACTCAGTGAAATAAACATTAAGTCTTTAGAGCAACAAACGGCCAAAATAAAACCCTCCATCTCATTTCTCAACAACAGTCGACTGAGGCCTCCGATTTAATTCTTCAGTGATGTTGAAATGCCATACGACCGAAAACAAGAAGAAGCTGCACTGACAGTCGACTGTTAGCGAGCTGGTGTGCAGCTGCTACACATTGATTTACTACTGACGTGCAAAATCATGTTGAAATGACGTAACAATATGTGTGGTTACACACAGTCTCTGTCCTCCTCCCCACAGACAGACAAAACGCACAGTAAACAAAGTTGAGTTGACTTTGAGAGCGTTTACGGATGATATCGAGTGAAAATCTGGCATCATGACAGCCTTAATTACAAAAGATTAAAATCTTCTCGTTTTAGGACTTACTAGACTTCCTCCACTCCTTGAAAAAGCATCAAACTTCATTCCTGATTTGTTAATAATATTTCTACTCATGCATGTAAGTCCTGATGTAAAAAGTGCTTCACAGAAACAACTGAAATTGGGTTTGATTGTTCAGAAAACTGGAGCAAACAGTCTTTCTGCTGCAAGCTTCCTTCTGAGATCAGATAAGCTGATGCAGGTCTAAGTCCCGAAATGTTGTTGTCATTAAACTTAATTCAAATGAAGTGGACAGTGCTCGGCCTTCGGTCGTCTCCTACGAGAAGCTTACGGTGATCTTAAGCTGTGCAAAAGCTGCACTCTGAAACAAACACACCACTCTGATGTTGCCTAAAGGTCGTGGTTGAATCTTACCTCCCTCTCCTCCCCAGCCCAGAGCTTTGTACTGCCGCAGGACTCTGCCAACAGCGTTCTTATTGTGAGTCAGAACCACCGCTCTCTGGGCTCCGAACCGCTGCTTGTAGTACCTCATGAGGGAGCGGTGGCCGATCTTTGCACCTGGAGAATCACAGTGAGAACGTTCAGTCGGTTACGACACGTAAACATGAAGCATAAACACACAAACAGTTCTGAAGCTTCACACAAACTACAATTCAAACAGATTTAGTCAAATTACAAATCAAATGTAAAACACAAGTGACATTTAGTTTTCTATATTAATGTACAGTATCTTAAATAGTTTTTAGATTTGATTAGACAAACTGTAGATGTTCATCATCACATCTTTAAATACATGTCACATGTAAAGAAGTTCAGAATGTATAAAAGCTCAAACATTTCTGTTGGAGAATCAGTTTAAAACACGTTCTAAATGTTCTTTAGAAGATGAAGTATGAAACTAGTCAGTGTTCACAGCGTCTCCATGTGGGAGGAAATGTCAATTATATGTAGATGCAATAATGTAGTTCCTTCGTTTAGCCAACAGGTGGAGCCATTGTAAGTATGTGAGGAGAGTTTTGTTGTTATTCTAGACTGATGACACCGACAGCTAGCTCTGCTTAATCACCTCACTATCAGAGATTATCATTTAATCTAGAACTGTACTTTTCAACTACTGTCATCATCTGTGAATGTGTGTTTCTCCACTGACTGTTTACTTTATAAAATGTCAGAATATAGTGAAAAGTTCATCCTCACAATGTCTCACATCTTTACATTCCTTGTTTTAGTCTGACTGACGCTCCAAAAGCCCAAAAGTATTTATTTACAGTGAAGCAGCAAACCTTCACATCAGTGAAGTCTATTTTTTGTTCGACTATTCAATTTTG
Organism: Diplodus puntazzo; assembly: GCA_963678695.2. Taxonomy (NCBI): domain Eukaryota; kingdom Metazoa; phylum Chordata; class Actinopteri; order Spariformes; family Sparidae; genus Diplodus; species Diplodus puntazzo. Next base: position 2,614,027 of record OZ023166.1, read on the forward strand.
TTAACTCATCTTATTTACAGTAACTGGATTATTAAGCCTTTAAACAGAACAAACTGAATACCTGAAGAGATTTTATATGGAAGCTCTATGATAGTGAATCTGTTGCTGGTCTTGTTTCTGTCCCTCTTGTTTTTTATGTTGCTTTATTTTAAACTTGGTTTTACAGCTTTTTATTTGTGAGATGTTGTTGATTTCTGGATTGTTTATACCATTTCACGCGTTCCTGTTTTATATTAAATGTGTGTTATGTTTATATCTTTTATGTATCTTATCTGTAAAACACGCAATAAAAGTGTTTTGAAAAGTGCAGAAATATAGAGACATTTATTATTTAGCCAGCTGCCGAATTTTTGTTATTTTTAATTTAATTTAATTTATTTGTTAAGATACACAAAGTAACTTTGAAAGTACATTCTGGTTATGTAGTCTTTTATTCTTTAACTGCTGAACTTCTAACAGATGTGCTGTAACTGCTCTCATCCCGTCTAACTCCAAATGCAAACCTGTGCATCTCTTTATAAATATAAATATCTACACCTTTAAAGTCCGTCTGAAATGTTGGTTCTTTAAACTGTTATTCGAAATATCAGACGCACCTTTAACCTGGAACTCTCAGGAGTCCTATATTCTGTGCTTTTATTCACTGTACGTTAAACTTTTATCTTTTGCTGATCGTAATAACACATTTCATGTCACCTGAGGGGAGAGTCAGCTCCAGCGTTTCATCGTCGTACTCCAGAGTTTTGTCATCAGGCAGCTCCTCTTCATCCATGTCAGCGTCCTCTCCCTCCTTCCTGTCCGGGTAGCTGCTCCTGTTGCCACAAACCAAAACAATCTGTGAATCAGAAGGATGAAGATGCAGCACAAACTCCTCCTGTTGCCTTTAGCTGCCGTTATATCTGTACAGGGCAGGAACATTTCATCTACTACAACTGCCCACTAACCACAGAGATGATCATTTCATCACCCGTCTTTATTACCTGAAGTCGTAGAAGTCTGCAAACTCCAGCGCAGCGTCGCCGTCTGTGAAGAGTTTACAGTGGCTTTTATCTGTCATGTGACTCTGCACCGCTTCTGTCGAGTAGAACGATCTTCCCTTCTCGTTACACCATAAACACACGTTTCCAGCTCCGACTTTCTCTCCTGCAACACAAGACAGGACAAAATAAGATCAGGCTGGAAGTCTTGTAGCTGTAAATAATAACGTTTTAGTCATTAATTTCAAAAGTTTGGCCCTCAGAGCTGAATTTAATCATCTTTGTGTGCAATCTAAACATCATCAATCTCTTATTTTTCACTGGATTGGGTAAATATGTGTCCTAAACTAAAACCCTAAGGATGATTTGTGAATTGACAATGCAGTGAGTTGGAGCCTCGACAGGTGAAAGTCCGTCACACCTCAAACTCACCGAGGTAGCGGACGAAGCCCTTGATGTCGACGAGGAACTCCACATCGGGGATGAAGAAGCCGTGGACTTTGGTCATGTGGGCTGCGTTCTTCATGAGTGACTTGGAGTGGTGGGAGCAGAACAGGCAGTCGGTGACGGGGATGGAGCCCGGCAGGGCCGCAGGGTTCTGTTCAGACAGAGCTGCAGAGTCTCCTTCCTGATCCATGGTCTCCTCTTCATCTTCATCATCCTCCATCTCATCATCATCTTCCTCCTCGTCAACGTCCTCCCAATCCTCTGTTTTATTGGAACATGGCATCATTATTCAAACAACAAATTAAGACTAGCTTCATCTCGGCTATAATGAGAGTTAATTACTCTAATTAGTCTTTAACAAGAAGCACTAATTAACTGTCTCATTACACAAAAACACTTGCAGCAGTTACTGAGGGCGGTAAAGCTCAACAACAGACTTTAATTACTCTGAGAAATCATTTGTCAAAATGAACAGAGGAGAGAACAGAGTACGGCCTGGAAATAATTCAAAGTACCTGAATATCATCTTTCACTGGAATCTGACATGTGACTAATAAATCATCGCTGATAACGTTGAGCTAAACTCGTCACAGGCGGTTTTTAACAATTTCAGAGGAAGATGATACAAAAAAGTCTGCTTATGTTACCACAACGAATGTTTGAAGGGCTTTGAAATATAAACACAGGTTTGATTATCTACAACAGTGTGAGATGATCTGTTATCTTGCTTGTTTCGGCCATGAGAACTGCATAATTATCGATATTTGCGGAACAATTCAAAGCTCTCGTGACGGTAAAATGGAATACTGTTCACTCTAATGAACATAAATCCTACATAATACTGATCATATCCATATCTCCAAGCTCCTACTCTGGAACAACAGGCATCTAGAAAGTCTGAGATTCCAGGGAATCTCTGCAAGACGTGATCAAGATTTGGTGCATTTATATATAACAAAAGAAGAAGTTGGTTTGATTTCTCCTCCCTACCTTCCCCAGCTGTGGCTCCCTCTTCTTTCTCTCGCCTCTTGGCTTGCTCCTCCAGCCACATCATCCGCGGAGGTTTCTCCAGCCTCTCCGTCCTCTCCCGCTTCACTGCTTCTGATGTCTTGGCCGGGCTCGGCCTCTGCAGCTCTTTCAGGGCCTGCTGCAGGGCCTCGTTCCTGGCGTCGTGATCCACCTTCTCCTCCCCGAGTCCTTTCTCCAGGTTCTTCTCATTCATCTTCTCCACTTTCCTCTGGGCGGCGAGCACGGCCTGCTTCTCGGCCTGCTGGTGTTTGTGAGACTGCAGGTGGTTCTGGTAGGCGTTGGCGCTGGAGAACTTCTTGTTGCAGACGGCGCAGCCCTCGGTGGCGGCCGCGTCGCTCAGCTGCTGTTCAGCGGCCGCCCGCTGTGCCAGGACGCGCTCCTGAAAGTTTTCAGCAGTGACCGGCGGCATGTCGGCCACCTTGCGCTTCAGGTTGTAGCGGTGCCAGTCGGTTTTGTAGTGCGCTCGCTGCACATCGCCGTCTGTGAAGGCCACTCGGCAGCTGATGCAGGTGTACGAAGCCATGGCAACCTGAAGGTAGGAAGGGAAAGTCCATCTCATTAATACAGTTAAAAATCTAAAGTTTGTATCGTAAAATATAACACTTATTTTCTCGACCCTTCAGGTGAGTGGTTTTCAAATGTTTTGTGTCCACAGCACACCTGTATTTGCATCAACGCAAAACTTATAACATGTTATTTCATCACTTTGTGTTTGGTTTTAAATTATTTTTTAGGGGGTTATGGATTTTACCTGTGGGTTAGGTAATGAATGTGCACAGGACTGATGTGGCTGTAACAAATTCCAAAGACACAACTGGACTTTCAACATACAAGTTGGGATCTGACACTTTAAAATGAAAAGAAAGAAGCACATCAAATTTCCAGAGGCCAAGCTAGTCTCATAAATGACAAAGAAAACCAAATCCTCACGTTTTGGAGGCTGGAATCAGAGTTCTACTACATAGTTCCCCTGAAGCAGAATATAATTAATCCTGAAATACGTGAGTTGAACAGTAGAGTCATTATCTTTCAGCTGTGATGCTTGTTAATGAGCTAATAATACAAACTTTTCTCCACAAGTGAATAAACAAGCTGTTCTCTGAGGAAATTAAGGCGCCAGAATGTGAAGCTATAAAGTGCATTATTGAGTCTATTTAGTCTGATTATTTTATTTGTTTGGGCAGAAAAAAATATGAATGAACATATTTCTCTGCTCAATAAATGTTTTCCTGATAACTACATAGCTCATCTTTTAAATGAACTCAACCGTAAACATCTAAAGCAGTAAAATGACAAAACAACAGATAAATTATGAAAAGTAGAAGCACTGATGGTTCAGTAAACTGTTTCCTGTCAGTGTCTCACAGTTTAAGTTGCCTGCTTCAAGTTAAAGCTCCTCCATAGTTTTATAACAGTACGTAACATTTCACAGAGAATAATATTGGATATTTTAATCATATACTGACCGCTGAACTGGAAATGTCCCTAGTTTTTATCACACAAATCTGGTCTCCTTAACTTGAGTCAAACTAAAGTCTTCTAACTTTAGTCTGAACTTTGGTACTTTGTCATGATAAATCTTTAAGCCTCACTATAATATTCATACCTCTATAAAGCACTGTAGCTTACCACATGAGTGTGAAATGTTATATATCAATAAAGCTGTTTTAAATGTGTGTAACATCAACGCTGGTTGGTTGGTTGGTTAGCATAGCTAGCTTATCTGGCTGCGCAGTAGCTAGCAGTCGGTTAGAGTCACCGACTAACTAATGAACAGGTTGAAATACTCAACGTTACCAAGCTAAGCTCATTAAAAAATATAAATTAATGATGAAAAACTACTACAACTTGACTTTGGTGCGACGCATGTCGGAGACAAACTATGCTAACGTCGGTGGAAGCTAACTGAACTGCACACATTTTAGTGTAAACAACTGTACATAACAGCTAAAAGCTCAACTATTCTTAAAAGTCACGACGACGACAGGAAGAGGTTTCACCAGGTGACTAATGTCAAACGTCTACTTACTTATTCAGAGAGCAGACTCCTCTAAAAACCGTGTTTTTAATGTGTTTAATGATAAAATGTGCTCCAGTCTCTCAGCTGGAAACTGCACCACACCAACACACGAGGGTGACTTCCGGGTTTCTTCTTCGGTGTGTTTTTTTGCGGTAGGCAACCAGCATTCTGTGCACATTACCGCCATCTAGTGCTTCCGGTGTGTATGACACTCTGTTTACAAGAACTTGTGAGCCTGCCTGCTTTCTGAAGGACAGGTTCACATCCGTCTGTTTACACCTGAAGAATTATCAGCTGATTTTACTCCTGAAGAGAGTCAAAATGTAAAGACTGAAAAGCAAATATACAGTTTAAAGTTCAGGTGAGGCAAAAAATAATCTTGAAACAAAGTTTGTGTTTCAGTTTTTCTAGTGTGAAATTTCTTCTCAGAGCCAAAAAAACCCAGATAATTTCACATTAACACAACATGTCTTCTGTCTTTCATATCTTATCAGCTCCTTTGGCTGAACTCAAGCATTAATTGTTGGACAAAATGAGATGATGAACTGAATTTGGACACAGTTAAATCTGTTCATGGTCAGTATGTAAAAAAGGACTGATTACAGCAATAATTGATCTATTCTATTGATGGTGGAATATGAGTATATAAACAGTCTCATAGTTTTCACGTAGATATAAAAATAAGTGTTTTTTATTTGAGATACGATTAACAACATGTTTTAATTTGTCCTCAGTTCATTTCAGCTGCATCATTCACATGTCACAGTCACTTCTGGCCAGTGGAGGGAGCTACTGTACAATATCTGAGCTCATGCAGGAGTTCAGCTTTGTGCATCCAGGAGAACAGTTAATGTGTCGCAGCTACATTAAATTAGGTCAAATTAAATATATTGAACAAGCTTGTCTGTTAACATCTGTTCGCTTTTAAGGCGTCCACCTGCTATCTGACTCACAGTTACATTAAACTCCACAAGAAGTCCTTTAATTATAAATAAATAAAGTTATCTTTCTAAACTAAACCTCTGAATGCTGTCACAGAATAATTACTCATTTATTATCATCTTAATTTCATGATCACCTGAGCAACATTTTCATGAAAATCTGTGGCTCATTTATTAACACCTGTGAAATGTGAGTTTAGTTTATTTGACATTATGTATCCAGAGAGGGAGAGGAGTTGATGAGTGTGTACAGCAGCAGATATGAATCTGTTCTCAGTGGTTATTAGGACTCATAAAAAACTGTTGAAAGCCAACCAGCACTTCCTTTTCTGCAGCAGACGGGCTGTGTGGGTTTCTGCTCTGCAGCCTCCTCACCGTTAGCTGCACTTTTTCACATCAACAACACAATGACAGTTACAACAGTTACAGCACTCAGTACTCACTGTCTCAGCTTCCATCTGTCTGATTCACCTGGGAGACAAACCTGGGAGCTGAGAAGCTGAAATAAAAGATCTGTTGATACTGTTTGATTCTGTAAAGGTGACAGTTTACTGACAGTTTCTGCAGCCTGACACCAACTTGGAAGGTGACTGATGAAGCTGCTGTGTGATCATTTTATAGCAGTTGCAGCTTGAAAGCAGCTCGCTCTGCTGTTTGTTCATGTGTGTAAACAACAGTGTCATCAGCGTAGAGTTTGACATCCACACTGACACAATTATAAAAGGGGCTCAGCACTGAACCTGGTGGCACAGCCACACCTACTGACTTGTATATAATAGCTCTATGTTTCTGTTTGCTTCTCTTTCTTTAGCTTTGTTGTCCTTGTTAGCTGTATGCTAATATTCACATCTTCCTCTACATTTGTTCTTGCTGCTGTGTGAAAGTATATTGAGAGCTAATTACAACCAGAGTCAAATGACTTATCGGCGTCAACATACATGGTCCATGAAGTTGATTCTGTTTCTGATGATTTGCTCTGAAGACAAACTGAAATCCATAAAAACAAACTGTTTCTAAAACACACATTGTGATTTTTCACTTTATTGAGAATGTTACACTGAAAGAATTGAACAAAGCTGCCACACTCTGCATAATGTATTAAAAAGAAAGACAAGAAGAGAAAAATACTAAAACAATCAAATATCTAGCAGACAGCTAATGATTCAGCTTCATGTTCTATTATTATACAAGTCACAATTCAAAGTGGAAATAAACTAGAGGATGAAAATAACACTATACCACAGAATTTATACTCAGTCACTGCAGATATATATGTGTATATATGTATTTATATATGTAGGATGACTGAATCTAACCTGTGCATCAAAAGATACATTTTACAACCAACCACAAAACATGAACATTGACATTTGTGAGTGCTGATCAAAGTGATCAATGAGACGAACTGATGAGATTTGATGGTGAGAAAAGGCGAGCAGAAAACAGTCAGTCAGCATGTGAGCAGTTGGTGGACGGTCCCTTGTTTCAGAGGATCCTCAGCAGAGAGAGTCCACAGCAGTACACCAGACTCTTCACTATCAGCACTGTGTAGAGCACACAGAGCAGCTTCACCTGGTGCTGAGACGGTGCAGATGCTACTTTTGAAGGTGCTGGATCTGGAAGAGGCTGGACCTCTGTAACAGAAGAGGAGACCAAACAAAATGTCAGTCCTCTGCTCCTCTGCTCTCTTTGACAGCGTCTCCACATGAAGCTGAATCACTGCTGAACACAGTCACCAAGCCTTCATTACCTTGTTCTGTTTGGCCCTCCACTGTGCCCCCCTCGTGCTGGACGGAGCAGCGGTATTTATAGGTGTGGAAAGAGTCCCGATCAACCAGCAAGATGGCGGCGGTGCGTCCCGACTCTCTGAGCTCCAGCTGCTCTCCCTCAGCAGGGAGCGACTCCACCTGATTTTCCTTTTGTCTTTTCCAGGAGAAGCGGACCAGAGGAGGAAACATGGCTGAGGCCACACACAGCAGGGAGCTCCTCCCCTCCAGGTGGGCTCTGGATGCTGCTGGGTACACGCTCACCACGGGCTTCACTACCTGCTCATCTGAAGTTTGACAGCAGCAACAAGCAGCACAGACACACATTGACACAGTCAACAGCAGCTTACAGCACTGCACTGCATTCAGTGTGATCCTGGAAACTACATGGACTCTGATCACTAAACTACTCATCAATACAGCACAAAGTTCAACACATAGACTGGATTCACCTGCACATCAAACACACTCATCATGTCATGTCATCATATGTTATATGGGGACAAACAACATTATGTGTTCAGCACTTCTTTCTTTCAATCTGCACATTCATCATTATTATGACTCTTACTAATAATAATATAACATCATATTTTCATACAATGGAAAATCTTCATCTGTATCATGATAAAAGACAGATTATAATAAAGGACATATTTAGCCTCAAGTTTAATACGCGCTGACATTTTAATGTTTACATCATCCACCACATATTATAAATATTTAAACAAATGCTAATTTCATGTATTTCATAAATATTTACATTTAATACATAATTACAAATACATGTTTTCACATGACTAATGTGAAAAACATGTCATTTAATATAAAAGAAGGCAAAACGTTGTTGGTTTAATGATATAAAATATAAAAAGCTATGAAAATGTTTGTTTACAAAATCTAGAAGCTGCTTTAAATGTTATGTTAACATATATTCTATCATAAAATATACATTTACCGTCACATAAAATACTTTTTGAATTCATTACAACATGTTTAACATTTACCAGCATGTACTTTTGTTCGGCCGTTAAAGAAAAACAAATCAGTTGATCAATAATATTACAATTGTTTTCTTAGTATTTTTATGTTCATACACAATTACAAAGAAATGTTCAGATATATTAAACATGAATAATAACTGCTTTGTAATATAACATGAATGGAGATGAGAATTTATTGATTATTTTCAGCAACTTTACATATGATTAAATTAAATAACATAATATAATGTAATATAATATAATAAATATAATATAATATAATATAATATAATATAATAATATATAATAATGTAATATAGAATAATGAGTCTTAATGAAAACAGTATGTCATACACAAAATTTACCATCACACGCTACCAATTCATTTACTTTTGAGTATTTGAAATCAAGTTTGGAATCATTATTTGCTTAAATTATATTTGAAATTATTAATGAACATATTTATTATTATATTGAAATTATTTAAAAGTCAACATTTTCATGTGCCATTGTATATCATACTGTATCAATTTTCATAAATACTTTTTTTAATATATTTTAGTGTAATTTGTACGCTTTATATTTTTTAGAATATCATATTTAGTGTCTGTTTGTCTTCATGTATGAATTTATCTCACACTAAAAAACATATGAACCATCAAAAAAAATACATTTGTCCATTTAATAATTATTTATTAATGATCCTATACAACATATTTAAAGTTTTATGTTTTTCAAATACATTTACTGACATAAATTATGTTTCATATCAAATATAATGTTGTTTTATAAAAACAAGAGATGGTGCTGAATTACTGAGAGGATCAAATACTGTATATTTGTAACATTGTCAATATCAAACTTTTTCTATATGAATCAGTTTGATCTCCTGCAGAAATAAAGAAGAACTTCAGCTGTGCAGTGAGATTTAAACATCTTTTCAGGAGTTATGAACCTTTTTATGTAACAATAGCTGCACGGCTGCAAGAATTCTCTACTAATTATGAACAAACTAACATGTAAAGCCTGAAGCAGCAGAAACTCATTAAAAACACATTTTAAACTTGTTCAATAAAACAACTGAAGGAAAATGAAGCTTTATTCTTACCTGTTACAACCAGTTTAGTTCCAGAGCTATACATCCATCGTTCCTCCCACAGTGAGAAAGCGTAATACAAAAACCTGTGTGCTGTTGAACGTGTCGGCTGAGGTGAACGAGTCCAAATGATGAAGCAGGATCATGTTTCAGCTCCATGATGTGTTTCTCTAATGTTCATATCAACATGACTGTCTCTTCTTTTATTGTCTTTGTAGACACACTAGCAGTGTTGCTCTGTGGATGCTAATGTCTGTCGCTCCACTACTTTAGTCCACATGGATTGGACCTGGACCAAAGGATGGATGGATGGACTGACATGACATTTTCTACAGACATTCTTGGTCCCCAGAGGATGAACTTCATTCATTGACTTTGTTGATTCTGACTTGTTATCTAGCTCCACCAGCAGGTCCACCAGTTCCTGGTCCTCAGTCGGCGGCCCAGTCGACACCTGTTCCTGCTTCCTTGTCTGCAGGTCAGCAGACTCGCTCCAGAGCCGGACCGGCGGTCTTTCCTGATCCCCGTCCAGACCTCCAGCTGCCGGCCTCCTGCTCTGCCTTGCAGCAGTCCTCTGTTCCTGTTCTGCAGCAACCTGTCTGAGCTGAGCTGCAGCTGTCTCCAGTTCCTGTGCTGAATCAGTCTCCTGTGGCTGTGGTTCTGTAACCTCTTGTTTTCCTGACTCTGACAGCTCCACCAGCTCCAGTGGCAGCTCCTG